>UFQX01000760.1:0-212852 GCA_900497675.1 Arapaima gigas | reverse complement strand
GATGCTGTGTACTGGCCTGGGGAACCAGCTCTGTAAACTGGACACACTGAGGTCAGTACTGCTGGGGAACCAACACTGTGAACTGTAAATGGTCAATAATGTTTGTGTTAGTGAGAATACAGTGTGCATTATGTGTATCTTTTTGCAGACTGTCTGGTTGCTGTGTCACAGAGAGAGGCTGTGCTTTTCTGGCTTCTGCTTTGGCTTCAAACCCCTCACACCTGAGAGAGCTGGATCTGAGCTACAACCACCCAGGGGACACAGGAGTGAAGCTACTCTCTGCTCTACTGGAGGACCCACACTGTAAACTGGACACACTGCTGTGAGTCCACACTGTAGTCACTGCGGCAGCAGTAAAATCCTGACAGTGTGTGTTGCTCTCTCACTGTCACAGCTCTCTGAGTTTCCACACTGCACTTCATACACAGGCTGTGTGTGTCCCTCACTCACTGTGTCCTTCTTCTCCTCCTGCAGTGTGGACCATGGTGGACAGAGCAGGATCTCACCAGGGCTACAGAAGTGTAAGTATGTTTGTACTGAACTGAGTCACAGACCCAAAGACCCAGAGAAGGACTCACTTTCCAATAGGCGGTTATATTCTGCAAACTGGACCTCAGTGCTGACTGTGACTAATGTGGCTCTCACACCAAAATACAGTAATAAAACATTCTGTTCCCTGTGCAAATTATGTAAAAGCAGTAAACAAGTGAATACTCATAATTAATGATCTAAATTTCTGAAGATGATGTGTGGCGTCTTGCCTCACACCTTAAATGACACTGTGAGCTTCTCACGAAAAATCTTGACAAGAACTGCCCTACAGTAAAACACAAGTCTCTGCCACCTCGTCACCTCATCATTGTTCAAAAACACGACTGTCCCTTTGCTGTCAACATGAGCAAGAATGTTTCTAACTGCTCCTATTGTACAAAGTCCCTATCCTACTCTTCACAAATCAATGTTTCAAAAATTATCAAATGTACCACTACAGTTTTCAAAATGTGGAGGAGGCCACAAGAAAAAAATACTTACCTTATTTGTGAATAACTGACAGCAATTTTTGGTAAATTACTAAGTAAAAGGTTAACATATAGCTGATATCTCATTTTCATTTGCACTTTTAATAACGTTGTAGTTGCCATGTCATTCTCTGCAGTTTTTTTATAAAGCTATAATAATTTATCATCATATAATAGCCTCCCTTCAGCTAATATTATTCCAAGAAACTGTATCTTATAATCTTGTACCCATTTATTGTGCAATATCCGGTCCAATTCAGTGGGCTCTTGAGGGTTGGGGTCAGAACTGTGAAACTGAATTCAGCGCTCATGTGAAGCATTAGGGGAGGGGTATGGAAGTGGGTACGACTGCCATTTTCATCTTCCAAATCTAGCTGGATTTATTTTTCATATTAATTTAAGAACTAGGTGTCGGTTTGAATCCATCTCAGTCTATGTAGAGCTGTAATATTCTCCCTATGACTGTCTGTGTTTCCTCCAAGTGTTCATTTGTTCCCTCTGTCCACAGCTGTTTTAAGTGAACTAGTGCCTGTAAATATCCTGTACAGTGTGTGTGTACCAGTGTTGCATATGAAGTTTTATATGATAAAGAGCATGGATTTACAACTAGCTTCCAAAAACCACAGGCTAATAAAAACACTGTAGACAAAACCGATTTAAACATACTTCTAATCTATACTTTAGTAGAGTAAAATGCAGCCAAATCAAACTGTTAATCATACATTGAACCTCAGTGGTCTGTCTGTCTTTTTCACAATGTGTGACTTCCTCTTGTATACAGATTCCTGTCAGCTCACATTGGACCCCAACACAGCCAACAGATTTCTGTATCTATCTGAGGACAACAAGAAGTTGACGTGTTGGAAACAGAAGCACTCATATCCTGATCATCCAGACAGATTTAACTGCTGGAAACAAGTGCTGTGTGTAGAGAGTCTGACTGGTCGCTGCTACTGGGAGGTTCAGTGGAGGGGAGCTCATGGGGCTGCAATAGCAGTGACTTATAAAGGAATCAGCAGGAAAGGATTCAGTGAAGACTGTTGGCTTGGATACAATGACAAGTCCTGGGTTCTGTTCTGCTCTGATGGGAGTTACTCTGTCAGACACAGTAACACACACACTGCCGTAATTGCGCGTCCTCCATCTCACAGAATAGGAGTGTATCTTGACTGGGTGGCTGGCACGCTGTCCTTCTACAGCATCTCCTCCGGCGGACTGTCCCTCCTATATAGGTTCACCACCACGTTCAGTGAGCCCCTCTATGCTGGGTTTTGGGTTGACTGGAACTCCTCTGTGTCCCTCTGTGAGTTGAAATAACTTAATCATCTTTTGAGCTTCACAGGAACCTACTGAAGGGAACCTCTCTTCAGTCACTGTACAGTATTTTTCAGTGTGGTACCACGAGTATCTATGTGACTTACAGTTATTATAATGTCACTATGTTACTATATGATTTCTGCTGCTGACTAAATTTTCCATGTGACTGTGACAGAACTGATTTTACTGGTGAGCTTCTTACCACAGACTGGTACGCACTTCCCAAGATCGCATCAGGATGGGTCATACAAGATTAATAGCTATTTTTAGTGGATCAGTGGTGGATTCCATCTGTGACACAAAGCAGCAACCTACAGATTTCTACACCAGGTCCCCTTCTCATCTGTAACCTGCTGACAGTTTAATGCAGTACAGCACCAATGTAGCATCACACAACCATACCTACAACAAGTTGAAGTCTCAGCTTATTTTTATCTACAAGAAACTGAACATTATTGTCTGTCATCTCTCAGAAGTGAAATGCCACACTGTGGGACAAGGTCTTTGCTGCTGTTGTGCCTGTGAGAAGAGTGTGGTCTGAGTCAAGTGGAGAGAGCTGCACCAAAGGAAAAATTGGTCTTAAACGTCCACCTGGGCCTTTTGAGTTTTTTGTCATCACACAAAATGGTGCAGGACTCAAGTTTGGAGTTTATGGTGAAATAAAGTACTGCTCAAACAAAGAAGAACCAAGGTGCTGGAAGGCACTATAAATGGAGAGTTAGAATGGTGAGCAGTAGAAACAGGGAACTTGGGGCACTGGCAGAGCCAGTTCTCATGGCAGTCTGGTTCTCATGGTCACAATGAGCAAGACTGCATACAAGTTGGAGGATGGTGGTGTCTTTTAACTGTTCTTTCATGGGCACTGTGATCCTGGTCCATTCGCAGGCAAACACTTAAAGTACAGTGTCCAGGATGAGTCCTAAGAGTCCAGGATGCCTCTTGTTGTGGTACTGAGTCAGTATTACTTTTGTTTAGTAGGACCACGTTGCCGGAGAGAAGACAAATGATTGTTGGCTTCCTTCGGGAGCAGGAAGAGGAATCTCGGCGTGTGAAGGCGGCATTGCAAGTGAAGCAAGGGCGATGGCTGAGGTGGAATGGCTCAGAGAAGCACAAGATCACCTGGCGACAGTTGTGGGTGATGCATGCAAGCCATCTGAAGTTCTTGCTGGGGGGCGACCTACGATGTACTTCTGACGCTGCAGAATCTTGGACAATGGGCAGGTGAGGATACAAGTTGTAAGTTGTGTGCAGGGAACGGGACGTTGAAACATGTTTTATCGGTATGTAAGGTTAGTTTGTCGCAGGGGCGTTACACGTAGAGACATAATCAGGTGCTTAGTTTTTTAGCGGCAGTGATTGAGAGAAAGCAGGTGGAAGTTAACTTGCTGCCGGCTGCAGCCAGGGTTGAGGTAATTGCGTTCGTTCATGAGGGCCAGGGTAAATGCAAGCAGCAGCAAAGGGTCAGAGTAGGTAACTGGTCACGAGCAAGGGATTGGAAGCTAGAGGTAGACGTGGGTAGGAAATTGCAGGTGCTGCAGTGTATTGTGTTGACTACACTAAGACCGGATATGGTGTTGTGCTCGGAGGCTAGGCAAATAGTATACTTCATAGAGTTGACGGTGCCGTTTGAGGACGACATTGAAGTAGCGTATTAGAGGAAAAAGTTGAGGTATGATGAATTAGCGGCTGAGGCTCGTGAGCGTGGGTGGCAGGCATATGGTAAGCCGGTAGAGGTAGGTGCCAGAGGCTTTGTGGCAAGAACTATTACTTCTCTGCTGAGTGGGTTTGGAGTTAGAGGACGTAAGCTAAGGGAAGCAGTGAAGGAATTGTTGCAAGTAGCTGAGAGGGCTAGTCAGTGGCTGTGGTTGAGGAGAGCTCAACTAGAGTGGGGGAAGGTGGGGTAGGTGGGATAGGGCAGCAGTATAGTTACTGGGGGCTACATGGACCTTTGACCTAGTAGGCTTGGAGGGGGGTGGGTCTGGGACGCCAGGCCTTACTACTGAGCCGTCCGGAGGTGTTGTGGGCCTAAGTCAGTGAAACACTGATGAAAGATGGTGCCTACCTGATGACCCCAGTGAAAAGCTTACAAGGTGGCGTGTTAGGGTGTATAGTGTGTTAGGGTTGGAGGGGCGTAGGTGGGCAGGTTGTTAGATGGGTAGGGTAGGGCTCTATGCTTCATCCCAGTGGGTAAGCGCAGGATATCTGTCAACTTATCCTGTATGTTCGTAATTGTTTATTTTCACATTATACATTTGTCTTTATTGTTAACTCACTGTTAGAGTAAAAGGACACTTCTAGAAGATGGGCTATAGCCTTGGTGTGACCACTGCAGTATCGCCTTTTGTTAATCTTATCACTCAGTCCAGTGACTTAAAAATGTTTAAAATACATAAGAAAGATGCGTCAAATATTTCTCGCAAGCCCAGATGTTCGGTAATTAACAGCAAAACCCGTAGATATTGCTGCTCCCGGCCAGCAGATGACGCTATGCGTATCCTGCGCAGCTTCAGACAGGCGGAAGTCGGAAATCGGGGGTTCCGGGCGACGCTGCGGAATAAGTAGCGCTGCGAGCCACAGTTGGGGACGCTGAGAGGACGATGTACGGCCGGGCTTTCGCTTCAGGTGAGTTGCTCCTCCTCCCCCCCTTATTCACTGGCACCTTTATACACACAGCGACTGCAGGATAAAGGTGATGTGCGTAGGTCAGTTACCTCGATTTACTTGCCTGTAAATTTGATTCTGAATCCAGGCAGGAATTACATTCCGTTTAACTGCAGGATAAAAGTAGTGCACAGAAAACTAATCCTATTAAAACCAAGTGTGTACTTTTCACGTTGTTCTCGAAACGAAGACAAGCGGTTTCACAAACCTCCTGAGGCTTAGAACCTGTCGCTGGATACCTACACACAGAGGACCTTTACCGTTAAAGACACACGGTCTGTCTCATACACATGTCCACAGAAATACATAGATGTGTTGCTGAGGTGGGAAAGGGGGCTGTTTGGTGTCGGTGCGGTGATGTGAGTACACACGGACATGGGAGGGGCTTTCAGGTGTAAGTAGACAGCTCTAGCTGCGGTGTTACATATTTTCATAAGTGTCAGTAAGACATTGTGTAGTCTCCAGGTAGCTTTGTGTGCAAGTGTTAGACTGATCCCCCTCTCTTGGTTACCCAGGTTGTTCAAGCTGGGGAGGTGGAGCCTCTAGGAGGGGTGAGTGATGGGGCAGTTGCTGGGCCTTTGTTTAGCTCCCATTCATTTGCGCTTGGAGTTTTGTTTTCCTCTCCTTTGCTATCAGATGGCTTATTTCTGAGCAAGAAATTTATGTTTATTCTGACTTTACCTTCTTTTATCTTTACCTGTATGTTTCACGTGTGTGTTCTGTTGCCGTTTACCAGTGTGTTGCTGAGTGTTCTGTTGTCACTCTGCATCACATTGGTAAAACTGCCCTGAAAATACAGTAAAATGATTCTGGTCTCTGTTTGGGTAGTGTGCCCTTACTCATCAATCCCCTGCCCATCCTTCCTAGGTGTGACAGGCTATGACCTGTACAGCAACAAGGACCCCTTGTCAGGGAGCAGAGTCTATGATGGGGGCCATGGTGGGAGGAGCCTGGGCCCAATGAAACAGAGCGTCTCAATTGACTCCCAGCTGCCCTCCACGGGGACCAATGCCGATGCCATCATTGCCAGAATCAACCAGCGGCTCAGTGTGCTCAGCCAGTTAGAGGGGGGCTTGCAGGGTGGGGGCCGTGCTGAAAGGTAACAGCTTGGCTTTTCCTTATTGCTTCTCAGCTGCGACCTGCAGTGGTAACAAGATTAGCTGACAGCAAACGAAAACAGTGACGTGATCTTAGGGCCATATTAAGATCATACAATGTGGTGGAACATGTTGCCAAAACAGGATTTTTTCTACAGAGTGGGCAGACCAGTCGGCTTTGGCTCAATTTTCCCACCACACCAGCACCTGTACCTATGTTAGAAGCTGCTCCCTTTCCTGCCTTTTATTCCACAATTTTAATTCCTCACGCCAGCTAAAGTATCTCTGTTTATGACCTTCGGCTCCTTGTTGGGAAGGTTGCCATAGTAATGTACAGCAACTAGACTGTTGAATGTGATACTGAATGTTACTTAAAGCCAGGTGCTGCACTTGGGCAGCTCACCTGCAGCACCTGATGGAAGTGACTGAGTCTGGCAGCAACTTGCTGTGGGAACTGGTGTGCTAACAGTCTTGGGAGCACATTGGTCTTAGCAGAGGATGACTCTAAAGTACCCTTCGATGGTGTAGTTAATTGCCTTTTATTGTCAGTACAGGGAAGACCTGATTTTCACTACCATGTCCACCAGAAGCATAGCTTTGTTTGTCATGTTCCTGCTTGTGTTGTGGACTATAAATGAGCACATGTAGAGGTGTGTGTACCTGTACAAACCACATTTTTGTCTGGATTTGATTGTGCTGCACCCATGCTGGGTCACTAGGTTACAGTAGTGATGATATGGTGGCTTATTTCTTGTCCAGTTTTGCCATTTTGCCCTTTTTTTTAACTGGCATGTGGCTTAAGGAGTAGCATCCCTGTCTCGGCCCATAGAATGTGTCGGAGAATCCCACTGGCTTATTGTTGACTCAGCTGATGCAAAGTGTTGGTTGGTTGAGAGCTCTCTCCTTGCTCTCCGACTCCTTTGCAGGTTTGACCAGTATGAGTCTTTGGACTCATACCCCTCCTCCCTCACCCCCCACAATCTGTTCAGATCTGGCAGCCAATCTTTTGGCTGTGGTCCAGGGGGGCCTAATTTTGGGGCAGGAGGCAGCAGAGGGAGCGGCGGCTCCTCCTACGGACCCGCCAGGGCACATATGCCTCGACACTCTGCTTCAGTCCCAGCTTGGGCTGCTGAGTGTCTCACCCCTGGAATGGGTGGGGCAAGCAGCCATAGGTTTGAGCACCGGCAGGACCTGCCTCCTGTAGGCACAGGCTACCAGTCTAGGAGCCAGAGTAAGATCCCATCACTTCTGTCCCACCACGTGCACCCGGAAGCATTTCCATACCGGCTGGGTCCTGGCCTGCAGGACTTTTCCAGCGGAGGGCAGTTTGGAGGGGGCACCAAGGCAGGCCGCCAGCGGGGGCGCAAGAGACCCCTCAACCAAGTAAGTACAGCCGACATGCTGCTGGACATACCTCCACGCTGCTGTCCCCCTCCCAAAGTTACAAACACTCACTGGCAGCTGCTTGGACACTCCAGCAGTTTCCACTGCAAGAGAACCCCTACTGCACTGCAAACAGTGTTCTCAAGGGCTCCTCCTGTTAGTATGGAGGAACTGAAGTTTTCTGCCCATGTTCCTGGGCCAACACCTGGGTTGTTAACATAGTATACTCGTACATTAAACACTGAGGTTCAGGTGGGTTGTCAAATTGTGTTCACACCTCAGACAGTCTTGGTGGGAGTGTATGAACTTCGATATATTTGGAAAGGTGAAGAATCTGTGTGCTTATGTGTGAGACTGAAGCGATTGATATACCGCATATCTGTTTGCCGTTCTGTGTGTTTCTCTATGGATACCTGTTAAACAAAGAGTGAGTATGAAGGCATAGTGCGTCTGTGTGTATCAGGGTGTTTTGCTGGTGTGTGTGTGTGTGTGTGTGTGTGTGTGTGTGTGTGTGTGTGTGGTGATGTGTCCTTTCCAAACCAGCAGCTGAAGCCACGACAGCAGGATGGACAGAATAACTGGAACCAGGAGCCAGAGATGAAGAAGATCAAGATTGAGACGGGGAGTGATGAGCCAAATGAAGGTAAAATGCACAGATCATCATTCAGTCTTACCCACAATCCGATACAGCACCCCCCCCCCCCATGCCTACTGCCATTCTGTCTTTTCAAGCATGGCCCTAGTGATGCTGATGCCGGATCCCTCGCTGTGTAATGACCAGTGATAACACAGGCTCCTTTTGCTCCATGTTTAAAGAACAATTGAAACATGAGTCCAGAACATCAGAAGTGCTATGGACATCTATGAGTCTTAGCTTCAGATCTGCATACTAAAAAGCTCTGTGCTTTTTAACCCTGGGCTCATTTTATGTCCTCTTTCCCAGTTTCCCTGCAGCTAATCTTACCATTATTTTCTCTTTGCTGTTTTATCCTGCAAATTTCGTAGCTTTTTAAGCATGTATTTTTCGTCTTTATAATAAAGCAATTTTAAATATCCTGTATGAAATAAGTTTTATGGTTACTGTTGCACAAAGAGGGGAATTCTGTTAATGTACCTGCAGTGTTTCTTTTTTTTTTTTTTTTTTTTTTTTTTTTTTTTTTTTTAATGTGGGTAACTGATCTCTCCTGCATTCTTTGTATAATTTGTGGTAAATGAATATTAAACCATCCAGTTATTTGTAAAAAATACTGCCTGCCAGGATGATTCTCTGCATTTCCTCATTTAGTCTCATACAAGTTTGTTTGTTTGTTTGTTTCCTCCCCCGTATGAATATAGGAACTAGACAACAAATTCATTGTAATGGAAGCTTCATTACATGAGGGCTGCCTGTTGGTGCTGTGCCTCCTGGTGACTGCCCTGTATCATCTGTAACTCTCAATGTCTATTTCATTGCAGAGGCTGCAGGGACAAGCAAGACAGCACAGGAGCATGGGGACACCATCACTGTGAGTCCTGTCTATGTGCAGATCTGCATTGCTATGCCACCGGTTTTCATTTCTCAGTCACTTCATGGTATGAGTGTGTGCGAGTAAACCTGCTGTTCTTGCCTGTGTTCCACAGGAGGATGTGGCTACAGGAGGAGGTGGTGAGTCTCTAGTAGCTGGAAAGTGGCCATCTCATCTCTGCCTGTTAGAGTAGCTCTAACATGTAGCCATCTCCTATAATCCTCTCTGTCTGTGGTAAACACCATAGTAAGCATGCTCCCCTGTCCTGAAAGTCTCATAAGGTTGTCCTGATCAATAACTGATTATTTATTATAAGTCCAGTTGCAGTTCAGTAGCAGTTCAATGCAGCATTGAGTGAGTCTCAAGAGACTGAACCAGGACAAAGGACTTTCAAAGCTTATGTAGAACACAGGATATACACCTCAAGTATAGATATCCAATCATATGGCTTGAGTCCAGTTATATTCCGTATATGGTCATATAGTGCAACAATTTTAGGGTCTTTAACTAGTCTTGCTCTATGGTGGTTGAGATGTGGGATCATTCCAGTAACTTTCCACTACACCCCCACCCCAGCTCTGATGATGCAAGAGGAGATCAACCAGGTAAAGAAGCAGCTGCAGGGAAAACAGCCCTCTTGCCAAAGCAGTTTTCCCAAACAGAAGAGGAGGAAAGGCTTCTTGGAAAGGTCAGGGATCACACTTTGCTGTGAAAGTAAACCTGTATTTTTTTTTAAAAAATCTGTAAACAGGAGGATTTTTTTCATTGGTTACTGTAGGTGTGATAGTGACTTTTTTGAAAGTCTCAAAGCATTCATGAGTGTGTGCCTCTGTCTCTAGTGAGCTGGACAAGCCCCATACACCAGCTCCCTATCTTGTGAATGGTCAAATTCCAGATTACACATTTTCCAATTTATTTGTAATTTTTAATGTCTATTTTGTCATGAATCTATTCCCTGCAACTTCTGTTAGAGAATCTGAAATTTCTGAAGAATCTGTATTTTGTATTTGGAGCTGATAGATAGTGGTAGGGAACACAACCCAAAACAGAATAGGCATGAGGTCACTACGCTTCCATAGTGTTTACAGGATGTCTGGTGTTCAAGGTTTTGATCAATAAGTGGATTAGAATTTTTGCATGTTTAGGATAAATCTATAAACAACTGTCACTGAGTTTGTGGAGATTGTGGATTTTTAGTCATTTTAAATTGGTTCTGATCTTTCAATGAGTCCACCCCGAAGGATTTTGCAGAACCTCACCCATGGATAAAGTGAGGGATATCTGTATTTATAAACTGTATTACTTGCAACTAAGAACAAATTATGGTGAGAATTGTGGTCTGAGCTCTGTACTTAAAATGAGAAACCATTGCATTCTTTGTTTGCAGTCTGGTAACTTTCCTCCCGTAACAATCTGACTGTGCACTATGATAGGTTTGGAAATGTGAAAGTGGAGAATGCTTAAGATACTGTAAGTGTTGCACACACGTGCAATTTGACAGTGGAGACTTGTGACATGGCAGAATAGCATCACACTGAGGGAATAAAGTGGTGGTAAGGTGGTATTTATACTAATTATGTATAAATAACACTATTAAGGGGTATGTGTATATGAAAGAGAGTGAGTGAGTGCGCGTGCATGCATGCATGTGCACTCAACAAAATTGCTGCCCCTCCCCCCAGAGTGACATTCGCCTGCTCCATCTGCAAGTTCCGTTCCTTCTACAAGGAGGAGATGACGATGCACATGGAGAGCAGGTTCCACAAGGAGCACTTCAAGTTCCTGTCAAGCCAGATATCCAAGCCCACGACAGACTTCCTGCAGGTGGGCCATACCCCCTTGCCCATGTTGGTGCTGCACTACTGCCCATCTCATTCAATTGTTTCTCCTTCAGCTCACTGATAGCTTGTGTGTCTGATACATTACTGTATCCAGACTAGTAGTGTACAGCTGAGGAAAGTTCTAAGTCTGACATTGTGTGTGCTCATGTGCTGCCCCTAGAGGTAAGGTTGAGTCCTGTGTGTGTGACAGGAGTACCTCCAAAATAAGTTTAGGAAGACGGAGCTAAGGTGGAAACAGACAGAGAAACTCAATGCCACTATCTGCCAAGTGTACAAGGAACAGGATCTGACCCGAGGTGAGGGTTCTGCCATCTCAGTCTGCACTTAAGTTTACTTGCGAGACAGACTCTGTGCTGGCCAATTCTTCTTTTTCCAATCCCCTCCAATTGCTGCATGCAGATGTGGACATGGAGCACTTCATTAGGAAGGTAGAAGCTGCCCACTGTGCTGCCTGTGACCTCTTCATCCCCATGCAGAATCACCTCATCCAGAGGCACCTCCGATCCCCTGATCACAACTACAAACGCAAGGTGAGTCTGCCAGGGATGGGTGGAGCAGGAGCAGACCCCCTTCTACAGTTTGCTTTGTGACCCTCATTTCAGCTTGTAATAGAGCACACCTGGTGGTTGTGTGAGTGACACAAGCTGTCTCCAACCCAGTTCTTGCTGGAACAGTCAAAGCGTTCTGGTCTTGTGGTGGCTCGCAGCATCCTCAACCACAAAGTCATCGGCAGGAAGTTGGAGAGCTACCTTAAGGTACTGTCATGCAGTTGCTCGTACTCAAAAAGTGTACAGGCATCCCTGAATGCCATTAATTTAAACAGGGAAATGCAGGTGATGTATCCCTGGAAGTGGATTGTGAAGTTGCTGAGCTGCCTGGGCTTACTGGTAGATGCTCATGCACAATGTGTTTTCTCCATATAAAAGATAATTCAAAACCAAGTTCATATTATCAGAACTGCTCTGAACACTTCAATCTAGCCTAAAGACCCACATGTTCCAAATCACTTCTGCACAACACATCTGTTAATTTTTATGCTTTTTTTTTTTTTTTACCCTGCTGTGTAAATGCGTAAATGTGTGTAAGTTGCTTAGTATAAAAACCCCATGTGGTAAGTTACCTTGGAAAAAGTTGTTAAATATAAAGAGTTGAAGTTCCTCTATACTGTGAAATTCAAACAATTCCTTCGTGTCAGTTGACTGTGTGGTGTTGTCCCCCAGGGGGAGAACCCCTTTGCTGAAGATGCTGAAAAGGACCTGGAAGGCATCAGAGCACCTCCCACTGCTAACCAGGAGGATGAACACGGAGAAGCAGTGAATCCTCCTCAGGCCACACTGGAGGCTGAAGCTCATGTGAAAACAGAGGAACAGCAACTGGAGAGGAAGGCTGGACTTGAGGAGCTCAAGGACAGAGAACCTAAAGATAGAAAGGGTTGTGGAGGACCACTGGAAGGGGCAAACGAGGCAGCGGATGACGTTTTGAGGGCAGAAGTTGAGGGTGTGGAGGAGGCCTCATCTGAAGAAGATGAGGGTGTTGAAGCCTTCCTGGGGGAGGAAGATGAGGGCATCCTTGGGGAGGAAGATGAGCATGATGGTCTGCTAGCAGTTGATTATGGAGATGTATTAGAGTGAACCCTCTGTATGGGGTGTGCTGGTTGGCCTCTGGGGTCAACACAATAGTTTGTCCATTGAAGCCCATACACCACAGACCAGACACACACAAAATTCTTGAGAGGTCCTTGAGTTATGGTCTTCCTGTCTGAACAGATGTTCTGCTGCCTTTCCGAAACCATTTGAGGATCATACTTATTTGGCTTCCTGTTTACCTCCTATACATGATGCCATTCACCATGGGCAGATCATAGCTAGTGCTGTAGGTGGTGCTCTGGCTCCAGGGAGAACTTCACTGGTCCTTTCCCAGCCTCAGCCCTCACTCTTGGTCTTTTTGGCCAAATCAACTAAACTAGGGATGCTGCAGACTTTATTTTTGTCTTATTTTTATACTTAAGTGGCCAGGTTGTTGACATCTGACCTTGGCACTGTAGCTGCTCTAAACTTTATCAAAAGTCCTTTTTCTGTAGTGTGTAATGCTCCCTCTTGGTGGCAGTCAGCTGTTGAACACTCTCTAGTAAGGGTGAATTTGATTTCCAAATCTAAAATCTAGTCAGGTGGGAGTGCTTTTTCCTGTAGGTGAACAACAAGTTAAAGTGCTCCTCAAACTGTAACAACTGTTACTGGACCTTTAACTGTTGAATTTGCCAGTGAACCTTACATTTTCTTTTCAATCATTAATGACCTTTCTACACCTATGATACTTGTTTCATCATGTTCCACTTCAAGGAAATGCCATAAAAGCACTGCTGGTGTAACACTCTCTCCCAGGCTCCATTTATCCAGTACTGCAACTGCTGTGTTTTATGATTACAAAAATTGCAGTAGTTGTGTATCTTAATTCTGTAAAATTTCAGCTATAACCAATATAATAAAAGTTGAAGTTCTGGTAAATCTGCAAAACACTGAAATCCACTGCCTTCATCCTCCATTGCTTTTTTTTCCCCTAATTTCTATTTTGTTGCTGATCAGTCCCAGAAAGTGAAATTGCTGGCCATTCATGCTGTGGACCAGATAAATTTTCAATACTAGAAAAGTGAAGAAAATGCTCCTAAAAGAAACTCAAACGTTTGTGTAATGTGTTCAGCTCTAATTGTAATTAGACACCCTTCAGAGAGCATGTGTTTACATTTAGGAGACCCTGGGTGGTGGTATGGTGGTTGTGTAATTGCACTATGCTAGATTTACCAGTAGCCTTATTTTATGTATCATTTGTGTTCTGCTTTTTATACAGCAAGGAAATGTGTAAGAACACTGTTTGAAGCATTTTATCTATAGAACTATTGTTTCTGTTAAAAGTTCCTAGTAATATAAATACAGTTTAAAATGTAATTATTGCGCGTCGGATGCATAAAGGTTGAATCGTCAGCATGGACACACAAGGCAAAAGTCATAAAAGCTTTAAAGTTTAGGGTGGGCAGTGTGCAAAAGTGTACAGCGTACAGTGTTTATAATACAGGCGAAAGGCTATACAGTACAGCCGCTTCTTTAGATGGGTCCCAGGACCCCGTTATTCTACTGACTCTGTCCTGTATATTACCAGGTTAATCCGGTACACTATACTGACTGCTTAGAAGTACAGTGTTTAAATTTCTACTTCGGTTATAATAAAGTTACTAGCGTAACCGGCACAACACGCCTCTGACGGATATGACCGCACAACGTTATGTTGGTATGCGCCTGCTGCGTGATGACGTCACACGCGACGTCGCACCGCTGTTTGTTCCGAAACAGGGTGAGGAAGAGCCGCACGCGTGCTGACAACCGCTCAAAGCAGTTAAGTAAAACTGTTTCTTTGACATATCTGTGTGGCAGACGCGCGCCGAGGGTCGCCGGCCGCCTCCCGTTGTTCACCCGTGTGCGAGAGTGGGGTATCCGCAGCGGCGCGGCAGGCGCGAGAAAGAAGCGTTGTGGAGCGGGCCTGGCGCCGGCCCGCACGGGACTGCTTTTCCCGGCGCACGGAGCCATTCGGGAGCAGTGGGATTCTGTTGCAGTGTGTGTGAGTGAGTGTGTATGTTTATGTGAGAGAGAGAGAGAGAGAGAGAGAGAGAGAGAGAGAGCGAGCGAGCATAAGCTGCGACGCACTGAAACTCACAACAGAGCGAGCGCGCGCGAGCGAGAGGCAAGCCGCCATCTTGTGAACCGGAGCGCGGAGGAGGAGCACAATAATAATAATATTAACCAACATTAAGACTGACAACTAGTACAGTAATATGGTACTAATAATAGATAGTACTACTAATAATAACTAATTAGCAGCGTAATAAGTAATAGTCAGTGTACAGTTATAACAAGTAATAAAACTGTATTATAACTAATTAATAATTACAATAACAGTTGAAATAATACAGGAACTGACAGGTATATTACAGCTGAAATGAATCCTTCATTAATAATCAGTGGCTGTCTTCATAAGAATGTGATAGTCATAACTGGAGTGATTGTGTTGGTAGTACCTGGTGTAGAAACAATAATAACAGCTGTTGTAATAAATACACTGAGAATAATGGACCCTGTAGTACAGTATTAAGCACCGTGAGAATAATGGATGCAGTGTTGCTGTTGATTTATGCATCAGGGTGGTGTGATATGCTGCCTGCCACATACAGGTCCCAGGTTTACATCCCCTGTAGTTGCCCTGATCAAATTACTCATCCTGAATTGATATAGTAAAAATTACCCATCTGTATATATGGGTGAATGACTTTGTAGAAATTTTCTAGATATTAGTATGAATTATTATTATTATTATTATTATTATTATTAACAACAACAACAATAATAATAATAATAATAATAGTGACTGTGCTGAATGTGATGCTGACATGTGCCATGTAGAACACAGACAGTTATGGACAGTGTTTAAAGAGGCTTACTGCCTAAAGGTGTATTTACCACTGTATTGCTATCAACAGTGGGTGCATTGTGACCTTTGACCTTTGTATGGGTGTATGTGCGTGCGCGGCCCTGCTCCCTGTGTGTGAGCATGAGATGCAGCACCACAGGAGAAGCAGAGTATCCCTATGTGTCTTTGGAAGGGGGAGAGAGGGATCTGTGTGTTTTGGACCATTAGGGAGAAGAATTAGGGCCAACTGCAGGCGAGAGAGTGAGATGGCAGGGGGTGGGGCTAGTGGGGGCGGGGACTCTGCTTTAAAGAGTCCCCAACAAGGAAGTAGGAGCCATTTTTGCTGTTATAACTGTGTGTTTGGTGTTGTGGGTACAAGGGCAGGATGAGCACAGCGTGGGCTGCGGAGAGAGGGGGCCAGGTGCAGACATGCTACCACAGCTAGCAGGTGCTACATCAGCACTGCTATGATGAGCAGCGCCTCCCAGTGGAGGCTGATGGATTACAGGATGCACTCGGACGGCTTGCTGGACTTCCAGACGTTGGACTCCCTGCTGGAGAGCATCTCACACCACTCAGTCACCCTCAAGAGGTGTGTGTGTGTTCCCATTTGCACTGGCAAGGGAGGAGGGACATGCATACAGGGTCAACTGGGGTTGCGCTCTGGGGGGGTTGCTGTGAGAGACACACACACACACACACACACACACATATACAGTCGACAGGACCTTTGCTCACCACGCAGGAACCGAAACTGCTCCCGAGACTTGCGTGTGTGTATGTTCACTTTCACTGTCAGCGCGGCACAACACAACATGCACATGCGTGCACACACAGACACACACACATATTATCATACACATACAAAAATTAAAAGACATACACGCACCCCAGGATCTGTGGGTTGTGTGGTGAATGGCTGAAGAAACGTGCAGTGTTTCAGAAGAATAACTGCTGCATTGTAGGAGAATGAGGCACATAGTGTGTGTTTGAACTCTATATGTGCACGGGTGTTTGTGTGAGAGAGCTTCAGAGCTGTGGATCAAAGTGACAGCTCTGATCCTGTATTCATGCCTGTTGTGATGTTGCCACTACATGTAAAACTGTGTTTTCCTTGGGTAGTGTGTTCCAAACATGGTGGACCTGTGTACACTGTGTGTGTGTGTGTGTGTGTGAGTGTGTGTGAGTGTGTGTGAGAGAGAGGGGGGGTCCGTTTCACAGTTTCACTTCTGAGTGCCAGTTATGGTAGCTCCTGCATCACCTCTGTCACAGGCATGCACTCCTTCTGTTAAACCTGAGTGCCTAGGGGGTGTCCTTTGCTGGGGCAACTGGTTGGACCTGCTAAACCACTCAGGGAGGAGGAGTATGAGCGTGCACACACACAAACTTGAGTTCCCAACAGGCCATCCTATGTATAGCAGTAAACATGGAAACCTTTCTCTTCCTTCTGCTCTAGTGCTGCACAGATATTATTTTTATTATTATTATTATTTTATTATTGTTATTATTTTATATTGTTATTTTTGCTGTTATTAGTGTGTTTAGTTGTTACTCTCCAGCCCAATCTTCTCACGCTTGACAGAAACGCAGTGAGACAAAGAAGATCACAGCAGCAGCAGGATGGTGCTGTAGCAGGATTAGCCTGGGACACCATTTGTGTGTGTGTGTGTGTGTGTGTGTGTGTGTTAGAGTGCACGCATCGGGGAGTATGCATTCCCCTGCTGAGTCACACACTGCTTCTCTGTATGACTCATACTGTGTGTGTGTGTGTGTGTGTGTGTGTGTTCTAGACCTGGTTTGTTCCACTTACTGTTAGTCAGCGCTGTGGTCATGTGACCTCTGGTCTTGAAACGATTTCTGTGCACAGCTGCTTGTGGGTGTGGTCCTGTGGTCCGGCTTCTCACCCACAGGGCATCAGATGAGAGCGTTGGCCAGCAGCCAGTGGAGGGTGTGCTTCAGTGGGTCAGGCAGGAGGCATGCAGCAGCACGTTCTCAATGGTGTCTGCTTGCCAGTTACTTGCTGGTGGCTCAGTCTCTCGTCATTCTGTAGAGGCCGCTCACTTACATTTGTGTGTACGTGCATGTGTGAGTGTCTGGGTGTGGGTGTGTGGATTAGCATGCTGCCACGCTTCTCTTGCTCCTCTCCTGTGGACTGTCATCGCCATCAAAACACCCTTCGTTTTATAGACTTATAGACTCATTTGTCCTCCAAGGCTGCTTTCATTCCCTCTGTTGGCATCCTTGAAATCAGGGTTTATTTTTTGGTTGTATTTTCATTAAGGCACCCTTGATCTCTTTTGTGAAATGTTGCAGAGTTTATAATCAGAATGAGTTACAGTCTTTATTTTTGTAGCAATGTGAAAAACAAAATCTTCAGGAAGACAAACTTTGAACAGACATGAAAAGCAGTGTGGTTAAAGCTCTCCTTCAGAACATGTACCTGGGTGTGTGCACAAAAGAACATTTCATAAAGAAAATCTATATGACTTTAAGATCTCTTTAATTACTGAATAATTAAAAGGAAACCCCTTTGTGGTTGACAATGTTTAAAATTTCAGCTTAAAACTAAATTTAATCAAAAGTAAAAACCTGCGTCTGATCTTCCATGTTGTCTTTGGTGTTCTTGTTTGATATTTGTAACACACAACAGATTTGGGATTATTACCCAGGGGAAGTAAACATACAGATGTCGAGGACACATGAGCATTACTACATTAACATTACTACTGGGGTTGGTCACGTGGCCTTTTTCAAAGTTGGCGGTTTAAATTCTGGCCATAAGCAAGAGACCCACAATTCTGATCATTTTCTCCCCCTCTATAGTTTCACTTGCCTTATTTCAAGGCTGATGTGGAATGCCCAGTTTTTTACAGAATGCTCTCAGTATGATAACAGAGCTAAGGAAAGACCAGTGGAGAAGAAACTTAACTCAGCACAAAACTTGCAGCAGTTGTTATGGATGCATTGGCAGAAGAAACTGGTGTTCTGGCTTCCCGGTGCATCCTTGGATAAAGGTTTTGTAGCATGAATGAAAGCAATATCTGGCCAGATGAGTTAAACAAATACTATAAAAGAGATGTATGATGTAAAGAGTTATTTGATAGAACGAGCAGTGTGGACGTTTGGTTTATAAAGTGGGATGTTGTCATTGCCAAAATAAAGAAGGTTTCTTCTTCTACTGTGGATGTTGAAACAAAACTTACAAAGTTAACTCTTCATATGTATACCTTTGAAAACCAGATTGTTGAGGCTGGACACAGAATCATTGTGAGGAATTCAGATGAATTACAAGTTGAATCAGTTGCCACCCTGAAGCAAGAAGTTAAGCTGTACTGTGTGAAAGTGGAAAAACTGGAACATAAACAATTGGAAACATTTGAAAATTGTAGGCTTACCTGAGAATGTCAAAGGAAACACTTCTCAGAAGACTTGCCATCCTGGGTGGATCTGCTGGTAGATTCTCCCACCAGACAAAATAGATTCCGCCTGCTGATACTGTACCGGCACACATGACCTGACTCAAACCCAAAGGCACTGACCACTGACTGATCTCCTAATGGCATCTGTAAATTGCGATTGCTGAAAGGTTCTCTTAGAGTGTTGTTGGAGTTCTTGTTGATAGCTATGCTTTTTCTGTTTGTTTGTTTTTTTTGTTTAGATACTGCTCTAACTCCTGCTTTCTGCTTCATTTTGTCATTCGTCCCTCTTTATACTGTTTTTGATTAGAGACTGTATAAGCAATTTTGGTAAATTTGCTCACAATTCAAGAGGAATTTTTTTGTTTAAATCTAAGAAGTTCCGAAACTTTTTTTGCTTCAGAACTTCTTAGACTGGGTTCTATAATGATCCTTGCTAATTGTTGTAATCCATTGCCTTTGAGTTCTGTTATGTAAGAGAAAATTACATCATTACTGAGGTGAAACTAGCCATATTATCCTCCCCCCAACAGAAACTCCAGTCAAGAGTGCCATGGGATTAGCGGCGCTGTCCCAGCTGATTCCACATCCACGTTGAAACTGAGTAACTGGGCTTCATTTGCCCCCCATCCTATTCCCGCTACCATGGGGGATGGCCTGGAGGCCACACAGATGCTGGGGGGCAGCAGTACCCACAGACAGACATTGGCCCAGCCCTCCCTCATCTTCAACCCGTCACCACCTGAGACGTTGGATCTATCACGGCCGAAGCGACAGACTAACCAGCTACAGTACTTGCTGAAGACTGTTCTGAAGGCCCTGTGGAAGCACCATTTCGCCTGGCCCTTCCAACAACCTGTGGATGCAGTAAAGCTCAACCTGCCTGTGAGTCTCCTTGCCGTCCCAGTAATGGACAAGCGTAGTGTACAAATAGAGGGATATGTGCACTACGTCATCTCTAGGCCCTATTTTGTTTATGGGATCTAGGGCCATAGGTACTTTGCAGGAGGCAGGATCAAGTAAACTGTCGATAGTGTTACACAGCACCTCTTAGGAGGGCTTTGCAGAATGAAAGACAAAAACAGTGAACTTTATTTCTTTTGATCTTCAACAGTTGTGGGCCAAATTATCAGTGTCCTCTGCTGCAGTCCCTTTGTATCAACAATAGACACCAAATCACCATCAAATAACCCTGCATTGGATAAGCCCTAACAATAATTAATAAAAGAATATATAACATAAAATGCAGCCTAGACAGTTTTATTTTTAACTGTACAGTACAGTTATTTTCACAAATTTTATTTTTCGTCCACCACCTATTTTTCCTGGAAGTGAATTAACTCTGTTACGAGCTTCCCTCATATAATAAAGGCTTGTTTTGATATAATTTGGACTTACAAGCAAATGAAATTTCAATCCAAAATTTCACAAAGAATTTTGTTTGTTGGTGGCCATCTTTTTTTTTTACTTTACAAGCAGATGTTCAGGGTCGGGTTATGCTCATGTGAAGGAAGCTTATACACCAAGGACATTATAGGTAGAGAAACAGCATTGGAAGTGGGGGAAAAAAGCTACTCTCATACCTGTCGATCGTGACTGGCCCACCGTTATTGCCAGGGGTGATTCTCACCCCTTTGCATCCCCATTGTCCTGTTTTCCAGGATTACTACAAGATTATCAAGTCTCCCATGGATATGGGAACCATCAAGCGCCGCCTTGAGAACAGCTACTACTACAATGCTCAAGAATGTATCCAAGACTTCAACACCATGTTTACGAACTGCTACATTTACAACAAAGTACTGATCCTTCACTAGTCTAACACCATGTTTAGCAACAAATTTGTTCAGTGGTGAATCATCAGAAATGTTGGTCTTCAAGCCACCTAGAAGTGTTTAGGCATAAGATCTTTCTCCAGCTTTCTCTGTTAATGGTTGCCTCTTTGTGTCTGCAGCCTGGAGATGACATTGTACTGATGGCAGAGGCACTGGAGAAGGTTTTCCTGCAGAAGATCTCGGAGATGCCCCAGGAGGAGATTGAAATCCCAGTGATGTCCAAGGGGCGTGGCCGGGGGCGCAGAGATGGAGGTGTGAGATGAGCTCCTTGTATGCCACTGTTGCCACATTGTGAGCCGATAGTTGACCTCTGTCTCCCTCATAGGTGTGAATTTGAAGCCGGGTGCCACTCACGACTCTCCATCCACCACCCCACACACACGTGGGTTCTTGACTGTCCCTCAGATTGTAGCCCAAGGCCCCACTCCTCTGCCCCCGTCTTCCACTATGACAGGCTGTTGCCTGCCCCCCACACAACAGATGCCCCCACAGTACTCAGTGGGACTGCTGGACTGTCTTGTGCAGCCACAGGTGATGACCACTTTCCCTCCTTCGTCTCATGTAAGCCTCCCCCCGCAGCCCATTCTTCAGAGCCCTGTTCCACCGGCTAAGGTAAGTCTGTGCAGGGCCTGGTTTGAAGACATAGTGCGTGTTTAAATTAAATTGAGGCCTGTATATTGTTTCCCATCTGAGATGTCTGCTATCACTTTCCCCAGAAGAAGAGTCAGAAGAGGAAAGCTGACACAACCACCCCAACAGCCAATGACCCGCAGAGCGAATCCTCTCCAGCCACCTCGGAACCCAGGCCACGCCGAGAAAGCAACCGGCCTTCCAAGCAGCTGAAGAAGGAGGCACCAGACTCACAGCACCATGCAGGTGTGGCGGCAGGTCCCAAACAGCAGGAGCAGCTACGTTATTGCGCAGGCGTGGTCCGGGAGATGCTGTCCAAGAAACATGCAGCTTATGCCTGGCCCTTCTACAAGCCCGTGGACGTGGAGACGTTGGGCCTGCATGACTACTACGACATCATCAAGCACCCCATGGACCTGAGCACCATCAAGGTGGGTCAGGCAGCCAGTGGACGACTGAGGGCCAATACGGTCATTTGTGATGGATGTAGTGAATTGCATCTGTATTCTGCAGTGCCATGTATTGTGTGTTTGCTGCATCACATTGTGCAAGGTGCAGAAACTGTATTTCTCTGCAATATAGGTGATCTGAACTGAAGTGAAATACAGGTAATCTGGTGTTGACCTGAGAAGTTGTGAAGCGGGCTGCCAGAAGCAGTATCTCAAGCTCCTGCTAACTGTGCTCTCCCTGGCTTCTCCAGTCAAAGCTCGAGAGCAGACAGTACCGAGAACCACAGGAGTTTGCTGCCGACGTGCGGTTAATGTTCTCCAACTGCTACAAGTACAACCCACCTGACCATGACGTGGTGGCCATGGCCCGCAAGCTGCAGGTACACACAGTGAAACAGAATTACTGCAGTTTCCACTATTCTTTGTGAACAATATACATACAGTGACCTGAAGAAAGAGGCCCAGCACAGTTCCCACAGCCCATGGTTCACCGAGCCCTCCCCCTCCCCACTAGGACGTGTTTGAGATGCGTTATGCCAGGATGCCGGATGAGCTGGAGCCGACAGCATCGGGGGTCCACATTCAGTCACCAGCACTGCTTCCCGCAGCTGTCAAACCACAGCCTGCATCTGGGCCACAGTCATCCTCAGACACCTCTAGCGACTCCTCCTCTGAGTCAGAATCCTCCTCTGATGATGGCGAAGAGGAACGTGCCCAGAGGCTGGCGGAGCTGCAAGAGCAGGTGATGCCCCCAGGACACTGCAGCACTAGCAGCCAAATGGTGTAGGTGTGCTTTTGTTAATGTGTGTGTGTTTATTGTGCCCGTGCAGCTGAAGGCTGTGCACGAGCAGCTGGCTGCCCTATCGCAGCCCCAGGCCAGCAAACCCAAGCGAAAGGAGAAAGAAAAGAAGAAGGAGAAACACAAAAAGAAGGCAAGTAGCCCTTCAGAGGAGCTGCTAGAACCCCTGTCACAGCCGTCCCGGCAGAGCAGGACCGGCAAGGAGCCAGCCAATAAGAAGACCAAGAAACCCAGGTAGGCGGTGCCAGACAGACCCAGAAATTAACATTATTTTTTTCAACAGCTAAATTTCTCGTTGACCCACCAACCCCCAGGACGCCTGCACGAGCTGTAAACCAAAATAGCTGACTTTGGGTGGTAACTCCCCTTATGGTGTTATTTCGGGTTAGTCTGTTTTTTGTACCATACAGGAATGTTAGACTACAGGTGCCAAAATTGTACCAGGTTACAGTGGGCTGTTATAGGAAGATTATGTGTAATTCAAGTGCATGTGTAAAAGAGGCCCTGTCAACCTTGATGTTGGCCATCTGAAAAATCTCAGCTAGATTGGAAGACCACAGAGTGAACTGGTAGATAAGGTTGTGTGAGGGGGTCTGGAACACTGTGGGTCTTTTAGAGCAGCAACTCATACCTGTCCCATCATGCTTTGCTCAGTTTGCTTTCCTCTCCCCCACAGCAGTAAGAAGGAGTGGTCGAAGATGGGCCGCTTGTTGGGCCCGCCTGGAGCTGCCCCATCCACACCGGCCCCTTCAGGGGCCCCAGACTTGGAGGAGGAGAGGCCTGAGGGCATATCTGTCATGGGGGGAGACCGCTGCAAGCCCATGTCCTACGAGGAGAAGCGGCAGCTGAGCCTGGACATCAACAAGCTGCCAGGCGACAAGCTGGGTCGAGTGGTGCACATCATCCAGTCGCGTGAACCCTCGCTCAAGAACTCAAACCCTGATGAGATTGAAATTGACTTTGAGACGCTCAAACCATCAACGTTGCGTGAGCTTGAGAGATATGTCTCATCCTGCCTGCGCAAGAAGAAGAAACAGCCCAGTGCGTACCCATGCGCGTGTCTGTGGGGGTGTGCGTATGTGTGCAGGCATGTGTGTCTCGTCTGCTCACCCTGTCCCTGCTGCCCTTGCAGCAGCTGAGAAGACCATGGAGGTGATGAAGAAGAAGACCAGCTCGTCATCCGAGTCTGGCAGCAGCAGTGAGTCAAGCTCCTCTGACAGCGAGGATTCTGACAAAGGTGTGTAGAGACAGACGAGCACACACAGGAAAAGCGTTTAGATGTTGTCCCACTTGTATAGGAATTATAAGCCCCTCTGTTTAAGTCTGTGTTCATGTTGTCCATTCCTCCCCAACAGGACTGGTCCCCAAGCAGAAGAAGCAAAGCCACAGTGGGAAGGATGAAAAGCAGCACCAGGTGACGACAGGGGGTGTTGCCCAGGTTCTGCCCCCACCCCTTGCCCTGCCCCAGGCTCCAGTGGTACAGCCCTCCCTGGCTGCCTACATGCCCCCACCACCCATCTCCACATTGGACTCGTACGATCCCTTGTCCCACTTCAGCCAGGGTCTGGAGCAGGCTCCTGTCACCATCAACGCCCAGGTGCTCTCAGAACCACACCCCTTCCTGACCCAGCCGGTGGTAGCGCCCTCTCCAGGTACACCTGACATTTGTGTCCACGATGCTCGTTTCCTTGGTGATGCAGGCTATGCTAATGGCCATTTCCCTCTCTGGCCCCCACAGCGCTGCACAGTGCCATGCCCCAGCAGCCTTCCCGCCCCAGCAGTCATGCCACGCCCCTCCCACACAAAGCCCTGCCCTCCACAGTGCCAACCCCACCGCAACAGCAGCAGCAACAGCTGCAGCCTCGTATCCTGAGCCCATCCCCGCAACCCCTGGTCACGGTGCCTCCACCAACACCCACAACCCATGATGCCCTCGAGCTACTGTCAGCCCAACCTCCGCAGGCACTGCTGGAAGATGATGAGGAGCCGACACCCCAGCTGCAGCTCCCCCACATGCAACTCTATCTCCAGCAGCTGCAGCAAGGGCGGCCCCTGGGGGTGCAGCCCACTCCACTCCTGCAGTCTGTGCAGGTACAACAGCAGCAGCTGACGTCAGTGCTCCCCAGTGTGCCACCCCGACATGTGCAGCAGCTGCAGCAGATGTTGTACGTGCCACTGCCAGCACAGGCCATACCACCCAGCTCTCAGCCACAGCATCAGGCTCCGACAAAGCAGCCACTGCAACCACAACAACCGTCGCCACAGCAGCACAGGGCTGAGGCATACAGCGTTGGTGAATATACTTTCTCAAAACAAACTCTCTCTCTCACACACACACACACACACACACACACACACACACACACAGGGAGGCAGATCAGTGCAGTAACCCCCTATGTCGCGTCCACAGGTGCGCTGAGGAAAAGCCCTTCCCCAGTAATGGTGCAATCTCCCCAGGTACCCCAGTACCCCTCCATTGCCCACCTCTCACCATCCCACATGCAGCAGCCCAAGAAACATGTGAATGTGAGTACCAAGCAAGCATGGAAGAGAGCTGCACTACCATTCTGCTCTGAAGAAGGTGTATAAATGCTTGGTGTGTGTGTGTGTGTGTGTGTGTGGCAGGAGGCTCTTGCCACCCCACTCTCGATGCCTGTGAAGGAGGAGAAGGATTTGTCCCCACCCCCAGTGCTACGTGCAGAGCCATTCAGCCCTCCGTTACACCTTGAGCCCCTCAAAGGCCTGGAGAGCAAGGAGCCCTGCCCACCACGTGAGTCTCTGTATGTGTGTGTGTGTGTGTGTGTGTGTATCTGTCTGTCTGTCTTCCTTCCTTCTAGTACCAATGTGTGTATGTCTTTGTGCCTCAGGTTCAGAGCTGAAGGCCCAAGAGGGCTTGAGGACCACTGGCCGTCCATTGGACCCAACCCCTTCAGACAAAGTGAAGTCAGAGGTCAAGACCCCTGTTGCTCCCAAAAAGGTACAGCATGTGCCTTAGACCCAGCCAGACTTGCATACACGCGCGCACCTTAGAGGCATTCCTCCTTGGCTTCTTGCTGCTGTTGGCACACAGCTTTCCCTCTTGTTTGTGACTGGGAGCACATTCCAACACCTTTCTGTCACCAATTTTACATCTTTTCTTTTTATCTGAAAGTTTTTGGACATTTGGGTATCATTCTATGACAAGGTCTGAATATGTAAATTTTTTCTTTTAATTTTTACTCATTATGATGAACTTATTTGTTCTGCAGTGGTCATGCAGGTGGCAGTCAGCTTTTCTATCTTTCTGCAGGACGTGAAGCTCAAGAACATGGGCTCTTGGGCCAGCCTTGTACAGAAGCCTGCTACAGCGCCATCTGCTGCTCCCAGGCCATCCAGCGACAGCTTTGAGCAGTTCCGCCGTGCTGCCCGCGAGAAGGAGGAGCGTGAGAAGGCCCTCAAGGCCCAGGCGGAACAGGCAGAGCGTGAGCGGCTGCGTAGAGAACAGGACAAGCTGCGGTGAGTGACAGGAAGAGGCGAGTCTGTGTGTCTGTGTGGGTGTGGTTCTGTGTGTGTTCGCACACAGGCTTGTGTTTCCATATTGAGCATCTGTCCCTGCTGCTGTAGTGCCCGGGATGAGGATGACACACTAGAGCAGACGCGCAGGGCGCATGAAGAAGTGTGCTGCCGCCAGGATCCAACACCACACGTGCAGGGTGCCCAGCAGGCTCAACTCCCCACACCACAGCCTGCTCAACTGCCGCAGACAACAACTGGTCCACAGACACTGCCAATGGCTGCACAGAGCCCTGTGGACCAGCAGAGGGAGCTAGCACGGCGGCGTGAGCAAGAGAGGCGAAGGAGAGAAGCGGTGAGGCGTGTGTGTACACGTGCGTGTGCATGTGTGTGTTTATCTGAGGCTTAACCCATTCTGTCTGGCTGCATCTCCTGCAGATGGAGGCCACTATCGACATGAACTTCCAGAGTGACCTCATGGCCATCTTTGAGGAGAACCTGTTCTGACAGCAGCAAATAGGGGGACAGCTGGACCATTGCTGACGCTGAGGGTTGGACTTTTTCTCAGAGACAGCCGGGGAAACAGTGCCCCTGTGGAATCAGGCAGGGACAGAAAACCCATGCAGAGAGGTGTCTGTGTGGTGAACTCCCTTTTACTTTCTGCTTTTTTTATTTTCCCCTGTTTTGAGGGCTGTGGGTCAGACTACTTGCCTTACTCCTGTACACACACGGTATAAATACATATATAAATATATATCTATATATTATATACAATAAAAGAATGTTCTGTTGGGAGCACGTCACTGTGCCATTTTCCGTTGCTCGCTTTTGTAGGACCTGCTGTAAAGATCTTTTTTTAAACCACGTTCCTCCTGTCGCTTTGCAACCCCCCAGTCGATGCCAGGTGCTCAGAGTTCAAGTACCACTTTTGTTCGATGTAACAAGTACCTTGTTTGCTCACAGCCATCGAGCAGGACAGTGTGGCGGGTAATTATATATGCAATAACCCCCCTCCCCCCGCTGAGCGTACCCAGTGGTCGACTCGCACGTGCGTGAGGTTCCATCTGTGGCACAAATCTGTAACACCATCTTTGTTCCTTCACTACGATAACTGCAGGGAACCCCCCTCATGTGCCATAGTCCTCTGTCCAGATGTGACCGGTGCACATCTGTGGGTGTCCTGCTTTATTTTTACTTCTGTGTTAAATGTGCTGCATCACCAGGAAAGCAGTCCTGTCTGTGACCATGGAATAATTTTTTTTTTTTTTTTTTTTTTTTTTTTACAAAAATGGCACTTTTCTTGGTTTATGGTTCTTATGGCTTTAAAAACATACTGGTGTCTGGTGTACTTCCATCAAAGAGGGATTATACAGCTGACCACGGCTGGAGGCAAATGTCACTGAAGCTCCTTTCTTGTGGACAGTTGAGGATTCAAACCTGTTACTTTGTTTTCATTAATCTCCATCCTAGCATTTCTGGCTAGTGTTTTGCCTCCCAGCTAACAGGTGGTGGTAAAGAGAGAGTGGGGGATCACCTTAACATGGCTCATTTACACAGTGTTTATTGTTCCTGAAAGGTGTCTGTGGTGGTCAATAACAACATGAATAACCTGTCAGCAATCAGCACTGAAGAGGAGTTTGTGGAGATAATGTTTCCATTTACAGTCGTTTTAAATCCATCTCTGTCTGAACCTGTACTCATTCCAGAGTCTGAGGTGTCCTGAAAGGGCTGTGAGTCTGGAATATGAACACTGAGTGGGACCACACTGTCCTATGGCAAGACCAGGTTGCATCTGTGGTTACCTTACCTGGGGGTAGTTTTACCTGCCCATGATAAGGGAGGTGTAACTCATTGGTGCCAGCAGGTGGAGCTGTTGTCATGGTGATTGGTAGAACCAACAGGAAATACTCAGGTGATGCTGTCAAAAAATCAGCAGAGCAGTGGCTCACAAAGAAAAGGATTCAGCAGCTCTGGGGGACAGAGGGAGCTCATTCCACTCCACTGGATACTAAACAGAGAACATACAGGCTCAGTGTAGGATATGATGTGGTGTCCAGAGGGGGACAAGGGAGTGACTCGGCCCTGTGGCTACTGAAGTCTGGATCCACCGACCATCTTGCCACCCATGACACCAGCAGCTGCAGGAAGCCGGTGGAGAATCATGGGAAGCTGTGGACTTTTGACTGTGGACTTCTGTTCTCTCTTTGCTTCTCACTTCCTGCTGCTCTTTGAATTGGCTTTATGCTGCCAAAGTTGCTGACTCTGGCATGTTCTCATGCAGCCGCCTATACGGTTAGCAAGGTCTCCATCCAGCACACTGTCACAGGTAGTCCCCGGCCTCCTGCTGACCCTCTTCCAGGGACTCCTGATCAGTACTGTCATCTGACTTGATGAGTAGAAGCAGTTCTCAGTTCTGATTGGATAGTGAAGGATGGTGCCCAGGTCACAATGCTGATTGGCTGTGACTCTTGCAGAGAGGTACTGATTGACAAAGGAAAAGTGCTGGTGGCTGCTGATTGGATATGGAAGAACACTGCCTGAGTGCTGGTTGGCTGGCACATGGCAGCTGTGGGGTGTAAACTGGGGATGAAAGAGCCTTTATTGTAATATCTTAATTGGTAGCCAATCAGTGTGAGCACAGCTCAACAGGGCTTGCTGAGAACCTGGGCAGAAACAAAGTGACATCAGTGAAACAATTCACACTAGTTACCATAACCTCTTACACACATCAAAAGAACTGCAGGCTGGAACCAGGACAGCTGAAGTAATAAGTTTTTCCCTGTCATAATTAATGCCATAAAAAGTTAAGTCTGTGTGTGGGGGGTGGGAACTAAAAACATGTAGAGTGTGAATATGAGTATGAGTCAGAACACTGTTGGTCCTCCAGTGTTTGTAGTCAGTAGTTCTGAAATGTATTGGTTGACTGATCACCTTGCACTCCAAGGACCCGGGTATCCTGGTACTTCCCCTCTGCTGATGCAGTAAAATGTATGCTGCTGTAAAAATGGGTACATTAGTGTAAGCAGTTTATTGTAAAAACCTCAAATTGTAAGTGAACTTAGAGAAAAATATCAGGTAAATTACGGTAAATCATACTGTACTCTAACAGCCCCCTCTGCCCACCCACCATCCTGATGCAGGGTTGGCCGCCCCTGGTCCCTGCTTCCACAGCGCATGCGCAGTCCATCCAGGCGGTGTGTTAGTCGCAAAGCGACCTTCCTTTCCACAATAGACAGAGACTCCTGTTATTGGCGGCTATCGTGCGATATCAGCCAATCAGTGGGCGAGGAGGCGGGACCGATCCTCCAGGTCGCCTAAAGGCACCGGGACGCGCGCACAGATAAAGGCAGCCCGGGGCGACCGTCCTTCGCTTTTGGGCGCGCGCCTTTACCTGAGGAAAGCAGCGCGAGCCGCGCGTGCGCACCGCTCCAAAGTCTATCGTGGATTACAGCAACTTCCTTATTTAGTGACGGAGAACCGTAAAAAGCGGAGTAAAACATAGTGAATGCGAGGAACCGACTGGATTTTGTAGCAGATTAACAACTGCCCTGAAATATGGGAAATATGGACCAAAACAGAGTAAAGGTAAGGAACTGTGAGTTAACTGTAGATTTTCCAGTAGTTTGTTACTGACAGATTTTACCACCAAACATGGGAAATCTGGAGTAAAACAGAATGATGATAAGGAATTGGAATTTACTGCAGATTTTCTGTCCGATCACACTCCCCACTGTAGTACCTTCGATCGAAGTATTTACCCTGAATGGATGGAGTAATTATACTGTTGTATAAATGGGTCAGTGTGAGTAGCATAGAGTGCAAACCTTACACTGTAAGTCACCTTAGAGTAAAGAATTAGATAAATGAATTAAATCCTAGTAATATATAACCTATATATAACTATCCTATAATGTATATCAAATCACATTTATGCTGTATTGATGAATTGGCAATTTGACTTTTACTGTAGTTGTGGTCTAAAAATACAGCTTTCTGACCTGCAAAATTAACGTCTCCAGGATCAGGTGAAGCTCTAGAAGTCCAGGGTGGGGCCTGTGTGAAGAGGGTCAGAAGTTCAGTGTCTGATTGCCCTCATTGAGTCCTCAGCTTTACTGCTCTGTGCTCAATGACTGTAATTTGCAGCAGAGGGGTAAAGGACATCTTTCTCTGTGCTAACATGCAGTAAAGCCACTGTGCATCAGCCACCCACACCACAAGGACCACTGTGGATATCATACCTTTAAAATACACCCTACTTACTGCATGTATGCTTCTGCTGTGCTCTGATGTAGTGTCACTTCACCATTATTGTTCATTTTATTTGGTACATAAAGAGGGAAACATTTCCAAGACCTTCGGGACTGAACCAGTATTGAACTGTTCCTAAACTCCTAAACACACTGAAATGTACTGCTGTTTAATATATACACTGGAATAAATAAAATATAGATCGATTCTCTTTATAAACACAATTTTAGCTGTAATCATTTACCATGTTGTTGACAGTTTTTTTTTTTTTTTTTTTAAATAATGAAACTATAAAGTTAAACAGGTGTTGTGCAGTGTGTTTTATTTCATGTTACTTTGGTGTCAATTTTGAATGCAGTCACAGCCGAAACATGGGAAGGAGTGTTAAACAAGTGACAGTGGCTTGCCTTTGTGCCACCCATAACTTTCCAGTAATTTTCCGCTTTGGTGAGCTTTATGTGTGTTCTGTGAAGAGTTCTTCACCCCCACGTGCTTCATCTTGGTGATAACGTGCCTATTATTGGCTGTTGTTACTTTCCACAGCATAGGGTGGAAGGAAAAATTGACTGACTCACTGATGGCTTATCACTTGGTAACCCTAAGCCTAACAACCATCAAAGAAACCTCAGCAAACACACAGTCTGATACCTCTCAATATACAAGTGGCTCAGGAAGAATGAGTTTGTGATTCAGGCATGAGCTGTGCACTTTAATTTGTTTCACAGATCCCAGGTTTACACATTGGTGCTACAATGAAATGCTTGTATTTTTGGTGTGTAGCATCCCCCATGAAGAAGAGCATTTCTGCTTTCACTTAGTTAGTGACTTCCTGTTTTCATTGTGTTTTTTTGGGTGGGGGGGGGAGGCACTGATCACACACAATCTGGGATGTCTGTTATTGGACTTCTGTTCTGATCACAGAAATGCAATATCTAAACCCAAAGTCGTTAAGAAGGGTTCTTGGTACCAGGGTACTTTTACCCAAAGGTTGATGATGCCCTTTGTAACTGCCATGTTGGCTGAGGCTATATGTTCTAGAAGAGGGGTGATCAGCTGTGAACTGACTACATTGTGGTGAGCTGAGTGGAGTGGTGACTGGACACACTGGGCTGGTTTAGGCAAGCAATGGGGGCATTTGGGGAACATCTGGTGAAGGATCATCTGGATTGCAAGGAGTTTAAATCTCACCTCCAGGAGAGCATTTCTTGCCTTTGGAGGGAAGCTGTTGCAAAGAGACTTTAGATCAAGAACCCATGGGTGGACACCAACTAAAAGATCCATGTAGTAAAGGAATTAGGAGATGACAGTTTATACAACAGAATACAGGTGTATTGTGCATTACTACTCGACAGTAGAGTGGTCCTGTTAGGTTAAAAAATCAAGAAGAATGTTACTTGGACTTTTCTCAACAAAGGTACAGCTGTGCAGAGTTCAACTGCACCCAGTGTTGGGAGGTGGAAAGAGCACTTTAGGGTTGAACCCTGTGACCAAGTGCGACAAACTTTTGAAGGATGAGGATTTGTCTCTCAGATGAAGTTTCTCTGAAGTGATGGGACTGCAGAGGTGGGTGAGTCTTGTTCATTAATGTTGAAAACATTGAATGTCATTGGCTTCTTTTGGCTTAGACAACTCTTCCTTACAGTGTGGAGGGCTGGCACAGTATCTAGCAGGCAGCAATCAGGGTGGCAGTTCCCTCTGATATAAAAATCTGAGAGGTTCACAGCTGAATGTGGCAAAACCTCCAGATCTGCAATGATTTTGCAGGTGACCCTCATGAGTTTTTGGTCCACACACACCATAGAGTCATCACCTAACTACTCGCACAGCAGATGCACCAGCATCACAAAGTTGCTCAGTATTTTCAAAGGTGTAACCCTTGTAGCAGTTGTGCTGATAAAATGTGCCATTCTGAACACATCAATACATAGTTTTCTAAATATAAACTCCCATTGATGCTAAAGTCAGACTGAACATTTAATATTCTGCTTCAGACAAGCTGTGCGTAACGTTTTAATTTTAACGGGCTCTTCTGACTCTATTGAGCTTGTTTGCCTCCTTACTTGCAGGAGATTATTTCCCATAACATCCCAGTGGCAGTAATTGGGGTGCTGTTCAGGGCTTCTTTTCCAACTGTGCCACCAGAAACATGTGGAGATTAACCTTGACGTACAGACCTGTGGGGGGGGGGCATGCATGGTGACATGAGGAACAGCTGTGACTTCCCAGCATTAAGCTGCACATCCCCCTCTTTCTCATGAGAAAAACCATAAATCATGATGTAATTAAAAAATGAAAATTACTAACAAGAATGGTATTTGCCACAATTACCACATTGACAACCTGATGACTGTCTGCATACCTTCTATTTATGTGCACTTCACTGTGGAAGCTGGTGAATGTTTTGGGGTGATTGTGACCACTCCTGCAGGGATGTGACCTCCAGAGAGAGTTGTCCCTGCTGCTGAATCTGAGTAACCTCGCAGCCACCAGGGTGTCGTGTGTGCTGTCCAAACTGCATGTGTCCAACTTGTACTGTAGAACATGGGTCAGCCTGTGCTTTCCATAGCACTGTTCTCTCCTGTGGCTGAGGGTGTGTCTCCTGTGTAATAACAGGCTTCCTCTGTAGCTGCTGTTTACGTAGTCGGTCACACTCGTCAAGTGCGGGAGACACACAGAGAGCAGTACATGTGTGCTCAGCTAAGGGGACACACGCTACAAGTGACCAATTGAGGCAGCTGTCCTGGGTCAGACACTGTGGTCTCTCTGCATGGAGATGAAGCTCCTGCATGTCAGATTGAAGCTCCTCTGCTGATCTTCTCCCTGCTATGAAGCTGCTGGTGGCCATGTGAGGTGCTGCAGGAGGTCGGGCAGAGGAAGGTGTGTGGAGATGCCAAGAGCCGTAAGGGTGTCTGGATCTAGCAGAGATCTGTGGTTGTATGGAGAAGTGCTGCCAAACTCACAGCTTTGGACCTTCTGCACTGGGGGTCTCTGGCTTCAGCAGCTGCCACCTTAGATAGTATGAAGAACTTGGGCTTCATTCTGCAGACTGAAATGACACGTAGCTGAGTCTTCCTGATCAGCAGAAACACAGTAGTTGAGCGACACTTTTGTATGCTGGGCTTGAACAACAGGGCAGGAAGCAGTTTGTGTGTATCTTGCATGTCTTTCCTGCATGCACACACAAACACACTGATCTGTGTCCCACTTTAGTGAGTTCTCTTCAGAATTTTGGTTTTTTTCTCTTTCATACTTTTTTGATTGATTATATGCTTTATGTTGAGTGTAATGAACAATAGACTTTCTGTGTGCACGCACACGCAGCCCAGGCCTTCTCAACCAGGCAGGACCCCAGAGGTGGTTCTCTGCTGTTGACTGAGCATCTGCCAGGCTGGCTGCCCTATGTCTGTCAATCACTATCTCTGTCCAATCGGGAGGCCTAGAGCATGAGGGAGCCGCCCCCTTACCACAGACCATATGACATTTATAGTTGGAGCAGCCTGAACACGTACGCAAGTGGGATAGTGCATGTTCTCCATAAACACACTCCCTGGTACAGCACTGTGTGCTCTGCTGGTCTCACACCAGTGTGTGTATTTGTCACCTTCTGGTTCTGAGAAGTTACACATATGTAACTAGCTGGAGTAAAAATGTCAGTTTTGAAGCTGTGAATGCTCAGTTGTTTTTCTCAAATATGGAGCACTTGCCTGCTAAATTGAGCTCTTCCTTTCCAGCTGCTTACATTTGCACGGTGTGCTGTAAAAGGGATGGGGCCCCCCGCTGGGCCCAGGGTCCGTCATATCTATGTGAGAAAGGAGTCAGCATTGACATGGCTAGTGATTGATCAGCACTGACTCTGTACTGCAGAGACACAAATGTGACCTTTGATTTTATCACTTACTGTATTTATTTATGATTGCTGAAGAGGTGTGCATGTGTACGTGTGTAGGGGGGGTGTGGGCACAGTAGTTGAGTAATTTTAGTCCTAACTAGAACAGTTCTTTGCGGTTTCCCCCGTACACACTACCCACCCAACGTAGTGTATTGTAAACAGAGTACTTTGTAAACGCTCGATTCAGCCTTGGTATCATAAGGATTTTAGCCACTTTTCTTTTAACTTACCAGTTTTGACCCTTTATTTGATTGTATTTATTAGTAATGTTACAACTTCACTCTGTCTATATGTTCATTGCCCTGGTGTCACTCTGGCTCTCGAGATGGTGGTTGACTAAATTGTTCCCCCCCCACCCCCCCTATTGTTGTGTCTCCATGGTCCAAGCAGAGATGAAGAGCTGTGGATAGTGGGTAGTGGTGCACCTGAGGACACAGTGAGAGTACTGGATGAGACGTTCATTAGACTATATCCACTAGACCGCATCCACAGGACCCCTGCAGTCCATCTGTCCAGCCTACATCTCCCCATCCTCATCCTCAGAACCAGGATGGACATCAACGGCGAAGATGAGCCAGGCTGCTACTACAACCGTAGCGTTGAGTTCTTCTACAACCACAGCAAGAAGCTGATCAGCCCTGAGTGGCGCACACGGGACTGCGTTGTCGTAGGCCTGGGCTTCACAGTTTGTGTAATTGTCATCCTTGCCAACATCCTTGTCATGACGGCTATCTTCATCAACCGCCGTTTCCACTACCCAATCTACTACTTGCTGGGTAACCTGGCAGCAGCGGACCTATTTGCAGGCCTCGCATACCTGCACCTCATGTTCCACACAGGCCCCTGGACCAAGTGCCTCACAAAGAACCGCTGGTTTCTGCGCCAGGGGCTCATTGACACGAGCCTGACGGCGTCTGTCGTCAACCTCCTTGTCGTGGCCCTCGAGCGCCACCAGACCATCTTTACCATGCAGCTGCACAGCAACATGAGCCACCGTCGTGTCTTACTGCTCATTCTGGCCATCTGGGCTGTGGCTGTGCTGCTGGGCCTGGTGCCCTCCATGGGCTGGCACTGCCTGTGTGACCTGGAGTCGTGCTCCACCATGGCACCGATGTACAGCCGCAGCTATCTGGTCTTCTGGGCTGTGCTCAACCTGCTCACCTTCTCCGTCATGGTAGCCATCTACATGCGCATCTTCCTGTATGTGCGCCACAAGAGCCGGCGTATGTCGCAGCACACGCTGCAGGACCGGCACAGAGAGACTGTGGTGAGCCTCATGAAGACTGTCACCATGGTCCTGGGTGAGTGCAGGAGATACAAACCACACATGCATGCACACACACACCTGGTTTTATACCGACTACGAAATGCAGAACATTTTCCTATTTATTCACATTTAACTGTATTTTTTTAACTAAAATTTTACTGTAGCAAATGGAAAGTGCTTTACCCTCTGAGCCAATAAATGGTGTCCAAACACAACAGGAGTGTGGGAGTGTAGGATCACCATAATTCAACTTTCTTCATAATATTTACCAGCTGTCAACAAATACTAAAAGAGTATTTTTTTTATTTGCTAAACATATATCTGAGACTATTGTTGAGTTTTTATTGATTGTAACTAAGTTATAAAAGTGACCGGAGTTATAAACAACTGGATTTATATAAGGTATAATGACTAACAGGTGCACCCAGAGACTGGTGCATGCATGCGTGTGCATTTACAAAGTATCTGGTACATTCAAGCTGAGAGTGGCACGAGATAAATTCAGTATCTAAACTCAGTAAAAAAACACACACACAGCCTTCCCCACCATACGTTTCCTAGTTGCTCTCTGAGCACATCTGTGTCTGTCTGCATGTGTGTGAGAGAGGGTATACATCTCTAATACGGTTTGCTCACAGGTGCCATTTTATCTCTGGAACTCACAGAAAGGGGAAACCTCCGATTGTGGGGCTGCGAGTCCCTGAGAGGGTGTCATTGTATTCCTAACACTGCAACCCAGAGCCTTTTTATCCCAATGTCACACACCAAATGTGACACACACTCACTCACACATACACACAGGGGTGGGGGGGGGGGTTGTATGTATGTGTACATGCATGCCTTTCCTGAGGAGAGAAACCGCAATTCCACTGGCATGACTGTGCAAGTTCTTCAGCAGCTGTGTGCTAAGTAATACACCCCTGGCTTCATTGTAGAAAACATGGTACTATACTGTGGTTGTGTGAAATGCAACAGGATCCCCCCTATTACGCACCTCTCTTGCATGTCTTGCCATGTAAACACAGTCTTTCTGAACTGTTTCCGAACACCATTACTCCTTAACTTTTTACAATATGTCGCTATGTCTCTAGAGCAGAGGAAATCAAACACACATAGTTTTACTTCTAGGATTCCTGCCCTTTAACATCTGAGGGGACTGAGGTGTGTGTGCGCATGTGCGCGCATGTTATGTGAGTGAGACTGCTGACCGTCCCCCTCCCCACCCCAGGAGCCTTTGTGATCTGTTGGACACCAGGCCTCGTTGTGCTGCTGCTGGATGGGCTCCACTGTGACCCCTGCAAGGTGCTCCAATATGAGAAGTACTGCCTGGTTCTGGCTGAGTGCAACTCGCTCGTGAATCCCATCATCTACTCGTACCGTGATGGGAACATGCGCCACACTTTCCGCCGCATCCTGTGCTGCATGTGCTGGAACCGAGGTGGCCGCCACCGAGAGGCAATGTCACAAATCCGCTTCAACACGCAGGAGGAAGAGGTACTCTCTGTTATCTTTACACAGTGCCCTACAGCACAGAAATTACACCCCAAAATTCAGAGGATCACTACATGTCCAACAACCACACCCCAAAATATAGAGAACTCGTCCATATCTTATGAAATCACATCCCCAAATGTGAGGAGTGAGCAGCTGTGGGTACTGTGTGGACAGCAGTGACCCCCCCCCCCCCAGTGAGGAGAACCAGATGAGCTGCTGACCTGTGTGCTGTGATACCAAGGTTAAATACATTGTCATTTATCAGATCCTTTCCTCAAAGTAAGTAAAGTGCATTCACAGCAGAGGAAGAACTACCATCATGTTGCTAGTTCACATCTTTCAAGTAGCTGGCTATGTGACATTCAAACAGCAAATATCATTACACTAGAACTGAAAGCCTACAGATCTTTGATATTGGACCCCCTATGAGTCGGACTCTCAATCAGATATAGCTGAGTTCATTCAAAACACACTAACGTACCCATTGTTCACCTAGTGAGGCTTGATGCCATTACTGTGATAAAAACAGGAAAGTTAGGAGTACATCGTGGGCCTAAGATAGGGTCAAAATGGTGCAGGTGAGGCTGTTGAGGAACAGGTCTGGTTCTCTTACAAACGGTTCCATACCAGTTTCTCATATGCAAGAACAAAAAATTACATCACCAAGGTACACATACACTCATACTCATTCATTCAATTCCTATTCCCCCTGCTTCCTCAGCATTATTACTCCTACTGCAAAAGAGACTGTGTGTATGTCCCCTATCTGCAGGGGGGGCGGGACCGCAGCACTGGCACGGCAAACGTGACGAATGGCACGCGACTCACACTGATGGACAGCAGCGACATGCTCTCCTCCTCTGAGGGCTGAGTCTCACCCCCCCACTTCAGACGTGCCCTCTTGCCAGGAGGGGCAGTACTGCAGTGAATTCCCACAGGAGATCCGGCATTGTGTTGCCACCAGGGTGCACTGTCTGTCTGACCATCTAATCACCAGCTTCTGCACAGGTGTTGAGGAGACCAGCTATGTGGAGGGTTATGATTCAGTTCAGCATTTTTTAATGAACATCATATTAATAGTTTTATGTAAAAGCATTTTTATAAATGTACAGAAAGTGTTGACTGATCACATCACGGACCCTGTGTATCAAAGCACTTCCCTGTGGCCACTTAGACATGTAGACATTGAATACATATTGAGGGCCTCTGAAATGCCTTTTGGGAATACGTTCCAACCCCCTGCTACACATACCCAATGTGACTGCGGGGGTCCAGCTGGGGTATCACACCACCCCACCACAAGGAGCTGGAGCTTGCTGAACTGGACTGAGGTGCTCAGATCCCATACAATTCTCCTCTGAGTACCACAGTTGGACCACAGTAAACCCAGTACCTTAATTCAGCTGGTACTACCCAGTTTCCCGATGCCCCTCCCCAGTGTAGTGGCTGTAGGGAAGGGGCAAATATGGTGCAATAAAAGCAGGAGTGTTTACCATGAGGAAAGGGTGAGTGGCAGCACCGTCAGGCTCCAGTGAGCCTCAAGTTGCAGGAAACACCTGGTCACATTCTGCACAGACTAACACCACCTAGCTGAACACTGCAGAGGCACATGCTCGTGCCCCCTCCACCATGGTAGGGTCCAGTGAGTGGTGCTCTTTTTGGATACAGCACTTTATACAGTTAACACATGTTAAAACTGGAGGCCCATAGGACTATGGGTATGCATCCTCCTGCACTCTGGGTTGCAGGTGCTATTGCAGTATTCAATGGTCCAACGGAAGACGCAAGGTGCCACCCAGAGGACCTCAGACAGGTGTTGATGTGTAAAGCCCTGTTGTGCGTTTTCTTACTGTCCATGATTGCATGTGATGTTAGCCAGATGATGGCTGTACTGTCAGTCATACAAAGGGGCTGATGGGTAAAGTGGTGTATGTTATGTAGTGGAAATGCAGGTTTGTGTCAGGGGATGTCACACACGCACTGGTTGTGTTTTGTGGGATGTTTTATAAGTATTCTCACAAAAACAAACATTGATAACATCCATCCATTATCATGAACTGCCTATCCTAAGCATGTGAAAGAAACGTGCCAGAAAAGACTAAACCCCTGTGAATCTGTCACGTCTCTTAACTGCCATTTTATGTCATGTTGATGTCATTAGTCTGACCGCAGTGACAGTTTTCAGTAGATAGTGTTTCAATTCTGTACATATTTCTCTGGTAATGTAACAGATACTGTGTAATTGCTCAATACTAACATAAAATTACATTTTTAAACATTTTTCAGAGCTTTTCCAGTGCTTTTTTCATTACCATATTTGGCACCCCTCTCATCTCAGTACCCCCTCTTACCTTTGTCTAGTCTTCCATAGTAATATACACTTGAAAAACGGTGTGTGCCTGGAGGAAACGGAGCAGGAGGAAAAGCCGGTCGTTGAAAGACATCCAAAGCCCCTACATACGTACAATCAGCTCTATACAGCCCCCTGACGCCCCCTTCACGCCGGGCCCGCGAACCGTCCTCCCCGGGGCGCCTCTGGCTACTTAGCACCAGTGTGGTGCTGCACACACAGAACTGTCCTGTCCATCTAATGGACATTTTCTCTTACAAATGCTTCCATACCAGTTTCTCACGTGCAAGAACCAAAAATTATGTCACCAATGTCGTTACAGCCCGGGGAGAAATGATGACGTAAGACGTTTCGTAAGAGAAATTATGAAAGCTGTTACTCAGATGTTTTTACATTTTCCAGCACGACCTGCACTTAAGTCATTATGTAGAAGTCGTTCTGCGACGTCAACCTGATGCCTGATGGGAAATAAAGTCTAATAGCTGACTAAAAGCCGCCATTCCTTACGTAATCATACTGGAATAAAAACGATCCAACTCGGGTCATACGTCACCTTTATGCCTGTCGGGAGTTGGAGTTTGGGATTCACTTCCTGATACACTGACGGGGCGAAGAGGCGGCTTATTGAAATCCACAGAAAAAAGTTTAAGATCTTTTTACAAGTTACATAAAAGAAGATATATTTGGTTTCTTCAGCGGAGTGAGTATAAATGAATTTCACTATGGTCATTACTGAAGCTAGTGAGCTGCCTGCGACGTGTAGTGATCAGCAGTGGGTTGAGGAGCAGGAAGAGAAGTCGGCGTTGTAGGAAAAACTGAAATCGTAACATTAAAAAGTGGTAAAAAAAATTGCGGCTAAACGGGTGATAGCTTTTATTTAACGAAGTGGATGTTTACCCGGCGAGAAGTAGCATAATAAGTGTGTTTTACATCGCGTAAAATCATGTTAACACTGGTTTTGACATTACTGCGTTGTGCTTTACCGGGGTAAAGCACACTGGTAGAGTTACTATGATACCGCTTTACACAGTGGTAAAGTTATTATTATTATTATTATTATTATTATTGTTAATTATTTAACAGCAAAGCTGTACCGAGGTCACTGTCCCCCACAGATGTCGGTGCACGAAGCAAGCAGTGCCCCCTGTCGGCCGCTCACAGCAGTGGCCTGGACTTCCAACAGCAGCACCTGTCCCAAGGACTTTACTGTGGTGGGTGGATCCCCGAGTGGGGGCTGCTCTGGTGGTGATGGTGGTGATGATGGTGCGCGTGCCTGCTCAGTTGGGGGTGAACTTCATCTCCCACCCACAGATCGCCGTGACACAGGACGGAGCGACAGCCAACTTTGTACGCGGCTTTGGTGTCAAGGCAGGATATTACTTGTGTTACAGCACGGTGGGTCAAGCTGCCAGCAGCAGGGGGTGCTCTAATGTTTACTGTTACTATCTTTATCAGTGTTCCACACTCTTGTTTAACCCTACAGAGCCCATCTGGAGGGGTCCTCTAATATCCACTGTTACTGTCTTTATTAATATTCCACCCCAGAGCCCTGCAGGGGGCAGTGTTGTGGCTGATGTCCAACTCATCTCAGACAAGGACATCATCCCCCCTGGGTACAGCTACATCTCTGAGTTCCTGGAGCCTAGTAAGTGGGACAGCCTACACACACACACACACACACACACACACACACACACAAACTCTTACTCACTTGGATAAAGACACAAAACCCATTACCTTAAGATGAATACTGATGTGCATTAATGACTGTGTGTATGTGTTCTGCCAGAGACCTCCATATTCAAGAAGAAGAGAGTGTGTGTCCATCTTGTCCCTCTGGGTAGTGTGGAAACGGCTGTGCTAGACATCAGAGTGACGGCCAAGAGCAAAGTGGTGCTGCAGCAATACACCTGTTTGGGGTCAGAACACACACTGCACATGTCTCTGTTTTCACAACCAAGAACAGCACAAATGAAACACTTTTACAAGATAATGAAAGACACAGAATCAAACAAAGAGAACTTCAAACACTAGCGTAAAGTAATTATTACTGCAAGTATTTGGTCTAGATGCAGTCATCACACTTGTGTTTGTCCCTCTCACAGTGACATCCATGGCTATGTCCTGTGGTGTAAGAAGGGACCCATCTGTAGCCCTGCCCCCCAGGCAAAGCCCCGCAGTGTCTCACTGGACATCCACAAACTGTCCCTGGATGAACCCCCGCCCCTGCCTCTGCGACACAGGTAACAGTGCCCCCTTCAGACCACTGAGTTCCTCAGTCCTGCTTGGACACTCACCGGTCCCTCTATCCCGTGTCTCCATAGTAACGGTCCACCTGTGCCCCCTGTCAGCAAGCTTAGCCGTCGCCGTAGTAACTTGGAGGAGAAGGACTTGGTGGAGAAGGTGCATGACAGCAGCAATGTGTACTCTGTCTCAGGTAAGTGGATGTGTGTTGGAGTGTAGTACAATTTTTGTATAATTGTGTGTGTCATTCTCTCCTCCCTTTTTCCGAGTTTGTGACTGTGTGAAAGCGTAAAACATTGTATCATTCTGTATCCCCTCTTTTATGTGTGTGTTGCCATACTCCCCTCCCCCTGGGTCACAACACCACTGTACACACAAGCACACACAATCATATTTGGGCAGCAACTTTTGCTCTACCATGTTAAGGTATTTTAGTAAACATGGTACAGTGTAACCATATAGGCGTTATTGTGCCTGTGGGTGAAACATATCGCCTGTCTCTCTGTCCTCCTCCCACAGCGATGGATGGTGTTCCTTTCACGCTCCACCCAAAGTTTGAAGCCCAGTCCAGAGGATCTGTGAGTAACACAGCCACAATGGAACTGTCTACTTGTCACTTGAATGTCCCCTTACACTGCTGGGACACTCATACACTGATTTTACACACAACCCATTTTATATGTATTCATTTCAGTTTAATATATTGTGTATTTATGTGTATTTAGAGTAATTACCATATATGGTAATGTATGGTGTATGGGACCTTTAAAAATAATATTAAAATGCAGAGTATTAATGAGTGTCTTTTTAGAAAACACCTTTACAGAACTAGTTTTATCATTTTTGGTCACCAATAATCCTTTATATCTGTTATTGGACAGAAGTGTTTAATTAGAATCTAGTATGAATGTAATTTACTGTTTTACTGTTAAACTGTGAACAGTCAGTGGACTGTGGTCCTGTTTGCTGCAGTAAGAAGTACATAGTGTAATGTTATTTAGATGGAGTTTCAGCACAGGTACATGAAATAGTCAGGGTATGGAACTGTACTTTACTGTACTCACTATGCACTGACTCAGTGGAGCTGGTGTTCTTCATCCCTCCTGTCTCCCTGTCCCCAGGTCTTTGCTGACTCTCTAAAGGACATTCGTATCAAGTCAGTGCAGGAAATTGAGAATGAGGTAAACTGTGGTAAAGTTGTTAGTAATGGTGTGGAGCCCTGTGTGTTTCTGTTGTGTCATCAGTTGCATTGTGAACATAGTTAATGGTTGTGTGGTTTTTCCTGCAGTACAACTACACCTTTCTGGTGGAGGAATCGGCTACAAATCGAACCTGACACAGAGTCTCTATGTCCTCCTGAAGCTCTGTCTCTGCAACTTTAGGAGCTCCAGCCCAGAACCACAACCTACAACAAGTGGAACACCTCCTCCCAAGACCACAACCTCGTGACCAAAGATCACCCTCCTATAGTTACCTTCTGGAGCCTAAACACCTCAGTACTCAGTAGTGCAATCAACTCTTAAAATTGAAACACCCCCTCCTATAGGCTCCTCATCCTGAAGATTAAAGACCTCCTTGTACATTAGACAGCACTGCAGACATAGAGAGCTGCTGGCCTGCAGGGTACACACACACACACACACACACACACACACACACAGACACACACACACACACACACACTACATGTAGCTATGGTGTATTTATCTGTCTACAGTTGTTGGGAAGGTATTTACTAGCATTGTCTTACCGTCATGATATATTAAATCATCTGTACAGTGAAATACTGTTTTAATGGGTGTATTGTGTCAAATGAAGGAAATATGTATACAATGTTTTGGTTTGTTTTATTGTATATTGTTGGACGTGATGGGTAATAAAAAGCAAATACTCGCAGGAATAATTACTTTACATATGTTTAAAGTTCTCTTTCTTTCATGTTGCCTTTTATTATGCTGTAAATGTGTTTTATTTGTGTTTTTCTCCCAGCGTCTAAAGCACCAGGGTGCTTCACCAGGGTCATGTGACTGCGATCCCCTGCTGACCAGTGTTTATAGTGTTTGGTCTCGGTGTTTTTGATATGGATGAGCTTCCAAGGTTGTTCAGAAAGAATCATTAACACAAATAACAGGTGAAAGCAGCAATGGTAAACTGAAGAAATGCATTTTCATTTTGGAGTTGAGAACAGTAACATCTGGGGCATCTTCCACAGTTCAGGTGCCGTGTGGCTAAACACTGTGCCTCCACAGTTCTCCCTCAGATGAAGTTCTGGAACCACAAGTGGACTGGCATCTTGAGAACAAACAGCACAGATTGGCATGTAAACTGGTGAGGACTTCAGTAAGAGGGGTGTGAGACAGGGATCAGTGTGGGCTTTGAACACCCAGAGTAATGCAACAGTATTTCCTGGAGATCTTTAAGCACAAGCCTGGCTTCTGGGTTTTGAACTAGTCGAAGAGGTGAGATGATGCAAGCAAGGCTGCCGAACTTCAGCAAGTTTCTGCAGATAAGCACAAACCAAACACCGCATTTGTAATATAGAGCTTCACAGCAACTATGAACATGGTGGTGACTGCATCATGGTTTGGGGCTGCTGTACTGCTTCAGGGTCTGACTGGCTTCTAGTTAATGAGTCAGTTATTAATTGCACATTGACAGATTCCAGAAATGCAAATATGGTTATTTCTGCTGAAGGGGAAACATAGCTTTGACGTCAAGGGTTTATCCACTTGTTCCATCCCAGGACGTTCCATGTCTGTTCAGTTTCGCTCAGTCAAAAACTGCAAAGTGAACATTTTGAGCGTTATTTCTTAAATGTGGTCAGTAGCCAGGGAGGCCCTTGGTGTAGAGTAGCTGCTTCTCCAGGCTGAGAGAAGTCTTGTTAGAATTCCTTGTCAACGCCCCCTGTAGGCGAGGTCTTCGTATTACATGGAAGTGTTTATTTGGATCGGTTCTTGTCAGGTCCTTCACATTCCACATTTGCTGAGGGTGACCCAACCAGGACCACAGGGCTGCAGACAACGCTGCTCTCTGGGTCCCTGCAGCTCTCAGACTTCTCCACCCTGGTTAAGTTGTGGTCCCTAAAAAAACATTTTATTAATTATAAATACATGCTTTTGGCTTAGAACACATATACAGAACACCATGCATTTTGCACATTTGTTCACAAATAATGAAATGAAGAAATAAAACAATATTTTCATGTGGTCTAATTATCGCAAATGTAAGACAATGAACTCAGCGTTTGTATACTCATCGGCCACTTTATTAGGAACACTTCGTTCACGCAACTGTCTAACCAGCCAATCATGTAGCAGCCAAAGACCCTGCATGAGATACCATAATTAAATTTTACTGCTTTTTATTGCGTCTTAATAAACAATAAAACGTACTGAAGTATTACATAGGTATTTAATTCGGTTGACAAAAATACGTAAATTATTCGAAAACGGAGACGTGAGAAGGTGGAGCCCCATGACGCTATTGTTTCACACCCACTGATGCTCGGCGGAGGACTGTCTTCTCCCAAACTGCGTCTTGTGAGCAACGATTTCTCTCGGATTTCACAGCAGGAAGGACCATTGTTCCCTCATAAAGTGGAAAATGTACCCCTCGTCCTTCCTCGATCTCGGATGGTGTTTACTTCGATCAGGATGAGCGGCTCCATGCGCATCTTATCACAGCAGCTCTCCGGTAGCTCTCTTGATCTCCATCTCCTTCTTCACCTCCATCTGGACCCCCTGCGGACTGCCCAGCCATGGCGGACTCTGGTGTCTTGAGGAGGACCTTCCCGGTGCCGGAGATCAAGCCCCTGGACCAGTACGACTCGGGCCGAGCCAAGATCTGCGCCAATGTCGGGTGGCTACTGGCCGTGGCGTACGGCGGACTGGGTACGGTTTGCACTGTTTTACACCGTTTTTATAAGGCCTTAACGTCACGTTCATTCCTGTGTTTGTTTCACCAGGTCTTCGGCTTCTATTATAAAACATCATTAAGAGTCCGGCAATATATTGATACTGTGTATGAACTAATATGTTGTCCGTCGCGTGTTTCTATATGCATATTGTATATGTATATGTGATACACGATTGTAGAATACTATATAATGATGTAGTGTGTGTATCCATGGAGACAAAGGCGCTGCCCCCCCCCCGGGCCGCTGCGACAGACCCCCCCCCCCCATCGCTGTCATTTCGGGATCCAGTGTAGCACAATTGCATGAATATCACATCACGGCAGCGNGGGCCGCTGCGACAAACCCCCCCCCCCCCATCGCTGTCATTTCGGGATCCAGTGTAGCACAATTGCATGAATATCACATCACGGCAGCGACAGATCAGTCGCATCCTGTTGTGGGATTGATGTGTGTGACGGACAAACGGTGTGTGAAGACGGTGGGGGGTCCGTATCGCACGCTGGCCGGACACACCCAGCCGGGTCCGGGTCCCTTTGTTGGTGCAGGAGGACGGTCCGTGCTCAGTGGAACACTGAGGTTTAAACGCCCGTCAGATGGTCTGTTAAACGCATTTGGCTTTAGGGACTAACTGATCACGGGTGTGATGTGGCGGAGGAGCACCCTTCCTGAAATTGCATTTGTTATAATTTCCGGCTCTGTCTGGCTGTTGGAAGAAGACTGTCCCTTATTTATATTTGTAAAGGAAACTTCGGAGCCTTTTGTGGTCATATTCTTTCCCTCTTTATCACCTTTTCTTTAATATTTTGAATATTTGCTAGTAAAACCCCCATGTGAGTCACCACAACAGCAGCTGTTTTGCTGCTTTTCTGTCCAGCTTTAGACCCCCTCCCCCCCTCCTGTGTTGTGCTTCATTGTTGAAACTCACCTGCAGGTGTGTGTCTACATCTGTACTTCAGGATACCTCCATCCCCTCATCTTCTACTGTGACACATTGCTTTGGAGTGTGATGTCAAACCCAAGTGATGATAGAGGGTTCACAGAGAGTCATGACGCCTGCACCACCTGAGCTGTTTGTGGGAGGCGTTCTTGCAGGACCTGGGCAAGAGTATCTGTAAGATGTTTCTAAAAAGTGAGGGTTTCAGACAGTTGACACTTAAGAGATGCTGCTATATTAGTTAATGGGATTGAATGATGAGATGAAATAAAACACCCGTATCTACTGCGTGTTCATCACAAGCACAGCAGGGGCCTCGTGACCTGACCAACCTGGTACCAAGTGCACCTGATTTTCCCCAAGCAGACCAGGCTGTGCTTCAATACAAAGTTAGTGTGACAGTGGTGCACCAGGTAGTCATGTGGTCATTTCTGCTTTATACTTCACAGCCTCCAACTGGCCACTGGTCATGATCACACCAGGCCTTCAGGTGCTCTCTATGCCTTTACATGCACTGTGTGAGAACTTGTCTGCTGGAGTTCTAATGTACAGGGGTTAGTGAGGGCAGGTTGACACAACAGTTACTCTGGCAACGAGAGGTCAACCTCACCAGGGGCTGAGGGACAGTTAGAACACAGGTGGCCAAACAGTTTAACTGTTACACAGGGGGGGAAGGGTTGGTGGCATTTACCTTGGTGTGTGACTGTAGCACAGTATGTGTCTACGTCTGACTACCTGTGCCGATGTGACCCACCGGTTGATGAGCTGGTAGTTTCCATCACAACCTACCAAATAAAGAGCTTTGACTTACAACCATCTCTCTTCAAGTGGCCAGTTGGGACAAACAGTCAAACCAGTTTAGATGCTGTGCTGGAAGCTAGGTGTCCCAGTGTTGCCTGTTGTTAAGGTTTTTATAAATGCTGCATCTCTGCTTTTTCCATTTTCAGTTCTTTACGTTGACTCTGGCTCTGCCTCCTCAATGGCCAGTGTCACCTGTCAGTTACAGTTACCCCCTGCATCAAGAACCAGGGTGGACCCCCCCCCCAACCATAACTTGGCATTAGAGTCCATGTTGATTAATAAAAGGCAACATCGCTTGGTGACCAATTTATCACCATCACCCCTTACAGCAGCAGTGTTTCTGTACCAGGTACTGAGTGCAGACTGGAATAAATATTTACCGAGGAGACATTTTTACTGAAACTACCTGGTAAACTGGTGTCTGTAGCTGACAGCTTCACTTCTAGGACTGATTTGTTTGTTCCTGGACTTTACAAACTCCAGATCCTGTGACCCAACAGTATGTTTTGGCTCTGACCTTTTTGAGTTCTGCTAAATAAATATGGGTTAAACCCTAAAGACACTTTTACAGATTTAAAATTTTAAAGAGACTTTACTGCTGTGTAGCAGGTGGCATAATGGTTAGTAGTGCTGCTCTCCACAGGATGTATCAGGGTTTGAATCCAAACTCCTTTCTTCTTCCATTTGTCCCCTCTGTGTGGGGGCACAGAGAATGTCCCTGCAGAGCTCCGGGAGCCCTTCTACCAGGACCAGTATGAACAGGAACACCTCAAACCTCCTGTGACCGGCGTCCTGGTGTCTGCTGAGCTTTACTGCCGTGTGTATGGACAAGTGCTGGGAGTAGCACCCCCTAGGGACAGCCTTACCCTCTTACAACTCCTGGCTCAGAAAGGTGTGGTATCAAAGGACCAAGATGTCACAGTGACAGAAGCCCATCTCCAGCTTGTGCCCATCAGGATGGTGAGTAGGTGTTACTGTTGGTGTCATGGGGGAGGCGCCCAGTCAGTTCTTCCCTCTTTGTAGTTATTTTGGGTTCCTGTCTTTCTTGTAACTGGCACAGGGTGCCCACATGGCTGTGATCGACGCACTGATGTCCCTGGGCGCAATGACTACAGTGAGCAAAGTGGCGCTGCCAGCGGAGTTGGAGCAGCTGGGAGGCAGGTCTCCCTGGGAGAATGCAGTACTCTACTGGACCAACAGGGTAGGTATTACCAAAGAATAGCATCTTCTCACCAGGTGGGGTTCAGGTATGGGTGGGCTTTATAAATGCTGTGTGCTCAATTGGAGGGGAAGTAAGGCGAAATAGCCTGTTATTTCCATGGTGAATTTGATTTGCACTGATGGCTTTGAATGAAGCTAAATGTGATTAAATGTGAAATTCTCACAATGTTTTGTGTGTGTGTGTGTGTGTGTGTGTTGCTGCAGGTGATAGAGAAGCTGAAAGAGAACGTGGAGCAAGAGGGGGTCCAAAGGTCTCAGCCCAGCACGGATCTGCAACCTGTCCAGCCTTCTGTAAGTAATACACCTCCTCACACACTGTCACACACAGCTGCGAACAGGTAGCATCACACTCATCCCTAACACTATACAGCCCTTCACCCACAGTGTTAAAGAGTGATTTTGGGGAGTGGCTGTAATGTGGGCAGTTTGTCAGTTTAATGTACTTACTACAGCAACTAATAATGGTGGGCAGCAGTGTGGTATAGCTGGTAGTATTGGAGCCTCCTGGGTGATGCATGTGGAAGTGTGTTTGATCCCAGCGCAGTCTGTGTGCACTTTGCATGCTGTCCCCATGTTTGTGTGGGTTTCCTCTGTGTCCACACATAGATTTCAGGTGAACTAGCTGTAGTGCGTATGTGTGACTGGGTTACACTGTTCCTGTTGTCTAAATAGGTAGAAATCGGTAAGTAGCTTAACGTACTGTATCTAGCATTTTAAATTGCCATGGATAAAGGCAACAACCAATATAAATCATAATAATAATAATAATAATAATAATAATAATCATTTACTGTGTAGTGTCCCTCTACTTTAATGTTGACCCTCCACTTTGCCCCCCTCTACAGTGTCCCACCCGCTGGTACTGGAAGCTGGTCCCTGTAAGTCTTGTTCCTTCCTTCTCCCTTTATCTTTCAGCCCTAAGTGCACTGGGACCTCAATTTACCAACTCTAACCCTTTACACACATTAAGCAGCCATGTTCCTCCAGCTTGCCAACCACCACCTTAGTGTAAAGGCAGATATTGTGGAGCAAATGTTTTAAAATGAGCTTGTCCTTAAATTCTGCTCACTTCCAGTTTTCTTTATTATCTGTACAATGAAAAAGTGTGATAGACACATGCCTCTTTATTTGACTTGTGGGTTTGGTAAAATCTTGGATACAACTATAATAAATTAAAAACTCATTTTAACTCTTATTTTACCATTTATATTAACTTTGAGCTACATTAAAATGACTCCAAATGGACCCTTCAAACTCTCATGGTGGCCTAGGTGATCCTTCAGGGCTGGTAGGCAGAACGCAGTGAAAAGGTCAGTCACCATTTTGCAAGGTGGTCTTACACTCCTGTTATTCCTGACTGTGTTTTGCTGCCAAGTATTGGCAACAAACAGAATTGCAGGTCACTTTCGCTGCACAACAGGCAGACATTTTGGAATCCTGTTAAAATTAATGAACAAACTAGGAAATGTCTGTATCTTTCGAAGTTTGTAACTCCAGTGTCTGTAACTTGAGGTATCAGTGCAATGTCACAAAAGGTCATGCAACCCCCCCCCACCTTGGTGCCATTGATCTCTGTACTGTACCAGCCCTCTCATTCTGCTCTGTATTGTATTATGTTTTGTTTTGCACTGAAAGGATTTATTTAATGTGTTTTTTTAACATGTAATATTTAGCTGGCTTGTTTTGAATTTGTGTGCTTAAGTGCATTTCATCAAATGTCACTTCCAGTGGGCACATTCTGCCATTTGAATATGAACATGCTCTACAGACTTAGTTGTACAAGTAAGTATTTGGTTATATGGAGGCTTTAAAAACTAGAGCCCACCACTTAGTTAATGGGGGGGGGGGGGTTAGTGGCTTCAGGAAGTCACCTACTTTACGTTAATATCCTGTGTCACAGCCCTCCTGGAGGGTCAGTGAAACTGCATGCCTGGTCACCTGAGTGTGTCCCTGACTTGTCCCACCCCCTACTCATGTGATGTGTGGACCTCCCTGGCGACATGGCATTTACGCTTCTCCTTTCTTTGCCATTTGCATTCAGCATGCCATCGCTTTTTGTTTGAAGGAGTCGGGGAATAAGCCACCTGTGGTAAAGTATCAGCCTCCCACAAACAGACACATGCCAGTGCAAACACGTGTTTTAAAGCACCTTATTTCTGTTCAATCTTTGAGTTTTTTTTTTTTTATTTTGGTTTTTGAAGGGGGGGGTGGATCTTACAGCATAGTTCAAAATGGCTTTCGGTGAAGGCCTGCTGCTGAATCGTCTCTAGAACATGCAATGTGTTAGTTAACTGTGGAAGAAACAAACCAACAGCCCGGTTGAGATTGTGGGCTAAACACTGATGCTCTAAGGAGCCAGTTGAGCAGAACATGATGGACTCAACTGAATGAAGCTGTAATGTGAGAAACGGCAAAACCTCCCCACTCCTGAACCTTGCAGAGCCTGAAGATGGTTGTACCTTTTAAGAGGTCAGGTTCACTAATGAACCAGCATGAGATTGTTATTGCTCCTAACAGGTGATGTTACAATGGTGTAAATGTTTATAAAATATGTAAATCAACATACTTCACCTGTAGTAGCTAATATGATGTGGCTTTAAGGCCGATAAACAGAAGTTACCTGGTGGTCAGGTGTTAGCATGAAAAAGGCTGGTATGTGTATTTGTGCCTAGATGCATGAACAGCCATTTTCCATGAAGTAGCTGAGGATCAGGGCCCCCCTTCTTCATGTCTTTGCCCAGTCTGCCTCATGGTCACCTTCTTTCTTCTTCTAACTCTGCTCAGTGTCTCTTGTCTTTCACATTAGCATGATGTTGAGGTTGCTTATTCTTTCACTGTCACCCTCTGACCCTCCCATCCTTTTCCTTTATCATCTTCCTATCTTGGGTTAACCTCCATGCTGAAGTTTGACCTTTCTTGCTTGTTTACCTTTATGCTATTTCTCTCATTCCCAGTATGAAATGGCTCTTTATTTTGTAGTTGCACTTTATTTTTGTGTTTTTAAATTCCTTTTGTTGTAAGTTTCCTGTGAATGTAGTATTAAGTCTCTCTTCCAGGTGGGAGGGCAGGCTGGTGTTGCACTGACACCTTTTGAAAAGCATCAAACACACCTGTTATAAGCCTGGAACATGCTGAAGAGGTTCACATTAGTTTACAGTTGGAGTTGTGGCAGATCCTGTAGTGTAAGGACACGGTTTAGTACTGAATGAAAACTCCCAATGCAAGGAGATGCCTCTTCTGCTTTCAGATTCGCTATAGGAAAGACAAGATGCTCCCCAAGCAAACGCCCATGTTTCCACTGGTAACTGGTGTGAAGGACCTGTCCAATGGCTGTGCAATGGCAGCAATCATCCACTACTACTGCCCAAATGTCCTGCGATTAGAAGGTATTCACATGTTTTACACCAACACGCTTAGGAAGGTCGAGGAAGACTCCTCCTTGAGATGTCCCTCACTGATCTGTTCCTGTTGGTCTCATTTCCCAGATGTGTGTTTGAAAGACACCATGTCTGTGGCAGACAGTCTGTACAACTTGCAGCTGGTCCATGACTTCTGTGAAAACACTCTGAAGATCTACTGCCCCCTGGCTTTGGAGGACCTGCTGTACACGCCACAAACACTCTGGGTACAAATATAGTCTGTCTAGCAGCTTTTTACTGCAACAATGTCTAAACGTGTCTCATGTGGGAAACTGATTTACTGAATCGTAGCCAACATCACTAAATCAAGCTGCAGTTTGTGAAAGGTTAGCAGGAAAGTGTGTGTGATTTGAATTTAACATGGGTTTGATCGTGCCCCGTTGTTGCTGTGTTCTGCTGAATTCTCCTGTATTCACATGAACTTTACAGATCAACATCATGAGCTTCATGGCAGAGCTACTGGGATGGTTTGAGGTGCATAAGCCAGAGTTTGTTCAGCCACTGGAGCCTCTTGATCTGACAGGTAAATCTGTGTGTTTGTCTGAATATCGATGGGCCTGACTTGGTAATGTTTGGACATCCCATGCGGTGCTGATATTGTTATCCACCTGTGTGGTGCTGTGATTGACTTGACCCTGTTTCACCCTCCAGACCCATCAGGACTGATTGGCTGCTCACCTCCCACCAGTGGGAATAACAACAGGTAGGCAGTGGAGAATTACAGGAATAAACTGCCCTTGAGTTGTCGATATAGGAATAACACTGGGGCATTGAGTAGCATTAGGCCAGGGGAGGAGTGAAGAAGCAAACCTTCTGCTATCTTTCTGAGAGTGTTTGACATTGGCGTGATTCTTGTAGTGACAACAGGATACAGTCAGAGAAGTGCATGGAACTGTGGGGCTAGCCTCTGAGGATAAAGATGTGCCTTTGTATTTCAGCACATCTCCCTCCTTCATCTTCAAGCAGCCCTTCGTGGCCATCTCCTCCCCAGTGTCCCCTGGAGCCATGGCAGGTGTGTATTTTTGTTGTGTACTGACTGGTCAGTTTGTATGCTTTTGATTCCATTGGTGTGACTGTGTCTGTGTGTTGACCATACCTGCTTAGTGTCCAGGACCCTTAACTCAGTCCACTTCACTGTGTCATGCAGAGGGTGTTGGGAGGCCGTGGACCAAGAAACACATCACGTAAGTGAAATACTAGCTGTTGTGGCACTTTCTGTTACCTATGTAATATCAAAGGTTTTATTTAGTCTTTCACCACTCCTTTTTGTCCCTGCGTCCCTCTCCAGTTCTCCTTTATGTCTCTTTCTTTATCACATATGTCTGATTCCCTCTCCGGTTATCTATCCTGTCCCCCTTCCAGCTGTCCTTTATATCTCTGTTTCCCACTCCAGTTATCCTCATACTACTCTCTTTGGCTATTTTCCCTCTCCAGTCGTCCCCTCTCTGCTGTGTCGTTTAGCATCCCCTTCGGCCTGGACAGTGACGTTGATGTAGTCATGGGCAACCCAGTAGGGGGCATGACGCGCTCAGCGAGTACAGACAGCTTGGCCCCAGCTGTCCCAGCCACGACTCGCACCCCCTACTCACCCCCAGAAGACCTGAGTCACATGCTGAATGGAGTCCCTGTGCCCCTTCCCAAGGAGAGCAGGATGGTGGACCCGAATACAATGGAAGAGGCTTTCCAGATCATTCAAAGCAAGGGGAAACTGGAGCGACGCCTACGGCCAGAGGGGGCGCCAGATGGGTTCTACTTGCATTCGCCTGAGGAAGATGGATGCCCAATCAGGCTGAGCAGTTCAGCCCCCACACGCACCGCGATGCTTTACCGCGCACGAGGCGAGATGCAAGACCACGGCAAGCACAGTTTGGGGTCACGGGATGAAAAGCCAGCTCTGAGGGTTGGCAGAAATGCCACAGAAGCCTTGATGAAAGTCCATTCCACTCCAGCAACACCGGCCAGCACACCACTGAAGAAAGGTCAGCTGGATAGCAGTGTGAAAATGACCAGTTTCGCTGAGCGCAAAAAGAAGATTGTGACTGACACACCTCCTGGCGATGTCCCATCCCCACCGATCACCACCTGGGTTCAAAAGGCAGACGAGAGCCCCAGCAAGAGTCCTGCCCTCAACACAGAGATGTCAGAGCTTGGTGCTCGGCTGGAGGAGAAGCGCAAGTCCATTGAGGCACAAAAGCAACGCATCGAGGCCATTTTCACTAAACACCGTCAGCGCCTGGGCAACAGTGCCTTCCTGGAGCTCCAGAAGCAGCAGTCCGGCAGTGGGGTAGCAGAAACTGACAGTTGTGACAAGACCAAAGCCAGTGACTTACCACCAGAGAATGAGAGCAAGAGGCTGGAAGAGCGACTGCCGTGCAGCGGAGGTGAGGAGACCAGCAGCGAGCTGCTTCCAAAGCTGGAGAAACAGGTGACCTTCTCCAAGGAGACCCAGGTGGGGGAGAAGGGAGTTGTGCTGTTGGATGAGTACAACGACGCTGTGTCCAAACTGAATGCAGTCCTCAGCTCCCTGCAGAACGATATGCAGCGCCTTTCTGAGCAGCAGAAGCAACTCATGGGGAAGAAGGGGACACCGTCCTCTCGTGCTTGGGTCATCCCCGCTGGACGTCCACCCCGTCTTTCTCAAGAGTCATCCAAGGACCTTTCGTCCACCACGTGTTCTCCTTCTCCATCCCGCAAGAACCCTGTCCATGCCTCAAGCTCACCTAAGACTGCCCAGGTGTCTCCTTGCAGGACCCAGTCCATACCCACTAAGAGTCCTCGGCACCAGCAACAAATCCGTCCACTAGACCTGAAATTCCCCCCTCTCACCCGTGTCCTCACCCCCCCACAGAATGTGGACACCCTGCCCCATCTGCGTAAGGTGTCACCCAGTCAGTGCCAGGTTCAGACCTGCTCTTCCTTCAGCATTGGGGATCCTCCATCCCCTTTGCTCATGGAGGACAACTCCTCAGAGACGTGCTCCAGTGAGGACCACACCATCTTCAGCCTGGACCTGGAGGACAGTACGCCATTGGCCCTGACCAGCCAGGAGCAGCCGAGCTCAGGGGCCCCCTCTGACTGCTCCCTTGAGAGTGACATCACGGGAGCCTCGAGCGGTCAGCACAGCAGCCTCCTGGAGGTCTCAATGTCCTCGCTGCAGGGACCCAGGGGGGATGAGGGACTCCATATCTCCTCAAGCTCTTTAAGCAGCCAGTCGGAGCCTGAAGGGAAAGCTGGCCTTGGATTCTACTACAAGGTGAGTAGAACGCACTCTTATGCTGTCTCGCGGACACACGGTGGACTTGCTGTAGACTTCAGTACCTGAGTGTTCTGTTGGTGTGTAACACATACCCAGGAGGATGATCCGAAGCTGGAAGGGGACATGGTCCAGAAGAGAGTGGGGTTGCTGGAAAAGCAACAGAGGAGAGCAGAGGAGTTGAAGAGACGGAGACAGGAGCCATCAAGGGAGCGAGACAGCAGGTCCCACTCGGCCATTTGTGGAGTGTGCACACACACCACTTGGTGCACAAACACACCCCACATGAGGTCAGGGTCAGGCACTTGCACACACTGCCCGACATGTGGAGGTCATGTATGGAATGTGGTTCCTAGTATCCAGGAAAAAACATCAGTGAAATTGCCTGATAGCTAAAACTGACCAGCTCACTGGACCCCAATCCCCCGCAGACCCCCATCCATGGAGGAGGCCAGACGCCGGTGGGTGGAGGAGCGCCCTGCACCCACCAGCGCCCCCCAGCGGCGAGGGGAATTCACCCGGCAGGAGTACGAACGGAGACAGCAGCTGAAGCTCATGGAGGACCTGGAGAAGGTGCTGAGGCAGCGGCCAACCGCCTCACGTGGAGCCAAGAAGCAGAGGCCCAAGACGGAGTTTCGGGATGACTCTGGTCTTTCGCGGAGCCCTGCCAAGGGATTCGTGGGTAATAGATACTGCCTTGTATCTTTACTGCCCTCTAGCCACAGCTACTCCAAACTGCCACTTGCCTTTCAGCAGTAAGTCTTTGGGTTTTGAAACAATAGGTATGGAACACCTTCTCTTCCTGTCTTGGAAGACATTATTATTATTGCGCTTCCTGACTTACTCTGGTTTATGTGGATTCCTACTCTGTAGGTGTATATGATAATAGCAGCTTTTTTTGTTGTGCACTTGTGCTCCTGCAGGATCAAAACTCACTAAGATCTACTCCCAGTCAAGCCTCAACCTGTCCTCCATAGCCAATGATTCTGGAAATGGCTGTGACTCCCCAAAAACAAAGAAGTCTTCCAGGTACCAGTGGTAGGCATGTGGCTACTCTGCTCCTTATCCCTTCCTGTGTAAAGCCCATCATCTACTTCACCCTCTTCCTACTTCACTTCCTTTTTCTCCTCCTAGCCAATCTCATTCCCCAGCAAGAATGATGTCACCCAGTCGAACAGCCAATCAGAATGGAGAAAAGGAAGGCGACGATCGCTCTGGGGCCTCCTCTCCCAACTCCATCCCAGAATACACTGGTATAATCCCTTGCCCACCCATATAAGAACTATATGCATGCGCCAATGAGACAGCCACCCCTCCCCACATCATCACTCTTGTCCTCACTGCCTTCCATGCTGTAGGTGCTTTTTTTGACGGTTCTGGATAAAACATTAAATCAGTAAAATGAAAATGTAACATTTTGCACTTGCTTGGAATTTAAGTGTATTTATGGTATTTTTTAGGCCCTAAGCTCTTCAAAGAGCCCAGCTTCAAGTCCAACAAGTTCATCATTCACAATGCCCTCTCGCGGTGCTGCCTGGCTGGCAAAGTGAACGAGCCACAGAAGAACAAGATCATGGAGGTGAAGGCCTGGTTTTCTGCTGCATCTCGAGGAAAAGAGCACTCAGGCTGAAGCTGTGACTCTTTCCAGTAGAACTAACCAGCTGAATAAATGAGTCAAATACAGTAAATTTCAATCTGTACAAGCATCAGTTGAGCAATGAGTTGACTGGCTTGTGTATCAACAGGCCATGTCTGAGTAGATGGAGGAACGCGATTTTTCTCCCATTGGTGATATTTATGTTGCTTTTAAGAGTTGTGATATGCTTATGTTGTTGTGATGTTTTCCAACCAGGAGATGGAGAAGAGCACAGCAAACCACTTTCTGATCCTCTTCCGGGACTCAAGTTGCCAGTTCCGGGCGGTCTACACTATGAACCCCGACACAGAGGAGCTAATGCGCTTGGCGGGAACAGGCCCTCGTGTGGTGAGTTCTGCCACAGTAGAGTCCATGTTCAAGTACAACTCAGACCGCAAGCAATTCACAGCCATACCGTCCAAGACCATGTCTATGAGTGTGGACGCCTTCACCATCCCGGGCCACTTGTGGCAGAGTAAGCGACCTGGGACGCCAAAGAAATCCAGCACCCCCAAATAGATGTGGATCATGCCCCCATGGCCAACTCTGGACCTCACAGCAGCGTCTCCCTTTTTACTGAGGTGCTAAAATTCTTGGGGGACGATGTTCTCTGGAATGTGTGGATAGTTGCCAAACATCCACATCTCGCCACAGAAGAACCCCATGTCAAGATACGTGCCAGTCTGAACCCCATCAGATGGGTTCTAAAAATGTTTCAATAACCGACTGCCTGCTGGCCTTTTGCTGGAGTCATGTTGGGAATGTAAGATTGACAAACTCATGGTTGTTCATTTTCCAGGTTTGGATGTTCAGTAGGTGTTTGTGCTCAACAGCACACAACTGTTCTTTTTAATGTTCCTATAGTAGGCAAATTCTGAGCTTGTCTGTGACTTTATCATCATACACAGTATGTAAATCTCATCGAAGAAAAAAAGGTTCTGTGTACATTTTTTTTCCTCCCTAAAGAAAAACATTGATATCCTAGACTGTATAAGTGAAGGATAGTTAATGCTGATGCTCATTTGTTTTTAATTACAGTGTGTATGAGATTGTGAACAGAGTAGCTGGCTACTTCAGCATGGGCTCTGTGTACATGTGCACACTGAAGCAGGAAGTAGCCCTTGGCAGGGCTGCAGGATGGAATAAAGTAAAGCTTCTGGCATCAACACAAAGCTTTTGTGCGCTTTTATGACATTACAGAGTTGCTCGTGATTTAACCAACCAACTTACAACTGGTCAGATGCTATTTTTTACACCTTATTTTGCTAACTTTCCAAAGCTTCTGTCTGCATCACAGTGAACAAGATCTGTGTTTGTGTCAAAAAGAATAGGAATATGGGGCCATTTCAAAACAACTTCCACTCTTCCAATCCCAACTAGTTATAAATGGAGGTTATGTATTATAGTCTTTATTTGTTATAATACACACCCTTAATGCATTTTTCATGCTGCTGTATCTCAATATTCAGCATTGTCTTGTACCTAAATGTCAGACATGTAAATATCTTCTGTAGGAGGTCTTTAATTACTTCTGCAACCCAGCAAGAGGAAACCTGCACACACTCAGGTAAAGAGCTGTTTGCATGGTGTACTTTTATCCATAAGAGCAGCAGTGAATACATGAAACGGAGCTGCCATCAAAGAATTAGAAGAATGTTCCTTCCTCAGGCCACCTTACAGCTCCTCATCCTCAGCTTGATGACAAGTCAAATCAAGGTGAAGTCCAAAATAGTCTGCGACAACTCCACCTCCACTGAAGATTTGTTCAGATAGTGTGACTATACATGGCTGTTGCTGGAGCAGCATGATCATTGCCTTGGCCAAGTACTGTAGGTACAGTTAGCTGTGCATTAATCATAATGGATGTCCAGTATGATGGAACTGTGCTGAAGGCACAGGCTGAAGTATTGAGCAGCGTGAGACATGGCAGACAGGAAGAGGATGATGAAGCCTGACTAGGGTGGTTGGGTTTACAGGATGCTTTGGTTAGAACCTTCCTGTGATCTTCTCTTCCAAGGTGAAGCTGAGAGGTACAGGTGTTCCTGCATAATATAGGAATGAAGGTTTAAGGAACATGATTTATAATACAATTGCTGCCCATGTGTAACTGCACATAAATATACAAATATCTCCATTTTCATACACATTCCCAACTCTTTCTACCTACATCTACCCACACTGTTCCTGTGCATCCATGGTTACAGCCACAATCATCAGAAACATCTAGTGAGCTGATTCTAAATTGTCCCACTGAGATTTTGGACAGAACTAATAAAACAGCCTTTGTTGGTATTTCAGGCTCAACATGACCTTCCCTTGAGGACATTGCTTTCATGTCCAAATGACAAGGAAAATGATGTTGTGGTGGAAGGTTCATACGGATGAGACACTGCTACTTAGCTGAAGTAAAATAAAAGATGACAGACCCACTGCAAATTCAGCTCTGAGGAACTTTGGGTAGTCATTTAATATGGGCTTCATCGCCTTCAGCTCCTCTTTCCTTCCTTCCCCAAACCCTCTACCCCCATAATCTCTCCTTTTGTCTTTCACACTGTACCACATCTAGGTGTTTTCCAAAGACAATTAAAGGAACCCATTAACCTAACATTGCAATGTAGGAAAATGTCCCCTTTCAGGGTTCTTGTAAGGAATGAAACAGACCAAGTTGGACTATTACCTTAATGGAAAGTATTATTTAAATAAATGTACAAGCTGAAAATCTCAACACTGTAACATATAAAGTTTTGTTAAGGACTTAGGATAGGAAGGGACTTGTTAAGGAAGGGATAGTCTACCCACCCTCCACCCACTTTAGACTATCTCTCTGTCTATAACTCATACTCCCAGTTCTGGTCATTCTGCACCACATTCCAGCTTTCTCATCTTTCTGTTTGACCTCCCTATCCTGTATTTACCCACTGTACACCTTCCTGTCTAATCCCAACTAATTTAAAACCCACCCACTCTTCAGACACCTTCACCAACCCCTGACCTTCTCTGCACCACCTCTCCATCTTGAAACAGTTCTGCTTTCACTGCCACCTTCCAAGTATTCTTTTCAATGGTTCTCCCAACATACCTCTGTGTCTGGGTTGTTTTACTGTGCCTAGGAGCACCCAGAAGATAGGTTCTGAGGGACCGTGCAGACTGGCTCTCCTTCAGCAACATACCAGATCTCATTGTGCCTGTCAAGGAGCTTCATGGGGCTGCAACATACACACCAAAACAAACTAAAATGCCAGTATCACACAACAGGTCACAAAGGGAATTGCCTAGGAAGAGTGATGGAAGCTCACAAAGCTGGATAAGGCTCTAAGAACCTGGGTCTCCATCAGTCCCCGGTCAGGTAAATAGTGCAGAAATGTGCGAAATTCCACTAATGCTACCCACCCCAGAATTGGGTAACCCTCAAAGATCATTGAAGGAACATACCATGCAAAATTTAGGAAGGTGAAAAAAGCCCTGAGTGAAAGGTAAGGATGTCAGGCAACTCATAATGTTCGAGTAGTGAGCCTACTATAAAGATAAACTCTGAACAGTAGTGATGTTCCTGAGAGGTCACCACACAGGAAACCACTACATACATCACTTAACCCTCATAACAGCTAAGAAGCATGGAGGTGGGAGCATAATGGTATGGGGCTGCTTTTTAACCTCATGACCTCAGGGCCCTGCAGTCTTAGAGGGAACAATACAGGGTACCTGTCATAGCCCAGTCCATAGTGGTAGGAGCTGTTGTAGGAAGCTTCTACACAGTCTAGTGCTCTGGTCAGCAGGTGTGCATGGAGCCGTGAGGTCAGAGACAGCATCCAGCCTCCATAACTCCGAACATACACATTCATCTCTGGCATGTCTGTGAAGTACAGCTGTGGGGGAAACACGATTGGTATCAAAACCATCTTGTAGGAAAACATAACTATGGATGTGAACCAGAAACCTCCTTCACAAAGACAGGACATCTAAATACACAAAAGTCAGACACTAAAGTACATAGTGAACATAGTGACCAATTAAATAATGTTTATCACAGAGCTTTTGTGTCATCATTTGGTCCCAGTTTAGTGTTAAACACTCACTTTCTCATTGGTGGGTTTTGGAGGGATTTCCTGATATTCAGAAGGCAAAAGGAAGCTCAGAGTGTAGACAGCTGGTTCCCACATCTTCCGCTCCTCTGGGATTTTTACCAGGACAGGAGCGGTCATGTCAATCATTACACCTGTCAACAGGCACATAAACACCTGAAACTCAGTCATTGACATGTTGTTCTAACAAAGGACAGGAGCACAACAGGAGCCACAGATACACACTGTCAGGCAAACACATACCTGGCACCTCTCATACCTGCAGAGTTACAAACACAGGTAAGCACACCCCGAATACTGCACTAGTACAACCATTCACACGAGCTCACCCTCCTCATTGGCTCCAGAAATGTATTTGAAGAGCCTCCTGAAAGCCATGGCAACTCCAACACCCATGAAGTAGGCCTCTGCATCTGTAGAAACCCACCTCACAGGGTCATAGTGACGCACCTGCAAGAAACGGCCTCAGTATTGAACAACGTGATGTTTCAAATGCTGAGAATGTGTTTGTGGTTGTTTATAGATAGTTTCTCCTCACTCTCTTCACCTCATACTGAGCAGTCTTGCACACCAGGTCAAACAGCAAGCACTCCTTTGACTCGGTGCAGAAGCTGCTGTTATTACTGGGCCTGAAACAAAGGTCAATTGAGGTCACAAATTACAGAATGCTTGCAGTGTCATTTTCATTTCCAATTCAACAAGGGGCATCTTAAATTGGTTTCTGTGAGATCATCAGTCTCTCTTACCCAACCCTGGCTTCAGCAGTAGCCATCAGCATCAGCATCACCAAGCCTGGCAGGTAAACCCTGAAGAACACATCATAGGATGACAGCCCTACAGCTTAGACACACACCTACAGAGATCAGTTTGAGACATGTTATTTTGGTTACTACCCAGTTTCTGACTACAGGTGAGGGTGGGGATGCAGACCCACTGGTAAACACCTTTGCCTGAGGACTCAGCTGCCATTTCCCAGTCACAGTTCTGCACATTGTTTACAACACTGCTGCTGCACCAAACTTGGTTGACCTCGTGATTCCCTGAGTTGTCCCACCTGACTAGACCCTTGAGGGACTTTCATTCTCCCACTTGAAGCAGTTGTTCTTCCTATCAGTTTGAAAAGAATAACCGCCCTTATTTCTACTGAGAAATTGGTAAACGTGAAGACTTTAATCCATGCTGTAGATCCCTGGTTAATAAGGCTGATAGGACCACATCATCTGCAACATGCAGCAATGAAACCCTGACATCTCCAGCGTAGAACACCATCCAAACCCTGAGTCCACCTTGGTATCCAGTCTGCTGACAACCACAAACAGGAAGATAAGCCACAATATCTGAGGAATTCCAACACCAACACTAAGCAAGTTTATGCCAGAAATGTGGACACAACTGTCTCTGCAGTACAGGGAACTAGCAGCACCCCTTGTGCTGCAGCAGAATATGCCAGAGCACATGATCACAGACCTTCTGAACCCCATCAAACCTCAGGCAAACTAGGCAAATTCCCACAACCCTTTGCTGTGGCAATGAAGAGGAGACCCATTATTGTTGGACCTTATTGTCCCTCACTCAGCATTCAGCTGCAGCCTCTTCTCTAGTACCCGACTCAGTGAGGACCTTCCCAGGAAGTGTGAAAAATGACTCCCTCAATTGCTGGAGCACATCCTCTGATCCTCTTCGGAACCGCTTCCCAATTTCCCGTCCAGATATGCCGTCGCAGCTCTCCGTGCAATACTGATGATGTTCATTAGATAAAACAGTTGAACAACCTGGTCAGCTGCCTGTTCCAATTCACCATCATCACCACAACCACCACCATTAGCCCTCTGCTGTCCAATAGCTACTGACCAAAGGTACAGTGATGGGTGACCTTGTGCTTGAAGGAGGTGTTTGTAACAGCCATAAGTGACCATCATGGAGGGCCAATAACAGCTCACTGCTCAGGTTTGCATCGGACCCGACACGATCTGCTGAGGTCACCTCCTGGCATCAAGCTGGGGGGTAGAGACGCCTCAACCCGCTGCAGAGGAGAGCGACCGCACCCGGTCCACACGACTGGTTCCGCAGCCAATGCTGCGCAGTTCACGTAAGCAGTAAAGTCCGATGACAGGGTCCGGCTCGCGGCGGCTCAATTTACTGATATTTTACTGCGGTTTACTGCAAACCCTGTAAAATCTTAACAGTATCCCTGAATACGACACAGGATTATAGAGTTTTAAAATATATTAAATGGCCACCAATTGTTTACTAGATACAGAAGTACAGCTAAAGATCGTCACCTTAAGTCACATTTCGACTAGTAATACAAACAGCATTTTAATTACCCAGTTTGTGAAATACTACCATCAACATAAACTTACATGGTGCGGGAAAGCGCCACGGCTGTGCATGCGCGCTGCAGGCTCCAACCAGTGTCCACGGTGCTGTTCTCTCAGTCCTGCGCGTGCACGGAACGCTTGGTCCCGTGTCACGGCCACGTACGCCCCTTTCTGCAGGGGAGCGCCTCTGCAGTTTGGGTCGAGTCAATGTGAGACGGACGAATTCGGCATGGGACTGCATCTTTTACCACGATTACCGCAATACGGCTGACACAGGTGAACATTTACACCACTGACAAACTGAGTGGTTATTCATCCAGCAGCAATTACAGTGGAAATACTAATAATGATGAAGATAACGGGACCAGCAGACTGAGTCGGTTCTGTTCACGATGAGACACGTGACTTTGCAAACCGCCTTTATTGCAGCTTCCGCCACCGCTCGTAATGAACAAACAGGTTTATGATAAGACAATATTAATGTGACAGGAGCGCATCTCTGGCCAGCAGGGGGCAGCAGTCACCCTTACCGTGAGGCTGCAGACGTGGGCTTCAGGGAAGATAAGGGTGGAGCTGGAGCTCCACTGTGGCAGAGACCACTGGACCTTCAGGTGGGGTGACCAGCTGTAGCTTACCAACCCCCAGGTTACCCTACTCTCACTGCACATGCTGCAGTACAGGTCCCTCACCTGGTTCAAGGTAAGAGATGGGTTGCAGTTCAAGGCTTCCATGGATACAAAAACAAGCTCACTGACATCAGGACCTGAGTGCTGGGTGTAGATTTAATACTGTCAGGAGGCTGTGGTATCTGCTCACTGGGGGGGGGGTCCTGTGTGGCCTTTAGTGCCTTAGTCATGCAGTCTTCACCCACCCCTTCATTCCCAGCAGATGTAGCATAATAAACAAAAAAATAATTTTTCCTTAAAACAGACCGGATCAACACCATCATCCTGAGAACTGCCTACTGGCTCCACCCACACTGTCTCAATGGAGACAGGCACCCCACCACACACACACACACACACACACACACACACAAAAAGCGTGGCCATGCCCACTGAGCTGCTTACACCAATCACACAACAGAAGCTCTAAAGAAGCTCCAACACAGAAAAATATTGAGAATTTAAATAAACGTAATATTTCTGTATAGATTAAGAGTCTCAAACAAAGGGAACTTGGACCGGAACAGCCGTTTTGCAGCCGGGTCTCCACAGATCTCTACAGATCGTACCCCGGGGCAACAGCAAAGGTGCCATTTCCCAAAGAGACATAGGGGCACAGGAAGAGACAGAGTGAGGTCCAGAACAATGTCCAGCTTCGGTCTTGCATAGAGAGGCCGTGGCCAAGTGGGTCCAGAGCTGGAGAGGGGTATGGTCCACAGTGCCCCCCTCAAACATCAACTTAGAGGGTAGGTTCTCGCTGTCGCTCACGCCCATTCAACGTCTTCTTCACCTTGGAGATGCCCTCCAGAGCGCCAGACTCAGTGACCCTGCAGCAGGAGCACCAGACATGATCATGAGGGCCACCCCCCCCACCCCAACCCCATACACGCACACCCACACGCGCACGTGTAAAACTCACACTTCATCCATCTCAACATCCTCCTCGTCCTGCGGTAGCTGCAGGTATGGGTTGTTGGAAGCTGGGCGGAACTTGTAGCCGGTGAGCACAAAGAACACAAAGGTGGACACCTCCACTAGGAGCTGCAACGAGAGAGAGCACAGCAGCTTGTCGGTGACCCAAACAGCCAGAGAGTTCCTCTCACTTTCGCACCAAAACCTCATGGGAAAGGAAGGGGTGTGGTCCCAGCTGTGGGGGCATGTCTGCAGACAGGAAGGCATGGCCTCACCTCCAGGAGCAGGGCTGATTAACACACTGCTGCTCACCTCATAGAGCCACTGCCACTGGAAGGGCATGGTGACCTTGAGCAGGATGGCAATGATACGGGTGAAGTAGATGTAGCAGACGATCTGCAGACATAGGGAAAAGAGTGAGGCTCTGACCACGGGGGAGCTGGAGCACCAGGATAGAGTTGGACCTGGACCTGTACTCACCATGACGTAGTAATGTCTAAAGAGTTTCAGCTTCTCCAAGTTCATGGCAGCTGCGTGTGAAAGAGGAGAGCTGAATGACATCACACATTTAGAACATCTTTCAGAGTGAAAACTTAGGAAATCCAGGTGGCAACATGACCACAGGACTCCACCCTCAGCCCCAGGTGCTGGCAGAATGATTGATCGTAACCAGTGGTCTTGCTCACCTTTGCCATCAGTACCAGATGCATCCTGCAGGTGTCGAATGGACCTGGAATAGCAAACAGCAGTTTTTATTATTTCCTTGCCATTTTCATCATCATCATCACAACACCTACACCTAACTCTTCTCTCTCCTACACCTCATCTGTCCCAGGATGGCCCCCCACTCACCAGACAACGGGGAAGAGGATGGCGCCGCAGCACAGCAGGTCAACAAGGAAAAGCACTTCCTTCCAGAGGACGTAGTCGCTAGAGCCCTCCTCCGTTTCCTCGATGATAATGTAGGCCACGTTGGCCAGCACCTGCACCCACAGCAACACGCCACTCAAGGATGGCACATGCTGGGCAGCAACACATACACTTACACACACACGTACAGTGTACCTGGAGTGGAATTACGATCATGAAGATCTTCTTCTCCTTGTCAGACAGGATGTACTTGACGAAGGCCCAGCCGGTGCCAATGAGTGCCAGAGTGATGAAGAGCAGAGCCCCCTTCAGCCTACACACACACACACACAGTTGTAGGCCTATTGACTGTCACACAGACAGGATACAAGAGGCATGGCAGGGGGGCATAGGTAGGGCACTCACAGGTGTGTGATGTAGTACATGACAGCCCAGCCTTCAATGGGGTGCCCCTCTGTGTTGATGAAGTGGTAGTTTATCTGGTGGGGAGAGAGAGAGGAGAGTTAGTGGGCTGAGCAACACACCTTATGGCAGAGGCACCAGCTACACTCACGCTGTGGAAGACGAGTGAGATGGACTTGGTGAAGGCCAGAGCTGCCATGAGCCAGTGGATCTTGAACACGCTGAATCTGGAGGTACACACAGGCGTTACACATCACATTCACACACATTTTCCAGATGATGTTAAATTGCATTTTGTCACTTCTCTTACTGTCAACAATGCAACTGCTGCCTACCCCTCCAAACTGACAGGTGTCAGTAAAGAACCAGAGTAGGACTGTGGGACCACCTTAAATGAACTCACTTCGAGTATTTACATTCTTTTGTTTATGACTGTTGGTAAGCAGTAGCAAAATGAGGAATGTTGAGCTTGTCTATGGGATGAATCAACCAACAATCAGGACTGAAGGGGAGTTTGTAAAGACTATTTTAATTTAACTTTAAATCGGTTTTTATTTGAATGTAGCATGCAGTTATTACAGTAAAATTTTACCAATTATTTTAAGTAATATTGCAAAAAACCAGTGAATAAATCAAAGTTTGTCTTTTGTATCTATTAAGCATCTACTGATTTTGACATACAGTTAAAGGTGATTACATAGTTACAGACAAATCAAGTCAGTAACCAACTTGTTCATAAGTGGAAGATGCATTGAATCTGAAGAATTTTGACAGGAAAATGAAGTTGGTACTAAGGATGTTGTGATGTGAGGTTTTAATGGCACAATTATTGCCTCAGGAAATATAGTTAGGTTTTAATTTTTTTCCAAGTAGTGAGACCCTATAATATGCAAAAGACACAACTGTGGCATGACTGAATGTTTTGTTGTTTTTTTGCAACTTTCTTTTGGTCCTGCAAATAAAACATGAGTTAAAAAAGCATGAAAAGCTAAGGAAGAGTAAATATGTTTAAACAATTCACTGTAGCTGCCTTTAGCAACCAAAATACAGTACAACCTTTTGAATATATGAAAAAGTAAATAAAATATAGATCTTTAACTACCTTTCAAATAAAATATCAGCTGGTTGACCTAGATTTGCAGGAGGATCAGTAGCAGTTTGAGGTTAAAAGTGAATTAGAGTGAGATAATCATCTTAATTCATGTCAAAAAGTTTACAGCAGATTTAATGATTACAGAATATTTCGAACACAGCAAATGAACCATCATATTGTCATCATCAAGAATAGTGTCATTTTTACAGTGTATCGTTTGGCTACTTAGAAATAATTTAAAGCAGATAAATGAAAATAACTGAACACCAGATACAGGGAAAAAAGTTTAGAAGCAATAGAGGTTTTGTAACAAAATTAGCTCAAATAAAAACAAAAATAACATTAAAGCTGCTCAGTCTGAACTGTCAGAACCGGTGCGAGCCCTACCTTAAGCAAACTAATGTAACCTTAGCTAGTTTATTTTTTCCTTACTGTTTGTATAGAAGGATGAATGATGATCATGCAGAACAGGTTAGATGTGTTTGAACCTTTCATGGCCATGGCTTTTGGGCATGTTTTGCAAATTCAATATTTGTTATCATACTATTCCTGATCATTTTTAGATATCTAAAATACTTCCCCATTGCTGATTTAAAATGCAGATGTTGTATCACTATATCATTTCCACAGTGCATCTCGTCTCTGTAGGCTAAAGCATTGTTGGACCAGTTGAGCCGAGTCAAGGCACAGCACACACAGACTCACTCATGACAGGAAGTTTTCAGGGCAATGTGGAACTTGTACAAGGCTTCTAAAAGAAGAATTCTCATTGCTTGGAAACTGTGACATTTGTAATTATAAAACCAATTAACTGTTTACAATATCTCTAGGCAGCACTAAAGGGAGACCAAGAAGTATGAAGTGAATCCTGCACACGGTACCTGTGCTTGAGCAGCATGTGAACCCAAACCATGGCAGCACTGAAGAAGACTGCTGCCATAACGATGTAGAGCAGGGGCAGTGGGATTTCAGCTGCAGACAGGTACCCCCCCGGGTTCTTCTCCACGATCTCCACCTGTACAATATGGGGGTTACACAAAGTGTGCTGACACTGTTAGAAGCAGATGTTGGTGTGCATGTGGTAGCGAGGCAGTGCCACTCACACTGAGGCTGTAGGGGAAGCTGCGAGGGTTCCTGTTGAAGCAGTTGTGGAAGTTCAGGTTGTATAGCCCCTCAGACATGGAGCCAATCTTCAGGTGAAACTGGCAACAGCAGGGAAGGGAGTGGTGATGAGGCCTCGTGCTTCACAAACCTTGGCATTATTTTATTAAACACATGTAAACGTGTAAATGCTCTGACCAGGGCTACTAGATCACAGCAAGTCACTCTGCAATCACCAGTACACAATTTCACTACAGGGGCTAGTGCCCTGTCTTTACCATCACACACACACGTCACTCACGCTGAAGCTATAGGCATCCCCATCCTTCTGCAGGGCCAACGTCCTGTTCATGCTGCTTGGCTACAGGACAAACACACGTCTGTCATGTTAAAGAGACACTGTCTTTGACAACAATATGTAGCTGTGCAAACATATCCTGTGTTTACCTTCCAAGCAAATAGATGGCAAAAAAGAGCATGCAAGCAGAATGAGTAAAACCACCTTAATTCACTTCTCTTGCATGGTGCTTACTTTCATTTTAAAATTTTAAGCTCAGTGCAGCCCAAAGTTAACAGAAATTTCTTATTAGTTGTAGTCATGTCCAGCACTTTTACAAAATCTGACATGTAAACAGAGAGGAATCATATGATGTTTGCATCATTAACTATCAAATACATATGGTATAGTGAATTATAATGTAAAAAGCAGTGAAAAAGGCTCCGATACGGCTTGATCAGAACACTGCTATGAAGGGACCAGCTGGCACCTTCATCATTTTATGCATTATTGAAGTTATTGTCTCCAAAAAAGTTCTATATATTTTCCTTTATGTTGTTTTAAAAAAGGTTTTTCAGTATTTATAATTATATCATTTTCTCCGTGGAATATTTTTGTGACAACTGATAAAGTTCAAAATCCATAAAAATCAATGATGGACTGCAGTACTAATTTTATCAAGTTTTAGTAAGAGTTTATAAAACATGCTGTGAACACACTAAAACTGCTCTGTAAGACAATAGCCACATCCTCAAAGTCCCTGAGCTATGAGCCAAGGACAGATGTCAGTTGTGTACTCTGTGCTCACCTGGGAGACCAGGGCTGTGTTTTTGGTCAGTGCCTTTGTTTCTGTCCCAGATTGGTTGCTGCTGGCCTTAGGGCCGTTCACGTCATGGCCTGCAGCTGCTTCGTCTTCATTTGTTGCCCTCCTCTGTCTGTTCCCTGGGGGGCAGGAACACCATCAGTGCAAATACTTAACAGACTCATGTTGGTGTAGGGATCAGAGCCTGAGGCCAGTTGGGGGCCAGAAGTATGTATGTGTGTGGGTATGTGTGTGTGTGACAGCTAAGCTCCTACCTTCACCTGGGAGCTCCAGCCTGTCAAGTGCCATCAACACATTGTCCTGCTGACCGAAGGACATCACATTTACCCTGGAGGAGCAAAATACACATAATCAGCAGTAGTAAATCACAGTATTTCTCTCTCTCTCTCTCTCTCACACACACACACACACACACACACACACACACACACACACACACACACACACACCTGGAGTTCCTGATGTCAATGACAAACAGCAGAAGCGGCTCCATGCTGCTCGTCTTTGACAGCTGGCATACCTCACCTTCCACCTGAAGATATGTTAAAAACCGGTAAACACACCACTTCTCACTTGTCTAAGTGACAACTAAACTGTCTCTCTATTACACCTTTCCTGTCCATACCTGACGCAGCAAAATTCACCAAATGATGCATCTCAATAATGTGCATAATAAAGCTAATTTACTAAGGTGACGAAGTAAAGAATAGGCGACAGAGTCATACTCACAGTGTAGGAGAGCATGCCCCCGTTAACCTGGGACCGCATCAGGCTGAACCCCACCTGGGTCAGACACACACCTGTAAGCACCGGGAATGTGCAGCGCAGTACTCGGGAAGAAACATGATGAAACATGGCAGCCAAAGACTCACCTGATGCTTGCTGAAATCCATCTCTTCCTCCTTGGGAAGAGACAGTGCCTTCAGATACACATCCAGCGTCCCATTGGTGAAGAAGCCAAAGGTGTTGAGGTGGACCAAGTCACGTGTCTCGTTCTTCGGGGGGGACAGGTGTGGGTTCATGAGGTGAAACAAAATCTGAGCCTCTTTATCTCTTTACCCCATAGCATGTCACTGGTCACCACACCAATCATAAAATTTTACAAATAAAAAGTTTATTTTTACATTAAATTTTAATAGCAATTTGTTCATTTGTTCATTTCCTTAAAACCTCTGTCTGTAGTACAAGAAATGTGACCTGTGTCTACACTCTCAATGGTAGTAAAAAACCCCTAAACAGAGTAGGAAATAAACTGATCAGGGCACTTTAATTCAATTCACTTCCAAGGTCTTTACAGCTCCGGTATGGCCTCAATAACTGAGCTGCACATATTTATAGGAAGAATCAGCCAACAGTCAACACTGAACTGGAGTTTGGAGAGACACTTTATTTTCACTCATTTTAAAGAGTTTTTACCGTAGCTGAAAGAAGAAACATTAAAACAATCACTTGCCAAGCATCATTTTTATTATAAGAGATTTGTACGGAACAGGTCAACACACGGCGGAGTGACTATTATTAACCCTTTACTGATGAGTTACGAACAAAGGAGCCTGTGCAGGTGTGAGAGAGAGAGAGACGCGTGCACCTGCTGTGCGCCTCCTCTCATCTTCGCGCGCAGCCACGCAGCTCTCAGGCACGCGCCTGCGCAGATCAGCCATGTTCGCGGTCTGTAACCACTTGCACCATGTTTACTGTACTACGTGTATCCTCACTTTAACGTTATTAGACTACAAACAGAACACTTTCATACTGTTAATTTAAACGGGGGAGTGGAGGGCCGGGGCTTTAAAATAAAGGTAAATAAAGCGGCGAGCGATGTGGTGGTCAGGGAGTAGAGCTACATGGTTCCGTGTTGAACACACACCGCAAACCACCCTACGGCAACGGTGTAAAACAGTATAAAATACACACACCCAGTGGGGCTCACCTTGAGCGCGAGCTTGTGTATGCGCGCACCGCAGCTAGACACAAGCAGCAGCAGCAGAAGAAGAAGCGACACGCACGGGGCCGGGTTCCGGGCCATAGCGGGCGACGGATAGGCTCACCGGGGCGCTCTGCACACCTCGTGGCCTTCAGCTGCTTCTTTCCACTCCCAGTTACCTACTTTTATCACCTTTTTTGCGCTTCCTTCACGCCGCTCTACTCGTTCGTGGTTTACTTCCCTAAACTGCCTCGTCTACATGTCCTGGTCATTTCCTGTTCCGGTATGAGTGAATACGTCAGCGTGGAGACGTCACAGAGGCCGCCATTTATGGTTAACCGTACTTACTGTCCTTGTCATAATAAGAACTCAGGCTGCGCTGGAGCTGTGTTTATATATCACAATGAAGGTTCACAGAAAGAGTACTTTCAGGCAGTTTAATAATTAAATTTTTATGTTTAAATGTAAAGGTGAAAGCAGCATTTGCCCAAGGTGTGGATATATAAGTCAGGAAGGGGCCTATGTGAAAATGAAATAAGAGCGTTATTAATAACCTTAACAGCAGTCAACTAGCCTTAGAGCCAGAGATGTTAATTTCCTCCCCGGCACTTCACCTGCCACTTCACTAGCATTTACATTCAGCCAACACTTTGCTCTAAAACAACTTACGATATTAAGCTACTTGATAGTAATTTAGCCATTTATCCAGCAGTTAATTTGTTGAACGTAACTACAGTAGGAAGTGGCCTGTAAACCATAAGCTTTTGAGTGTATGGTACTGCAAGGTTCTGGGGTGTTTATGTTGTGCTCATGTTACTGTGGTGCTGAGGTTTAGGATGATGGTATCAGATGGTTGGTCAACATACTGTCTTTGTGCTGTATAACTCACTTTTATTCTCTCTACCAGCTGCCAGTTTCCCATGTTGGCAGGACAGCAGGGGTCAATAAGAGAATCAATAGCAGCTGCTGACATCAGAGACCAGGCAGGCAGAGTGGTGACAGTGCAGCAGGTTACCTGGCAGTTCCAGGAAAGGTGTGGAAAACCCTCTCTCACAAGGGTATGGTGGATGCCATTTATTAAGCACTCTGGGAAGGGCACTACATAAACATTAAACAATATAAATATATGTAAAAATTTAATGAAAAAATGCAGTTTCAAATTGAACTGCTCACTCCCTGTAAAGGCCTTTCAGGTCCAGAAATCTGGTGTGTGTGTGTGTGTGTGTGTGTGTGTGTTTGAGTGAGAAATTGTTGGTGTATCTAGAATTTCATCTGATCAGAAGATGAAATTAAGGGGCAGGTAAACAAACAAACAAGCAGCAAATCTAATTTGAGCCTTAGTCTCTTTCGCACAATGTCAGACAGCCCAGTAAGATGCAGATGCTCCTGCCTAATCCATATATCCAAATCTGTGCACCTAATCTACATGCAACCCTGGGCAAATTGTGGGGGGTGTAGTCCAGCCATGATCTGACGTGATCTCTCTGGTGCTGCACTCAGCTTGGGGTCACCGTGCGACCACGCAGACAGCCACAAGTGATGCACTTCAGCACATTCATGGCGACGTGCATGAGACTGCCCAGATTGAAGAGCATGTGGTAAAAGGCATGGACTGACAGGCCGCCTGTCTCATCTGCATATTTCAGGGCCACGATGGGTGTGTACAGCGGGTTTGTCATGTTGTGGAAACATGGGTGGGGTGCCTCAATCACCTTCTTGGTACACTGGTGATGTGGAGGGAGAGAGATGGAAAGAGCGTGAGCGTGGTCTCAGGTGGAGCAGGAATGAATAAACTTCATTTAACATCATTGGACTGTTTGCACTGTTTACAGCCTGACAGGTCTTCATTCCCTGTAGGTACCTGTAATAATCACAGTCATACAGCAGCTCAGCCAATCACAGGTGTAGGAACAAAAAATAGAGTATGACTCAGAACCTGACCCTGGCGATGTCATCCGGTGTTTGGCCCAGTGTCTCAAAGATGTCAATGGAGGAGGGCAAGTAGATGTTTTTGAAGTAATGGACCGTCTCTGGGTCTGACCCAGGAAACTCTTTCTTGGACATTTCCTCTACCATCTTGACCTCAAGTTCGGTGTGCACAGGCCCAGGTTCAATCATGGACACCCTGTGGAAGAGAGGGCTGATGGTGGTCTGATACCAGGTAACAGGAGAGACAAGTTATCTGTGACGAGTTGTTAAAATCATAACCTCATTAATCGTTTAATCATTAATATCCAGAATTACTCCTGTCAACAAAGATCACAGTGAATCTGGATAGGGACTGACTTACGTGATGTTGAACTTGAGTAGTTGCACAGCCATGCTCTCACAGAAGCCCTCCACGGCAAACTTGGAGGCGGCATAGATGTCATTAAACACCACACCTGCAGCAAGTAAATGCAGTGATAAACAAGCTGTGAACTTTTGGCTTCGAACCTCCCAATCCTCACCAGTTTACCTTGGAGTCCCATGACGCTGCTCACTACAATAATGTGTCCTCCTCGCCTCCTTTTCATGTCCGGCATCACTTCCTTTATCATGCGCACCATACCAAAGAAGTTGGTCTCGAACACTTTCTTCATCTCGTCCATGCCGATGCTCTCCAGTGGTCCCACCAGGCTGATGCCAGCGTTATTGACTGTGGATGGTAGGGTCATCAACAAGAAATGTTAATGTGTTGCTATTTTAGTATAAACTTGGTAACACTTCGACACAGATGTTAACAGTACTCTGTCTCTTCCCTCAACACGAGTCTCCTGCTGTACACCCCATTCATAGCTATTATTAACCATTATTGTTCTCCATTATTTAGTTGAATACTTCCACTTACAACCTAAAGTTTGTACAATAATGTACTTACATTGATTGACTCATTTATACAGAACGAATCTTAACTGTGTCAGTCCAGGGTTATTACCTTGATCAAGGCGACTACAGCAGCTGTAATTTGAATTTGAACTCAGAACAACCGCTACTATATGGTCAGCTGCCTATGCACTGCTTTATCTCTAGTTACAGTTTGAGTCTCAACCACAAGGTGGCAATACAATATCAGAAAAATAAATGAAAATGACTCAGGTTCACTAAACTTTAGACTATGAAGGTGGTGAGCTCACTGAGCACGTCAATGTGGCGGTCCTTCACACTGCTGATACACTGTCTGACTGATTCATCGCTACACACATCCAGTGTCTGCAGCGTCAGCGTCTGCCCATAGGTGTCTCCTGCTGCTTCCACCAACTTGTCTTTCCGTTTCAAGTCCCGCATGGTGGCGATGACTGGGAGGACACAATGGGACAATGAGACTCAGCGAAACACACTGATGTGCAGATACAGCAAGATGTACTAAATCACACAGCAGACAGTGGAAAGCCAGTGAGGCCCAATGTCACCCACTGAGCAATTGCCTGACCATGGCAAGTGATAGTCAGGAAGCCGTCCTCGTATTTCCAGATCATAGTTCACATGGTTACACTACATGTTTCCACAGTGATGACCATAATGCCTAGTTTTCACTCATCAGATTTTCTGTCCCATACTGAACTGCCATGGGGGGACATTACCACAGTTTTATTTAAGCATACAGTACGGACAGTGCTGCTGAAACCTCTCTCCATCCCCAGCTCTTCATGGAGGCACAAAGCTGTGTTCATAGCATGCCTAATCCACAGATCCTGACCTCGGGGCTGTGGGCCAAGCCTATCTATGAATAGAGATGGGGTTGTGGGTAAATAAAGCAGCCTAAGGTGGACAGGTGAAGCTGAGGTAATCCCTTTATGCTCTGGCCACACATCACAGCTCTGCACTATTACTACAAACAACGCATTTGGCCAGTGAATGTCCACTGACCAGTAAGAAAATAATTTTTGCAACTGTTCGCAGTCAATATTATTTGCACGGTTTTGTAGCTGTCCACTGTCAATAAAATATATATACTGTTCTGTGAATGTCCACTGCAGCAAGACATGGTTGATGACAAATGAACAGACAACGTTTCTGTCACCCAGTATTGTAGGATAATAAAAATAACTTATGGAGGTATTTATTTTTCATACATCCTGACAAATTCTTGTAGATGTAATATTATTTGAGGTTATTTATTTCTGTATAAGCTAGCAATAACCTAGGTAATAAATCATCGTAGGACATACCATGGTACTGCTTCTTCTTATCTTTTGCTAGCATCACAGCGATCCGTAGGCCAATGCCAGAGGAGCAGCCGGTGATGAGGACCACTTTCTGTCCATTACTCGCCATAGTTGGTGCCCTGTCACCCAGTCCAGGTGATACTGCCAAGATAAGATGACCGAAGAGGATCAGAAAACCCCAGCCTAATGTGTGCGTGTGTGTGTGTGTGTGTGTGTGTGTGTGTGTGTGTGTGTGTGTGTGTGCGTGCGTGCGTGCGTGCGTGTGTGTTTGGTTTTGTAATCTGTGGGATTACTGTAAGAGGAACTAGGCTGAAGAAAGTGGGTTGTCTAATGTGGAAACGGGCCTGAGACAAACTGGCTTTGGGCATCAGACACAAGATTTTCCATCTTTCTGCAGTTTTCTCTCCAGGAGTTACTGGCAACACACTTACTGGTTTCCCTCAGGTAAGACTCTGAAGTGCCTGGGGGGGGAGGTAGAGCTATGTCTGGAATTCTCCTCATTCTTAGGGACCAGGAGATTGATGGACACAAATTTAGCCTTGTAGTAATGATAACTGAGGGGATGGGCAAATGAGGGAGCAACAGAGAGAATAAAAGTGAGTTAAACAACAAATACAATATGTCCACCAACCATCTGACACCATCATCCTAAACCTAAGCACCACAGTATACCACATGAGCACAATATAAACACCCCAGAACATTGAGAAACTGAAGCCTGATCATGAAGGACACCTCATAAAACACCATTTTAGACTAAGCATCATTTGTATAAGCAGTACCATCCAAACATCATGTTGACTTCTAGTCACCAAAAGCCCAAAGGCAGCAGACACCACAGATGATCTCATGGTCAGTGAGCCCAATCATTCATCACATGACCTCATTTAGAGTTAATATCCTCATCTTTGACCCGTATTACTTGACCCATGTTCTATCTAATCTTGACCTTCAGTGGTCTTGATTAGTGAGCTCTCTCTCCGCTGCCCCATGGGGTCTTTCAGCCGAGCTGTACTCTTTCTCCTGTATTCTCCCATCATTAACTGTCACTTCATCTTCTAGGTTTTCTGATGAAATATCAGTTCCTGGTCCTATTTGTAAAAAAAATAACACACATCTTCATTCCTTCAGAGTCTCCCAGACCACCTCTCATCATCCTTTACTGCACACAACTTCCTTCATTCCAGAAGGTCCATCAGAAAGTCAGTGATGGTCTTTGGGTGACTGTAGAAAACCATATTTCGTATCTCCTCTTACTACATGATAACTGCTCTCATTTCTACTGGTGTTTCCATAATTAGTGCACAACGAGGTCTTTGCAGTTTTGTGTGTGTGTGTGTGTGTGTGTGTGTCTCCATTCCCTCCATGCTGGGGTATGGCAGGACAGTTGGGGGATGTGGCGTACCTGGCATTCCTCGCCTTCAGCCTGCGGAGAAAGTGTACAGGTGTGAGGGGGTGGGGCTGCCTTCCAGCCACCATCTCCCATCTCAGTATTTGCTTCCACAGCAAGTCCCGTCTCCACAGGCCTCCTCCTCTTTCTCCTGCTGCTCCATGACACACTCCCTGTACCTCACTGTACTCCATCATACATACAATATACTCCATTGCAGTTGGCAGTACCCTGGACCAGTGTGACCCTCCATCTGCCTGATACATGGACAGCTTGTTCAGTGCAGGATCCTGGTGATGTAGTCTCCTCCAAAAGCACTGAGTTGTTTGCCAGTTGTTCCCAGAAACTCTGCAGAACCTTCTGGTTTCTCGGGAGTGTCTGTCTGGCACCCTGTATGAGGAATCTATCTCACAGCCTAGTGGCGATCAACTGACAGCTTTTCTCCTGAGTGTCCAGAACTTATGGCCTCAATTTAAATGATACAACCATAAAGACCCAGGTGTTCTGGCACTACGTTCTTCTCCTCTTCTCCTTTTGTTTGATCATGGTGTTTGCTATGAACATTCTATGGCTGGCACAGCAGTTCAATAATAGTTCATTACCCTGGTTCATATGCAGGCAGATTGTTCCTCAACATCATGCCCCTCCAAGTGTCTCCATAGCTCCATTGTAGCTGTTTAAGTCTCCCCTCAGGACTACAGAGTCAGTCAGAGTTAGAGTCACACTCTCAACCTGGGTCAGCAGTGTCAGAAAGTGATGTAGTGATAACAGCTGTCACTCTGCAATTGGAAGCTCTTGGGGTTCCAGTCCCAAGTCCTTACGGCCTGGTTCCATATCTGTAGTAACCGTCCTGTCTATCATGCTTTGCTTCTTTACTGTGGACATCAAGATCTTCTGGAATCAACAGCTGACTGTGAGGTCATGTCAAAATCAAATGTTGTTTATTGTTCTTTAACAATCACAATGTAGAAAATGCAAACCAAACCTCTAAAACGGTTCCAATAAGTCCTTTATTTATATACACGTGCTTTATTTTTTCTTGCTGTGACTTCCTGTTTTTCTGTAATAAAAGACTTCACCATTCAGACATACCAAAGTCATGATTGTGGTGGTGATCTAATTATGAATAGCAGCTAAAGGAGAAACCAGTGGAGAAAGCACACCTGCATCTAGCAGAAATTACTGGAAAATCCACCCCTGGATGCAGTCAGTTTGAGACCCAGTAGATACTAGTGGACACCACCAATCTGAATATAATGGGTTTTAGAGCCCTGCTTTGGGCTGATGTGACTATGGCAAAAGTATCCTTTCAGCAGAACATGAACATCAACGACATGTATCAACAACCATAACATTAATTTAAGACTGATCATCAGCACCACACCATTCTACAGTTCCACCTTTGTAGGAGAAGCATCATTCTCCCTAAATGTACAACTATTCATGTTTCTGGCAGAAGTGAGGCAAAAGGGGCATATTTTTGTCAATCCGACAACTGCCAGTCCTGTCCTGGCTTGTTCAGTGTGGAACAGAGTGCGAGGATGGCAGCCTGGACGAAAATATCATACTGTGCAGTTGAACTTGGTCCTCATATTGATGTTGGCAAAGTTCAGCACTTTCTAACAACAGATTATAGAGAGTAGAATCAGTTTATATGAATACTGATGATTTTCAGTAGGTGGATAATGAAGTACTGGGCAATATGAGTGCATTCAGGACCACAGTGACATAGGATGGTGATGAAAATGAGGATGAAGTTCTGGGTAGTATTGAGTCATTAGTGTAACAGTGGGCAATAAATGGTAAACTCCTGGTTAATTTGGTTTTGATCTGTACATCAGTGAGACTCCAGAAACTTATATTACCACACCATTCATGATCACCTCTGTGTTTCCTTCCAGTCATCTAATCAGCTACTGGACCAAGTAGCGGTGGTGCTGGACACAAGACTTTCATATGAAAACTGAGTGTCTGCAGCTACAGGACAAGGGTCTGCTAAATGTATTAATGTAAATATAAAAGGTATTAAGTGATTAATAACAAGACAACAATAATAGTTGATATTACTGTGACGGTATTTGCTGAATGAAGTAATGCAAAAATGCGGGGAAATGTTGTTCATCTCAATTGTGTCAACACAGTTTATCCTCATCATTGACATCCTCCTCCTCCTCATCATCATTATCGGGAGGAGGTTCTCGCTGTAGTTCATCATCATTATCAGAGGTCCTTCTCGTTGCGCGGGAAACGCGGTGTCTTTCCGCGCTCCACCCCCGTCCCAGGAGGAGGCAGCGACCCACCGGGGAAGGAGAGAGGGGGAAAGTTGGCAAGAGACTGAAAGAAAAGAAGGAGAGAAATCTGGTGTGGAAAGTGCCACCAGAAACGGATATTTACAGAAACCGGGAGATCAGGAGTGTCGGCGCTAGCGAAAATAACATCATCATAATAATAATAATAATAATAATAATAATAATAATAGGGCATGGTGATGGTGGTGTTGGACTTAGTCGGGTCCTTGTTCACCTGAGATCAAATGAACCCCAGTGAAATTTCACCAACAAGGAGATCGTGACGAACAAACGGAGACATGGAGCGGAGCTCCGGAGACCGAAGGAGGTCCGTGATGAGAAGATGGACATCGTCTTTCATCGTTCTTCTCCTGGTCACAACGACAGGGGCAGGTAAAATGAAAACAGCTCCTTCACCACTTGATTAAAGGAGATTATTTTCTTCAGAACCTCCTAATGGGAGATCCGCTCCTTCAGAACCTCTGGTAACGTGAGACCGTCTCCTTAACCTGGTAAATTTTGATAGCGCTTGAAAAACCTCTTTCGGAATCGAAGCTAAATAAGATCATCTTCAGTACTTGAAAAAGTGAGATCATCTAGTTCACAACCTGGTAGCTCCTTCAGGAACTCATGCCTTCATTCACATTCAGTAATAAATATTTAGTTAAGCTCATTAAAGTGTATGGAAGGAGCATCATGTCAAATGTCACGCAAAGCCATGCAGGTGTGCTATTTTTCATGGGAGGTCATGCAGAGCTTCATCTCAAGCGCCAGTTCCCACCTCATAGCAGGTGCTTTGCTTTACCTGTACTTTTTCAGTCTGTTCATTATGTGCCTTTTATTGCACATTAATTAGTCCAATTAAATTATTCACATCTGAGCTGCACTCAGCCATAATTAATTTCAGCTAAAAACATGTTTGATTTGTCTCCCAGAATTTTCCCTAGTCTGTGTTTAGTTACATTGTTGCTATAACAATCCTCCTAAAGGCATTTCATTGCTGTAAGGTATTGAGTTATTTCTCCCTAACATGTGCAGACCGCTGTCTCAACTTGTCCGCCACGTTGCACCCGCACACTTTCAAAGTCCACCTAAATTATTAATTTACTCAAGATTTGCTCGATGTTCTGCAATGAACCTGTGGTTTCAAAACTCTTGTTATGTTACTTGTTGTATAACATTTATAGACTCATGTGTTACATGGCAACTCCAAGCTACAGGATCTGCTTCACAGTGATCTTGGATGTCAGCCACAGAGGTGTGTGTTGCAGTTGTAGATCAGCACCTACGCCAGGAATGTGGTCCTTGGTTGAGCCCATGGACAGGATCACATTGGTGTCCTCCATAAAATAAACTGCTGTAGTTTTGCAGAGCAATGGGTCCCACCTTGCAATCACTTTTTCTGTTATGCTGAGGGTGGGTTATGGTCAGCTGTTTGGTTTTTTCTGTAGCGTTCAGACCACACAGTAGTGTCTGGGAAAACATATACTGACTGCAGCTCTCACTGCTGCAGCAGTGCAGAGTCTCAGAGATGCTAATGAGGAACCACTTGAGGATCCTTGACCTACTGTTCTTCCTCAGCCCAGCTTCTGTCATGTTCATGTTCATCTCCAGAGGTCTGCTAATAGTTGTGGTTGGGAACATTGAAAAGCACTGTTGGAGGACAATAGTCAGTGGTAACGGGCTAGCTATAATTCTTGACAGTTCTGACCACTATGATGAGGATGTTTGGTCCATTTTGGTTTCTTCATTGGTAAGAGACATGCGGTAGAACTGGGCTCGGAAAGGAGAATACAGCTGTCCAATGGAAAGTGCATCTTGGACAGGACTGAACTGAGCACAGAGGTAGAACTGCTGTGAGGGATGAATCTTTATTGTGCTGAGACTTTTGGTTGAACTGCAGTCACTATGCTTTGGTCAGCTGAGGTTGAACTATAGTCAGTTGGGTTTGGTCAACTGTGATAAGTGCTTGGATGAGATCAGGAATGATTGCAGTGGTCAGATTACTATAGACACAGATGGATGCAGTCTTCTTCTTTATCCAATGGGAGGAGCTCGTCCATCTCTTTGACCACATGGATGTTTGTGGGTGTGGAAGAGATTTAGTCAGTAGTGCAACTGTGTGTGCTAAAGTAAATCCTCACCGAAGAGTACAGCCCTGTCTGGGCTACGGTACAGACTCAGTGGGGGGGCACAGACTCAATTTAGTATCAAATTCATTCGAATAATTAGGCTTTCACGCTCAAACCTTTTTGGCATAAGTCAATCCAAAAGGGTTTTTGCCTCACAACTTCTCAATGGGATGAGGCTGTCGGGAAGACTGTCCTTCCTTCCCTTTATAGTTCATACTTATGGCTGAACCTCTGGCAGAAGCTTCCAGGAGTAAGAAGTACATGTCTGGTACAAGAGTGAGTGTCCAGAACCATTGTATCTGTCTGTGTGCTCATGATGGACATGAGTAACTACGACAGATCAGTCCCAGCAGTTAATAAGGTAATATTTTACTAAAGAAAAATTAGTATTTAAACTCTGAGCATAAAGTTAGTATCTCTAGATCTCTGGCTATGAATACACCGCTCAATTCTGGTGTTATTATTTTAAACTGGCATATTCTGGTTGTGGGATCAGTAACTGGGAATGTCAGTCGCCTCATTCCCCTGCATCCTGCCAACTACTGACTCCTGGGGAAGAACTCGAAGAAATTACTTGAGCCCACTTCTCTTCCCTTTTATTGTTACCTTTAGACATCACTTCCCTCTGCATGGTGGTGGACCAGTGCTGTTCTTGTTCCAGTATGGCAGGGGCATTTTCACTCACCCGCTCTGTTCCTCCATCCCCAAATGCTACAGAAGCTCTTCTGTTTCCATTTAAGACCCCCCTGGTCTAGTTTGCTGCTGGTGGGTGGTGCTGTACTTCCCTCTGATCCCCGTGCCAAGGCAGTCCCACCGGCGGTCATCGGCCACACTTTGATCTGGGGTTGTGATGGGGCACAAAGAGAGAGGGCTGAAGGACGGGGAGAAGTTGGTATAAACCCAAGACCCTGCAGAGCTTGAGATGTGTGAGAGTGCAGTTGGAGCAGCGGAGGCGTGGCCATCCTCTGCTCTAAAACAGATGTGTTTTCTCTCGGCTGTATAATTTAGCTGTAATCATCTCTCAATGCATGTCCACACCGGAGCAGATATGTGTTATATATAAACAAGCGACAATATGCCAGTTTATGTTCAACACCTTCACTGTGACACAAACATCTAAATTCCAGGAGGCGCTGCCTGATATCCATGCTCATTGTGAGTTGAGCTTTACAGACCTACATTGTGTATGGGGTGTGTGTTTCAGGGCCTCCTGTGTCTCTAATGAACCATAGCAGAGCCACCTAGGTAACAGGTGAGGATGCATCCCAGCAAGTAGTGGTGGTGCAACACTGATGTTTAAAAAACAATTAGGTAATAATAAAAGTTCTTGACAAAAATCTAATTTAGTTAAAATGTCAGAGGATTTCAGATAAAGTCCTTTACCGGTCTGAAAGTGTGGTGGTGTGGTTGTGTAGCCAGTGTAGCTTTTAGGTTGGAAAACTCTCCAAGAACCATGCTGCAGGTGCCAAAGGGGTGTAGTGCTGTATCAGAGGGAGGAACACAACTGAATGCTGGAAAGAAAGAGTTAAACTGTAGGAAAACAAAGAAAAGTATTAGAGATGAAGTAAAATTACACTCCAAATTCATTATTGCATAAAGTTTTGGAATATTAACACAGTTTCTCAACTTAGAAACACAAGTCCCTTCACTGGCACTCCACAGATACACTAATCCCAGGTACTCAACCCCTGCCTTTGGACTCAGTTCATTGAGGAAGTGTGATCCAAGGTAACTGTGGAACAGTAGGGTTCTTTACCCCACAAGAAACAGTACATCTTGTCTGGACCTGCAGGACAACCAAAATATTGAATAATTCTCTGAGCAGATTAGCTAAACCCTGAATAGCTGAAGAGACTATGTGACAAACCATGGTGCAGACTACCACCTGAGGTGTAATACAATACCATAGCAACTAATTCAGAGCCTCAGAAGGACCACTTCCTGCCTTCACAGTGGAGGAAAAAAGGAAGTACGACCCCTTCCAGTTTTAAGCTTTTACATATCTCACAATAATTAGTTCTCAGCATGTCCTAACAGGAGAAACATCTAACCTCATGTGGCAAGTAACACAGAACAGAGGTAATTTCTGTGATTATTAATTCAAGACAGCATAGCAGCACAGCAGGTTTCACTGGTGCTTCACATATCCTGGGCTATGGGTTTAAATCCAGCTCAGGCTGAGTGCAGTTTGCATGTTCTTCCCATGTTTCCTGGGTTTCCTTTGGGTTCTGGAACACGTTATTCCCTTGTGTGCATGTGTGTGAACAAGTGTGTGTGCTTATTGTGACAGATTGAGGTGCCCTCCAAAGAGCTGCTTGTTTGCTCCCCACCCCCCGCGCACTCAATACGTGGTCATTAATAATGTGCGGATTATTCATTCAGCCGTAGAGTAGAGAACTTACAGAAGTTGTTGTTAAAAATAAAGTGCAACCCCAACTGTTTCTATATCAGTTAAGAAGGTAGTTAGAACTTGGTGCTGCAGGGAAGTGCACATGATGAGCTGATCACCAGGAGGTGCCCCCTCTATGTATGTACAAGTTTGGACTAAGTATCACCTCACAGCTGTTATGCAGTGATATGCAGAAGCCAAAGCAATGAAAGGGTGAACTTTCCAACACTATACATGCATACAGACAGTGTTTTCACACACACACACACACACACACACACACACACACACACACACTCAGATGTATTATGTAAACTGACAGGAAGGTTTGAACAGTAGGAGTCCAGCTAGTGGAGACATGTTCTCAGCACTGTGCAGGCATTCGCATTCTTCGTGTCTTTCTCTCTCTCTTCAGCACCGTCCTCCATCCATCTCTCCTGCGCTCACTGGGCACAGTAGTGACCCTGCAGACAGATTTGAATGGAAAAGCACATATGAATGTATGTATGTATGTAAAAATACCTTTTATTTTGGTTAATTCATTTATTTTAGATGACAGATTTTTAGTGTGGGAACTGATTAATTTTTTATCAATAGGAAGTAATGTTAATTTGATCTCTTCCTAACAATAATTTAATAGGATGGTTACACTGATTCAATTGACCTTCTAAAGTAAGCAGTTGGTCCCTATACCCATATTTCTACTGTAGACCAGCAATTCAGTACAACAGCATTTTTGTCCATTACACTATCACCGACATGGGTTGATATAAGAATGCCTGTTACCTGTCACCTGTCACCATTGCTCTTGTGCAGGTTTGTAAAAGTAACACTTTGGTGCCAGTGCAGCACAGCTGCTACCTTAAACTCTGGGGCAAATTTGTTAAATGAGGGGAAACACTGCTGAGATAATGGCTAAGAAAAAGGGAGTGTTAAAAACCAGGTAAAGCCACACAATGCTACATATCACCTGCAGAAAGGAAGCCTTTTCCTCCAACTTGTTTTTAATCCAAAAAACAGAAACACTCACCTGGGAAGTACTTCTTCCAAATGACAAACTCACAGTTTGCTGTCCAAAAATAGGACAAAAATGCTTTCTTAACACAATGAAATATAAATAAGTTTAAAAAAACATAAATGAGAGTTTAAAAGGTCACATCTTTGTTCCATTGTTAATACAGGGTTTTTTCCAACAGGAAAAGCTCTGCAGTTGTTTCTTCAGCTGGCATTCAAACCATGTGTAAAATCCAGATCACTGCAACCCTCCATTAAACAAGTTGTTTCTGATAATGAACAAATGAAATCATTACATTCAAAGACAAGCTAGAAGTTACATTTTTGCTGAAAAATATTCAACTTTTCTACTTTATTCTATGTTTTGTTTTTGGTATTTTTATTTCTAGGTGACATTTTGTGCATGAGCCTTGATTTCCATAAGAAACAATGACCTGTTCGAAACTGAAATTTACTAGACAGGGCCATGACTTGACCATACTAGACATGATCCATTATAGTTAGACCAAAGCAAGCTTTCACAGAAAGGTCATGCATCCATGAAGCTGAAAAAAGACACACAGGCTGTGATTTCCATTGTTATCACTTCAGCCCAACCTTCTGACTGTATGTTTTGGCTTTCCTGGACTCACTGATGGCCAGACAATAGACGTGCAAGTTGGGGTTTCTCCAAGTTGGTCTGAGATGGGTGCATCAGCCTGGAAGGATATGCTGGGTAGCTGTAGCCTACAGACTGTGTGGAAGAGAAACAATCTCTGAACCACAGACTGCAATAACACATGACAGTCAAATTTCAACTGTCTGTCTGTGTGTTAGTTCTCCCTGAAATGAAACACAACCTCACCACCCCCCACAGAGAAACTACAACATTGGTGCACCACAAATTAAACACACTCTGCCTTTTTCAGCCTCTCTGACAGTCCATAGCAAATGTTTAACATCCTGGTGTTTGCTCAAAGACCACATTTGCTCAGTTTCAGATGTCTGTCTGTCTGTTTCTAGAGTCAAGATGTCCACACAGTTTTCTTCTGGATTCTGTACAGGTCAACCTGCAAAGACTTACTGTCTAATGAATGTCTTCTGTGGGGTTTGTCTTTAGCTCATACTGTACTGTCTAGGATTTGGTCTTCACTGAATGCATTCTAGTGTCTAGTGTTTCTGTTTGTTTAGTGAGTACTCTGTTTTGTTTAGGTAATAAAGTTCTGGTCCTCAGAAGGAGACACCTAAATATTAAATTTAATTGAGCAACTCTGTAGAGTCTTCAACTTAGTGCTGGAGCAGGAACTCAAGGAGGAGGAAGCAAAGCTGATAATCACAAGAAACAAAAGGAGAGCTATACCCATGATCAGCAGAAGTGGGCAAATTGTTGAAACCATGAGCGTACAAGCAAGTGCTGAAGCCCCAGTCAGTCCATGGTGCTCTGGTTACCTTCCCTCCAGGCACCATAACTGCAGTATTAAGAAGAACATGCTGTGGGGTCGAGTTGTGTGTTTAATGCAAACATGTCCAGACACTGGCCCACTGCAGCCTACAGTGTGAGTAGAGAATAACAGCAGATTCCAACCTGAGAGACATATTACAATGGCTGACATGAGACCAGTGAAATGGATTAATGGCCATATTCCTAGAGAGAATGCTAATGAGTTTACACCCTTGTTTGTACACAATCTTCAGTGTTCCATCTCAACTTTGATATAATTTGATATATTTTTATAAGGGCAGTTTTTTCCAAAGTGATTTGAATGTCCCCAAGCAAGTACAGTAAAGTACAATAACTAGTATTGTGATTTTATCTCTGAATGGTGTTGTTGTACTTTCACAAATAAGTGTTCCAGAGTACCTACACCACAAATGAAACATACAAAAGATGTACTTTTTCAGCACTTTGCCGAGTGCCAGGACTACTGCAGCACTCATTTCTCACTTGAGGGCCCTGAGGCTGCAGAGACAGGATCATCATTTCCATCTGTCATGAACTTTGTGTTTTACTCATTTGTGGTGTTGGGCTCATTTATGTAGCTGTGAGGTGGTCAGGAGAGAAATGGCTGCCAGAGAGATGGTTTGGGGGATTCAGCACCTCTGAGGGACACAGGGAGATCATTACACCCCATCAGGGACAAAGCTGATAACCAGCCAGAGATGGAGGAGCACAGCACTCTTGCTGAGGTGTAGAGAGTAACCAGTTCCAGCAGGTATCAGGTTGCAAATCTGAGAGGACAATCTAGCCGCCACGAATATAAACAGCCTGCCATGGAAGGAACACAAAGCTTGCTTGAGTTCTGCTAGACCTCAGCCTTTGTTGAGGAGATTGGCACAACTAATTGGATGCAACCCACAATGAGAGGTTCTGACTGATGAATTATGGTGGGTTTTTTGCAATGTCTACCCACACTAAAATATGTGCTCCAGAATGGAGTGTTTGCATCATCTCTATAGGATTCCAGTATATATTTACAGTTGTGCTGTTATGGTACATGAGGAAGTGCTGCAAGCTGATCCATGAAGCTAAATGAAAGCCTGCTGTATGTCCCTTTCTGAGGACGCCGTCAGGCTCACATTCCTACATGGCTTTCATTCTGAGCCAAAGCTCTTCAGACGTCTGGCTCGGTGTTTGTCTCGTGTGTGTGTGTGTGTGTGTGTGTGTATGTAGAAGTTAGGAAGTCAATGAAGTGCAGATGCACTTCACATGTTTGTGTATCAAACTATCCATTCCATTCATTCCCACTGTCCCTCTAGTTCTCTGCTTTCCTGTAGCCTCTGTAGCCTTACGGTTAGTCCCCCAGTTAGTATGGTCTCAGGGGTTAGTATAACCTTAATCATAACCCTCCAAAGTGTATAAATAGTTTTACAGTTCCCTGTTGACATCCCATTGTAGATCTTAGCCTTTTTCTTTCTCTCCATAACAGTTGATCCCATTGATGTTCTAAAGCTGTTGGAGCTCTCGGAGGACATGGAGGGTGTGTCCATAGAGGCAGGATTGTGTACCAACCGGCAAGACAGGGGAGAAACAGACATCGCCTTCAGGATAGACAAGAAGATTCAGCTGAGTGCACCAACGAAGCAGCTCTTTCCAGGTATGTGCTCACATAAGTTCTTCCATTGATCACAAGCTTTGTGTTGGTGTTAGAGGTGATGAATGAGCCACATACTTCAGAGGCCCTGAAGTGTTGAGTGTTTATTTTGTTTATGATCACACAGCACACTGTTCATTAAAAATGCTTTGCCTTTTGGTTGAAAGGTTCAGAAGATACCAGCATGCAGTTATTAAATTAATACCTCTTTCATCACTTTCAATGATGAAAGGTCTCAGTGCCAGGGCTGTTATTATGATCAGTCCAGCACCCACAAGGGTGCTGTTTACTTGTTAGGGGTCACAGGCCAATGTGTGAAGAGCTCAGTGGTGTTATCTCAGCCTGTGTTTACCTGCCCCAGGTTTTATTCTTCTTCTGACACTGACCGTATTTCTACAGGTGTGTAGCGAAAGGAACAGCATTCATACAGGTGTATGTGTAGCATTATGAATTACATTCTAACAACTGTGTTGTATTTAAACAGGTGTTGTTATCCAATTAAAAACTATTTTCAAATAGTGTTCCTTATAAAAAAGGACCACAAAATTGGCCAAATGCAGAGTGTGGAGACACTAGGCTCAGTATAATGGAGTTGAACATGCAACCGGATGTGCAGAGGTTGTACATTCCAAAAGGAGTCTTCTGGGGTTGAAGACTCTGAACATGGTGTTCAGGCACTGCACACTCTGAATATGATCTCCTGGGGTTGAATACTCAGAATGGCTTTGCTGAGGACCAGGATTCTAAGTGGAGTCTGCTGGAATTTCTTCATGTAGCCCTTTCAATTTTCAGTAAAAAAAAATTCAACTTCTAAGATGTTACAAAACTCATTCATGCAATTTATTAGTTTACTAGAATTGATATTATTACAGGGCATGATCAAAATATACCTCTTAAGGTCAGAGATCTAAATACCAGAAATGTGCTGTTTACCAGAAATGAGCTGATTGTGTCCTTTCCCTCTGTAGCCCTCAAGTCCAAAGGCAGCAGCTCTAACCACTGTGTCACCTTTTATCCCTCCTATCATTAACTCCTTGCTCTTCTCTGGTTGTGTTCCATCTGCCTTTAAATCTGCACACATCCCAAATATATCTTAACACCCAAACTAAGTCCTGAGTTACAGGCTAGTCTATCTTCTGTTGTGCAGGGAAAACATGGACAAACTGACTATGCATCAAGAATCTTTCATCTACACCTGCAACATTTTGTCTGGTGTGAAATGCACTTCTCTTTACTCTGTCATCATCCTCCCATCACCCAGGAGTGCAGGGAAAGGGAAATGGTGATTTACAGACAAGCTGGGCTTTATCCCCTGTTCCAAAAGTGATGCATCTGCTCCCCTCTGCTAGACTCTGCCTTCCCTGAGGACTTCTCCCTCATGACAACAGTGCGGGCGAAGAAGGGAGCCCAGTTCTTCCTGCTGTCACTGTATGATGATCAGGGTGTGCAGCAGCTGGGGCTGGAGGTGGGTCGCTCTCCTGTGTTGCTGTATGAGGACCACAAGGGGCTGCCCACGCCTGAGCTCTACCCGACCTTCAGGAAGATCAACCTGGCTGATGGCAAGTAGGTTCTCCACCTGCCGAACTCAGTAACTAGGACTTTACAGTTGAAATGGTGTACAGTTCCTCACATGAGCTAAAGCTATACAGGGGGTATAGTTTGTCTCCTCCCACATGGCCAAAGTGTGTACAGGTAATACCATGCTTCAGTTCCCATATGAGCTGTTTCCACCAATGATGACATGTCCTACTTGACTCTGACTTCCCAGGTGGCACAGGATAGCCTACAGTGTGCAGGGCAAGATGGTAACACTGTACCTGGACTGCGAAAAGATGCAAACCCTGGACCTTTTACGAGGAGACAATCCCATGGTCAGCACAGATGGAGTCACTGTGTTTGGGACACGCCTCTTGGATGAGGAGGTGTTTGAGGTGAGAACCCTGTGGAGTGGATGGACTTGAAAGTCAGAGGGCTGGGTGGATAAGAATAGTTCTTATGGAAGGCACAGAATTGGGTACAGTGAGAAATGTGTGAAGAAATGAGGCATGGGGTTTGGCAGTGTTGAGTTCAGTCAATTCAAGTTGTGAGAGGTGGTGTTTGCCAAAGTGAAGGCTAAGTTTTGGAAGGGTTAGAGCTAATTAGGTTATGTTTGGGTTTAGGGGTGCTGAGAGGCATTGTTTGGCATCATCAGATGCAAGAATTTGAAAAATTGAAGGTTAAGGTTTGGAAAATGAAAGGTTTAGGTTTAGGGGGAGTTTAGAAATGTGAGTCTGGGTCTCAGTGTGAGGCTGATGCAGTGATGAGAGGTGGAGTTTTCCAAAGAGAAGAATGAGTTCTGGAAAGGTGACAGTTGAGGGTTTGGGAGCCTGAAAGGTGTGTTGGGTAAGTCTCTGTATCTGGTTTTGGAAAGGTGAGGAGTGGAGAACACAGAATGCTGGGGTTTGACATGTGTTGAGCTGAGCCCTTGAAATATGACGCTTTGGGTTTACAGGGTTGACAGGTTTAGGAAGCTGAGATAAGGTGCACATAAGGGAGGAAAGGGTGGAAGTAGGACAGACAAGGAGGAAGGCAAGGAAGATGGCAACATGGAATTGATCCAAGGAGGTAAAGGAGATGCTGGAGAAGTGCAACACCAAGTAGTATTCAGTTCTGACTGACATCTGTGATCTCAGCCATAATGAGGGCCATTAGTGAGCCACGATGAATCTGATGTGGCCTAAAAGGAAATTAAAAATGTTATCATCCATCCATCTGTCTGTCCATCCATCCATTATCATTAACTGCATTATCCTGGTGAAGGTTGCAGTAGTGTGGAGCTTATGTCAATAGGCTATAAACTGCACCTTCAAGGGGACACCAGTCTTTCACAGGATTAAAAGTGTTAATCTTCTAAAATTCTTTCTGTTTTCATTGGTTTTCTTAACATTTGACTCTGAAAATGTTTAAGACCAAAGGAGTTCTTGTGTAAACATGGGTGTCTAAAGCTCTGTCTTAAAGTAATGTCAGATCTAGGACTCTGTTGAGATTCCACTAGGAAAGTAGCACTCATTTTGCACTGAAACTGTACTCAGACTCTCATGCTATGCCAACATGGCCACTCTGGAGAATTCAACATGAGTCTATTGAAGATATTTTGGGAATGTTATGAGACTGTAGTGAGTCTTGCCGAACCTTACTTGCAATATAGCTTTTGAGCTGTGACTGTGCAGGGTCTGTTCTAGGACTATGTTGGCATTGTGCTGGGACTACTAACACTATGCTGAGACTGTGCTGGGTCTGTTGTGGGACTGCACACTAGTTGTTTTTTACTGTAATTGCTCACCAAGCACAGAGACCAAATCAAACATGGGTGCAGAAGTTGTGCCCAGACTGTTCTCTCATTCCTCCCACCTCTCACCCCATATGAGGCCTTGATCTGAAAGGGTAAACACCAGAGTCCTTTGATCTTCTGGCTCATGGGACATGTGGGAGTGAAACTCAACAGCAGTAGATATTTGCTTGGCTGGGTCACAGAAACATTGCTCCATGGGTACCGGGATTGAAAACCACGAGGAAACTTGTGTCTTCACCTCTGTGTTGATGATCTGAATATGTTTCTGTGTATGCGCACATGTGGTGTCTCTCAGGGGGTCATCCAGCAGCTGCTGATCGTTGAAGACCCTCAGGTAGCTGCAGACTACTGCCTGCACTACATTCCTGACTGTGATGCCCCACTGCCTTATAAGAGCCAATCTGAGGACCCAGAGGATGTGCATGTGAGTCACCACTAGGGGAGCCAGCAGCCACAGTGCAACTGTCCTGCAGATTGAATGTGTGTGGATAGTGGTTCAGATCATGGTTTGACCGCTGCTATGTTGTTGAACAAGGTGGAGAAGCGTCCCAAAGAGCCGGAGGTAGAAGAGTTCAGCGAGGAGTTCTATAGTGACCTGTATGAGGATGTCACCGTTTCCACAGTGACGGTGGGACCCAATGTCACAGAATATGAGGTGAGGCTTCGCAGTGGCTCTGAGGGTGGTAGCTTACCACAGTAAGTGTGTGATGATGCCTTTGGCTGACCCACAGATGGTGGAGTATCTCGACTATGGCAACGAAACAGTTGCCGAGGAGTATGAGGAGTATGAGGAGTACGAGGAGTATGAGGAGCGATACGGGCCAGTGGAGAGAGAGGGAGAGGACACTTGGAGAGTGGAGGTTGACCCCCCCTACATACACACACACACACACACACACACACACACACTGCTGTGGCTGTACAGTCTGACTACATCAGTGTGGTCTTTACACACACGTCACACATCCTCCACACACTTCATACACATTGTACACATGTTCTACACAATAAATGCAGGACTAAAAATGTGATAAATTATTTTAATTTCAACTGAATACAAAAATAACCTCCTTGTATCGCCTCTGTCCCTCTGTCCCCTGTCCACCTTTCCCTCTGTCTCCCTGTCATTGTACCCTTGTGTCTCTGTGTTGCTCTAACTGTCCACCCTGCAGGGAAGAAGCTTCAGACCTGAGAAAGGCGAGAAAGGAGAACCTGCGATCTTTGAGCTGGTGAGGTCCCACACATCTGCCAGTGATCCATTGTTCCAGAGGACCAGGACACCTGCTGAAATCTTTTGACATCATCACTGGAATTATAAATAAAATATCGATATTTAATTCTGTGGCTGACTTGGTGTCACTCCAGGTTTATTTACTTGTCCCCTTTCCCTCTGGCACTGTGCAGGGCAGTCTGGTGGAAGGACCCCTTGGTCCCCCTGGACCACAGGTAGGCTATGTCCCTCAACTGAGACTCTGTGAACAGATGAAGATCACCTCTGTTGCACCGTGGTCTTACCATAGTCAAACTGAAGGGCTTGTTGCACGGAAGAGGAGCTGTTTAATCGGGACCACCTCAGAATGCACAGCAGCCATAACTGATCCCTAAAACCCAGGTTCACATCTAATAAACTGATCAGACGGTTGTTCAAACACCCACTGGGGCATAGTTACCATATTTTTACATAAGTCCAGTGGTAACTAGACTGGCCATCCCTGTTACACAATCCAGAGCAGTCCTGCAACTGATCCTGGTTATTGATGAAAACATTGAGTGCGACCTGCAGGTGGTGGCTCCTACAGGCCGTATTGGGTGGTGGCTTTTGAGGACAGCCTTAGTTTCCCATTTTAAAGATCAAACGACCTGATCTGTGTTTTTGTTAGCTGTCATGTATTTCCCATGTGTATGGTTACAATTCTTGGTACTCAAATAAACGTGTGTGTGTGTGTGTGTGTGTGTGTGTGTGTGTGTGTGTGATCTCCCCAAGGGTCCTCCAGGTTCTCCTGGCCTGATGGGACCAATGGGACCCCCTGGAGATCCTGGTGATCAGGTGAGTCTTCTGTTACCCAGGAAACACATCTGGGAATTATGGCTGGAGTTTCCATCTACAGTCTGGTGTCCAACCAGTCTGGCTTTCACCCAAAGTCTGGTGTCCACTAATAGTGTCGTTTCCACTTACAGTTTGGTGTCCACCCACAGTCCAGTTTACACTCACAGTGCAGGGTCCACCCACAGTCTGGTGTCCACTCACAATCTGGTGTCCACCCAGAGTCCAGTTTTCACTCACAGTCCAGTGTCCACCCACAGTCCAGGTTCCACTTATAGTTCGATGTCCACTCATTTAGTGTTCTACTGTCAAGGTTCACTCAATATGAAGCTTTTTCAGTTTCCCTGCTGTGTGAGACATACTTTTATGATGTCACCTGCCAGAAGTGTGTAGTTAATATGAGTTACACTTGCTGCCTGGGGGGACAAACATTCCAACACTCCCATGGGGCTGCTCACCTCTCTTTCTGTCTCCGTCTCTGTCTCAGGGTCCTCTGGGGAGACCAGGTCTTGCTGGTGCTGATGGCATCCCAGGCCCTCCAGGAACTCTGCTCATGTTGCCGGTATGTGTATGTATGTATGTATGTATGTATGTATGTATGTCTATATGTGTATATGTATGACATGTGTATTGAACCTTCTTAACCAACAAATGGCAGGATAGAGCACTGAAAGATTCTAATTCAATTCAATTTGATTTGATTTAGCTTGCAATCACCTGTCCGCTGTCAGAGCTCATGTTGGACCCAGCTCAGTATCCAGCTGTTCAGTTACACATGAGTGGCCACCAGGTGGCAATGTTGGATAAGGTCCTTCATAGCAGCACAGTAGTGAACCCCTCATAGCTGCTGTCCAGAGTTCTTTTAGCTTGTCATGTCCACACAGTGGAGGTCAATAATGAACCTTCTCTGTTTGCCAGTTCTGCTAATGGCAGTCAGACTCCACTGAGTGCTGTCTCTTGACCAGTGTTCCCAGTAGCCTGTATCTCTTTTCCATTCCTCAAAGTGACCATGTCTCGCTCTCTCCCCAATTTTTCCCAGTGACCATCTCTGTTCCACTTCCCCCAGTGACCATGTTTCTGTCTCTCTCAGTTCCAGTATGGAGGTGATGCACAGAAAGGTCCCGTTGTTTCTGTCCAAGAAGCTCAGGCCCAGGCTATTCTTCAGCAGACCAAGGTGAGCTGTGTATGACCACACAGGAAGATCCCTCAGCATGAGCACATGTTAAAACCACACAGAGTGATCATTCAGTAAAAACACACAAGAGGACCACACAGCACAGGATGCCTGCAGAGCACAGCCACCATTATATATGTGCTGCTCCATATAACATGTGACCCTGACTGTTGCTTCAGCATCACTGACCTTCACCCTGCTGTGACTTTGGAGCTTCAGAGCATTAGCCACAGTGTGACCTTGCTTCGATCTGTCCTTCTTATAACTTGTGCTGCATTTCATTCCCGCAGCTGTCATTGAAAGGGCCACCAGGTCCCCTGGGTCTGACTGGACGCCCTGGTCCACTGGTAAGAACCTCAGTAGATAAGCACAGAGCCTCCTCATAGGCTTCAGTAGATGAGCACAGAAATCTGTTGTGGTCCATTTTACTCACACATTGTTACTATGTGGCTTTACATCCACTGAAGACAATGAGATGTGAAAAAAAGAACTTTAATGAACATCATTATGAACACTTTGGGGCTTCCCAGTAAAGGTTTGTCTCATTAAGATCCATGTTTGCATTGAAGATATGTGCTTTTGGGTTTCCTCACACATTTGTGTGAAATAATTTGGCGGGGCGTTCTAACACACTATCTCTGACACACTCATTCTGACTCCTACACTGACACTGACTTGGACACACTGGTGTTGACTCAGACAATCCTGTACTGACATTAACACTGACACCAACACTTATACACCACCATTGACTCTCAGACTGACTCTCCATCACCTTGTGTCGCAGGGGCTTCCAGGTCCATCGGGGTTGAAAGGAGACAGCGGTGACCCCGGCCCCCCGGTAGGCAGTGGTCTAGTACCATGTTCCTCCATCGCTCGTTGTCCTGCTCTGCAACTGTCACTGTAACTGATACTGTAACCGTCACTGTCACTGTCAGGGACCACAAGGGGCATCAGGATCCCCAGGCCTCAATGGGAAGCCTGGCAAAAGGGTGAGAAGATGCACTGCACTGTTACACGGTGTGTGTGTGTGTGTGTGTGTGTGTGTGTGTGTGTGTGTGTGTGCGCACTACACTGTACTCAGAAAGAGTTTATACAGGTGACATTTAAAAGATGGGTAAAGATCAGAGTACTGGTGTCTGTAGCATACAGAACATAGTGCTACGTACATACAAATCAAAGAACATAGGCATACACAGTACTGAGTATTCACTGAAGAAAATTACTATATACTGTACAGTACTGAGTACTGAGTAATGAGTAGAGTACTATGTAGATCAGTCACACAGCTTGGTGGGAGTGTTACAATGCTCCTGTATCCGTGTGGCTTTTCCAGGGACGTCCGGGATCTGACGGCCAGCGGGGGGTGACAGGGGAGCCTGGTGCAAAGGTGAGGAGGTGACACAACACAACTACAGTCAGTGTATGTGAGTGTGTGAGTGACGTGCTTCACCAACCCACCCTGCAGGGGGACAGAGGATTTGACGGCTTGCCGGGGTTACCAGGGGGCAAAGGTCACAGGGTGAGTACATGTGTGTCATGTGTGTATGTGTGTGTGTGTTTGTGCTACATTCTTGCACTATGTAAATGGCTGTTTTTTTGCATTTGTTTAATGATCACACACTGTTTTCTGTGGCTTTGAAAATAATGTGTTTTAGTGTTGATGCTGTTTAGCTGTACAGATGTGAAATGTGTTGATGTTCACAACCTTTATCTGTTGGTGTTTAGGGCGAAAGAGGAAAACCTGGTCCATTGGGTCCTGTGGGAGAACCAGGAGAGAAAGTGAGACCAGAGTCCTGCCCACAGCCTCGAAATCAGTAATAGAGCAGCTGTACAAACTTGTACCAGTCCAAGTACCATAGTAATGTACCCTTTGGATACTGTGTCTTATTGTAGTAATACATTGTCTGAGGACTGTGTCCTATTACAGTAACACACCCTCTGGGAACCACCTTCTACCAGAGTTCTGCACTTACTGAGTACTACAGCCTACCAAAATACCGCAATTTCTCTGAGTACTATGGTACTGTCTTCTCCCACAGCTCTGCCTTTGCCTTTAAACAGGATTTTTAGGTTCACATGAACAGGGTGTGAGATGTGTGTGAGAAACACTGATGTTCATGCATGCTGATGTTCCTCAGGGTTCAGATGGACCTCCTGGAGCACGAGGACAGCCAGGTGAATCTGTGAGTAAACATACCTGAGCACATCTGCTCTTTACTCGCTCTGCTGTCACAGCCTGCAATCGACACCCTGCTTGCATAGACATGCATCACACATGTGGTCTACATATTCTCCTGGTCTCCATATGGGACCCCTATGGTTCTTCTAGATCCCACTCACATTCCAGAAGTGAACAGGTGTGTCTCATCTGTGATGTCAGAGGGCCTCTGGACCAATGAAAGCCAACCTGCCACCCCCCCCCATGCTGCTTTGATGAAGGACTTTCTTTCATGGTTTAAACATTTCATCCATGAAATTCATACTATTTTTGTTTGTTTGTCCCAGGTGACAGCAGCAGCTGGTGGTTTTCAGTTGTTGGCTTTTGTTACAGCTGAGTGGTTAACTGGTTAACGAGTTGAAGAGAGAAATGAATGTCTGCACATTGTCAGGACTTCTCTTGCCAAGTCCTCAGTGCCCTCAGTATAAACTACTAACTCAGAATAACTGCTATCAGCTGCAACTCACTGTAGCTCACAGCCTGTATTATTATTATTATTACTATTATTATTATTGCTATTGCCAACCAAAGTAAAAGGGTTGTGTGTTTTTGTGCTTGACTCCAGGGTCTTCGTGGGCTGGTAGGAACACGAGGACCCCCTGGACCTCCTGGCCAACCGGTAATTTGGACACTGGGTGTGTGTGTGTGTGTGTGTGTGTGTGTGTGTGTGTATGTCTGGCTTGCATGTTTTTGTGCATGTCACATGATGATTCCAGGCTCCTTTCTGCTGAGGTACCATGTGATATGAAAGGTGCTTTTTAAGTCCTGCCTCTTCTTCTTTTCCACAGGGGATCCGAGGGGTGGATGGCATTCAAGGGTCAAAGGGCAACTTGGTCAGTGCCATCTTAATGTCCTGTGACCCTCTCTTAACTTGGACTGAACACAGTTGTTTGATGTGTGGCTTTATTCTTCTCAGGGACCTCCAGGGGAGCCGGGGCCCCCTGGCCAGCAAGGAAACCCTGGATATCAGGTGGCAACGTGAGCCCTAGAACACAACACCCCAAAAAAGAATTATAAAGAATTACAAACAAAAATATAATCACATAAAATAGAACAGATCTAGACATACAAATATACTACACATATAGTTTTATCCCCTCCCCATGCACACACACACACACACACACACACACACACACACACACACACACACACTGATTATTACTGGCACTGTTCTCCCCTCACAGGGTCTGCCTGGACCCCAGGGCCTCATTGGGATGCCAGGAGAGAAGGTGTGCATTGCTGCTATTTGACAGTTGTCATGAAAATACCAAACAGTAATTGGTATAGACAATATGCTAGTTCTGAGCAGATGTCATGCATGAGACATGTTTGTTTTAAAAACTCCCATGTAAAGGGCCTTGAAATACTTCCACACAGGTCCAACAGCTTCTCTTCTGAGATCAGGCCCTATAGCATTCAGGTCCAATCTGCTAACTGGCCTTAAAAGAGCTGAAAAAGACATAGTTTATGTGTGTATTATAAAATACATGATTAATTAAAATAAATGGCTTTGTTTATGTACTCTGTACTTCATGGCATCTTTGTGTGGTTTTCCTGTCTCAGGGACCCCCGGGAAAGCAAGGGATGCGAGGACTGCCAGGCATTGATGGCTCTCCGGTATCACTACTAGTTAACATACAGAAGCGGTAACGAGTACTTCAGCCAGGTTGCACACAGTAACCTTGATGAGCACTTTAGATGGTTTTCTATACAGTTTTAATAGTACAATAGTAATAACAGTAAGATACCAGTAACAATAAAGCGTTGACCTAGATGAACTTGTCTTGGCTTCAGGGGCACCCAGGCAGAGAGGGACCTCCTGGAGAGAAGGGGGCACCGGTGAGTTGAGCCTCAGCTGTACATCAATAATCATCATTTACTAACCATTGCTGTATTGGTTTGTGTTTAATGAGCTTTTATAACACTCAGAGCATGGTAAACCTATCTACTGGAGACCATTATTATTAATGTCCTTATTGTGTATAGGGCCCCCTTGGAGTGCAGGGCCCCATCGGGTATCCTGGGTCACGTGGAGTCAAGGTACAAATCCCATGATAATGCATCATCCCACTTCCCAAGCACTTCAGGATCTGCAGGACAGTCACGCTGAGCATAGGGTTGTAGTGTTAAAAGTTCACGAATCAGAGCTGGAACTGAGTTAGAGCTATTAAGGAGTCAGTGCTGTGATGGAGTCAGTGGTGTAACAGAGTGAGGGCTTTGAGAAAGTATACTGAGCCAATACATTGAGGGAGTCATTGAGCTGACCCTGTATCCCCTTGCCCTACAGGGTGCTGATGGATTAAGGGGTCTAAAGGGAAGCAAAGGCGAGAAGGTAACAGCAGAGTGACACTACTCTACACTGTGGCGGTGCTGCTGTATGGCTGGGCACCCTTTCCAGGGTGTAACTGCTTCCCTGTTTTAACTGATCATACTGTACCCTGCTGACTCTGACAGGGTGAAGATGGCTTCCCAGGGGTCAAAGGAGATATGGGCATCAAAGGAGACAGTGTAAGACAATGTCCAGCTCTAAAGACTTGTATTCCATCACTCTGAGCCACTTGGCTGTCACTCTGTCTTTCTGTGTCATCCTACAGGGTGAAGATGGTGTTCCAGGACCTCATGGTGAAGATGGACCAGAGGGCCCTAAGGGCCAAGCAGGGCCTATGGGAGAACCTGGGCCTGCAGGAATTGCTGGGGAAAAGGTATGGCCTCTCATCCAAATCCTCTGTATTCGAAACTTCATAGCAGACTTGTTGAATAACTTCATTGGTGGTCTTTTCATAACTTCATCGAAAACCTGTCCTGCAAAGTAAAGGGGCTGGACACCCCAGCCATACATGCTCATGAAATGTTTGTGTCTCAATGTCTGATGTGACGCTGTACAAGTCCTTGAACCTTTTTTGTATGACTGCAGGGTAAACTGGGAGTGACAGGATTACCAGGGTACCCAGGAAGACAGGGACCAAAGGTTAGGTTGGAAGTTAAAACAAATGTTTTCTTGCATGAAGGTAAGATGACCTCTATCTAAGTTGCCCTTCTGATGCTTAATCATATGACAATGTTTTAATCTTCAGGGATCAGTAGGCTTCCCAGGATCATCTGGGTTACTTGGAGAGAAAGGAAAAAGGGTAAGAAGCTCATTGACATGGTAAGCCAGTGCATCTTTGAAGCAGCTGAGAGAACTGAAGTGAGGAAGAACTTTCAAGAGCCTGGAGCACATTCATATTTGATCTATATATTAATGTTAAACGCAGGTGGCAAATGGGCAGGTGAGACAGAGTCAGGTGAGTGAAATACAGACTGGTTGGTTGCAGTCAGGACAGATAGATCCTAGTCATATACAAATGCACAGGTGAGTTATAAGCAGGTGAGAAACATTCAGGTGAATGAGACAGACAAGAACTGTTGAGAAGTGGAGGCTGACAACCTGTAAAGCAATCCTGGCCTTGTGCCCAGACTGTGGTAATACTCTGGTTTTTGTACTGTAGGGCCCAGCTGGTCCACCTGGAAGTGCTGGACAGAGAGGACCAACTGTAAGTATTTTTTATTTATTTCTATTTGGAGCAAGAATTCCATATGTTGTCTTTGATTTTTTCTAGATGTATTACATTGACATGTATGTTTATGTCTTGGGCAGATGTGTTTCTCCAAAGTTTAAAGTTCTTGATAGTGTGTAGGGATGGATCAGGTTCTGTAGAAGTCAGGCAGAAAGTCCACTCACCTTCTTGGAGGCTGTAGCCAGAGTGGTGAACTTGATACAAAAAGCTACAGGGAGCCAATGGAGAGAGAAGCGCAGGGAAGATACATGGGAACACTTTGGGAGCTCAAAAGTAACCTGTACCATGGTATTCTGGATCACCTGGACAGGTATGATGGCAGAGGCCAGAAGGGCAGACAGGAGGAAGTTGCAGTTGTCCACATGGCATATCACTATGGTATAGATCAGGAGCTGTGTAGGTTGTGTTGTGAGTGAATCCTGCAGGACATAGCTACAGGACCTGGTTATAATTTTATTGTGCTAGAAGAAGCAGAGACTGGACTTAACTGTTATTCCTAGGCTTTTGACTCATGGTGACATAAGTGAGTTTCTCAGTGAGATAGGGTGATCATACAGCCCTGTCTTAGAAGATATAAAAACATACTCTTCTGGAGTTCAGTCTAAATGTCTTACAGATATACTGTAAAGTTTCTTTTGGCTCCTGAGAAAACCACTTATGTACCGACAATGAGTAATACAATGTCAGAACAGTGCTGCAGTGAATGAGGAAATATGGATGTTGGTTGGAGGAAGCATGGAAAGAACCATGTATTGTCTTCATAGAAGTGATAAGAGTAGCTGTAAGAGGTAATGACTAATCCAAATGAGGGGGTATAGATAGAGAGGAGTAAAAGGCTGAGTACTGAGCTTTGTGGAACACCTGCTGCGCAACCAAGGAACAGAGAGGGAGACAATCTACAATCTACCTGATAACATTTATGTGACTGATGGGATTGAAACAATTTCAGTGATAGCCCATTGATACCAAGTCATGGCAGCAAGCTTAAAAGGTGGTAGACTAGAGACTAGAGGTTGACTATGTGAAATGCAGCAGAGAGGCCAAGAAAAATATCCATTGAGAAGAAGGAACCAGTTCTACGAGACTGAAGAGCTTTTTAACACTGTCAAGAAGGCAGTTTTGGTTTAGTGGCCAATCAGATAGATTCAGACTGATATCCATCAAGTAGCATTATGGACCAAGGTTTTGGAGGCTGGGGTCAAGATGGCAGGCGGGGTGTTTTCTAGTGAGAGGGTTGGTTTCAGAGACAACACCTGCAGTGAATGATGCCCTGTTAAGTCCAGTAGCTTTAACTACATTTTGGCTGCTTTATGATATGTTGTTCCCAGCCACAACTACTGTATTCATATGCAATGAAATAATTGCATTACACTAATCTGTCCTGGTACCATGACTACTTAAGGTAATTCATCTGTACAGGGCTCTAGAGGAAGTAGGGGAGCGAGAGGCCCCACAGGAAAACCTGGAACCAAGGTGAGAGTTCAGTCTTGTCAGGCATATTGCCTTCCAGTGGACTGTTATTGAAAACATTAATTGACACAGACCAGGGGACTAATGGTAGTACTGAAGATGACAGGATGACATCATACGTGTCTTTCACAATGTGGCTTTTTTAAATTCCCGGAACCCCAAAACCTTATAATCCCAGGGAGCATCAGGAAATGATGGTCCACCAGGACCCACTGGAGAGAGGGTAAGGCCTGCCCTGTAGTTCTCACTTGACTTTATGTACAGACACTCTAGATCCACACTGTCTCTGTTAGGCTCCTAAGCTTTTTACCAGCTCTGTGATGTAAACACAGTATTACTGAGTTATATCTCTTTAACATTTCAGGGACCTCAAGGACCACAAGGACAGAATGGAGAGCCAGGACCTAAAGGACCCAATGTGAGCCAACAGTGCTTTCTGTCTAAATAAAACACAGGAGATGAGTTAGTATGAGCAAATATGAACAGGTATCACTTCTGTATTAGGGTCCTGCAGGGAAAGATGGATTGCCCGGTCACCCAGGCCAGCGGGGGGAACCGGTGAGTCATGACCCAAGGAGCAGAGTGATCCTGCATGGTAATGAACATTGCAGAGGTCAGTGAGCTGCATTACTCTCTATCCACAGGGTTTTCAAGGGAAAGCTGGTCCACCTGGGCCAACAGGGGTGGTAGGACCTCAGGTAAGAGCCCTTGCTTTACACTCACACTGTGTGGATTGCATACTTTAAAAGGGTGATGTAACATGGCTGTCAGTACTCAGGGTGACAAGCAAAGATGCTCTACTTGTCTCCTTAATTTTTCAGGGTAAATCAGGAGAAACTGGACCCATGGGTGAACGAGGACACCCAGGGTCACCTGGTGTGCCTGGAGAGCAGGGCTTACCAGGAACTGCTGGCAAAGAGGGTGCAAAGGTAACCAAACATCAGGGTGAGACCTGCACGTTTTGGAGCCCGATGATGATGACAGTGATGATCAGTGACTATGAGAAACTGATCGCTGACACAGCACACACTCTAACAGTGTTACTGACATCATGCTTTTATAAAGTGAAGTGGGGGAGCAGTGGCACTTTTCACACTACTATAACTTACATGTTATTCAGGGTGACCCAGGAACACCAGGTGCTCCGGGGAAGAGTGGCCCCCCTGGACTGCGTGGATTTCATGGAAGCAGAGGCAGGCCTGGAGCCATGGTAACACTGCTAGATCTCAGAAAGCTATAAATGATGACATTCAGCAGTGTGACGGAGTTGATGGCATCGATGTCTTTTTCCTCAGCTGCCTGAAGTTGAGTGTGTAACTGAATAGTGTGTCTATGCTGTGTATTGTCAAATTGTGCGACAAAGCTGGTGATTGTGATGTCCTCTCAGCAACCTAATAGTAAGTTTTGAGTTGAGTAGTTTGACTCTGTCCAGTGATATGATTCAGTCAGTGATGTTGGCCTCTCATGTCAGTTGTCTGAAGTGGAGTTAAGGGGTATGACTGAGGTTAGCAGTGTGTTGGAACTGAATGGTATTACTAGAATGATGACACTGACATCTCTTCTCCCACTTGTGTGGTCCTGAGTACTGTAGTGGTGTGGTTTTAAGCTGAGTTATGTGCCTGGGCTGAGGTGTATGACTAAGGTGATCACACAGATCTCTGTTTTCTGTACTCTGCAGGGACCTGCGGGACTGAAAGGAGGGCAGGGGCCTCCAGGTTCTGCAGGAGCTATTGTGAGTATGTCCTCTTTTGTTGGGCAGTTTGATGTCTGCCTCCTCTCTTTCTGGTCAGACAGCATCTACATGACACTTAGTGTTAGCCTTGTCCCATGTCTCTATGTAGGGAGCTCCAGGTGAGAGAGGCCCACCAGGGGTGGCAGGTGCAATCGGTCAGCCTGGTCGCCCAGGAGGCAGTGGGCCACCGGGGCCAATGGGAGAGAAGGGTGAGCCGGTAAGTGTTCACGTCATTCTCAGACTGAGATTTGGTGTCTTTGTGCAGAAACTGAATGTGTCACTGGGGTCTATTTCCTCTTTGTGATCCAGGGAGAGAAGGGCCCCCCCGGACCTGCCGGACACGATGGGGAGCAGGGACCTACAGGCCTTCCTGGAGCTACCGGACCGGCAGGACCACCTGGAGAGGATGGAGACAAGGTACAGTAGAACCAGAACATGACTCTGTACATGTCAGTAGCAGAATTTTGCACATGCTAAGTTCACATTTATTGCCCCATGACTGAAGGAGTCTTCATTTTGCCTTCTGTGCTGTTAGTCTTTTATCCGTTTATTGATGTTGGTGTTGATGTCGAATGCACGTACTTCTGAGGATCATGCAACTGTATGCAATTACGTAACTGTGCTGTATTTGTGCTGAGCTGCCATACTTTTCTGTTCGTGTGCAGCGCAACTATACTGTGTTTCTGTGTGCACTGGGGACCTGTATCATGCTTGCGTGTCAGTGTCCTCCCTGCTTGCATCTCATCACACCATGTGTCTTCAGGGGGAGACTGGAGGACCAGGACAGAAGGGCAGCAAGGGGGACAAAGGAGAAGTGGTGAGATTCACTATTACAACATGTATGTGACAAATGAAAAAAGCAACACAATTATCATTTACCTGTCACCTTACAGAAGGGGTGGACAATTTACAGTCGTAATCTACTTTGACCCCCCCATCTGGTTTCCATCTTCCTCTGTTTCCTTTTTTCTTCACAGGGACCCCTGGGACCCCCTGGAAACCAGGGTCCAACTGGGCAGCCCGGAGTGCCGGTATGTGCTCTTATTTTACTGAATGTCCCTCTGTCCTCACGATAACACTGTAAAGAGTATCATACACGTGTGACAAAGAGTGTGTATGTGTTCAATGATGTGCACAAAATTGCATTGCCTTCTATCCAGTATATTTTTTACTATTATAGTAGCTGTAAAAATGTACAAACCAGTATATGTGAACTAAAGTATCAGTGTTTAAAATGGAGTCTAATGCATCTGTTGGATTTTAGTTTGGCTAATAGTGACCACATCTGCAGTACATTGTGGTTTCTCATTCCTTGCATCTCCATCTTCCTCTCCTTCTTCTCCAGGGTGTAGATGGAGAACCAGGCCCCCGTGGACAGCAGGGCATGTATGGCCAAAAAGGAGATGAAGGTCCACGTGGATTCAAAGGGGTCACAGGCCCCACTGGCCTACAGGTATGGAAGTAAACCTCATAAGTGCAGGCATACGCACAGTGTAGTGTGGTGTGCTGCTCTGTTTTACTCTTCTGTTCAGCACTCCAACCTGGACGGTCTACTGTCTATTGGTCTTTAAGACTTGGTAAATGGAGACTATATGTGACATTGAAGTTTGGGGACACCAACTTTTTATCATGGAAGTTCATATACATTCAGGCATCCATCTCTCATAGCTGCATTTTTCCACCATATTTCTCCCTTTTCTTCCTTCTGCTCAATATCACCTCACTCTGCTTTGTTCACAGAAGGAAGTCCCTCCTTTTGCACCATTACAGTAGTATCCACATTCCCCTCACAGAGAACATGTGGGGGATGCTTATATTTCTTCTTATAGCCCCCAGACACATCCAGGTAAACTAATGTTTTCCACCTCCTCTGCAGGGGATGCCTGGACCTCCAGGAGAGAAGGGTGAAACTGGACATGCTGGGCTGATGGTGAGGACACTTTTAGTATGGTTCATCTCCTCTCTTGGTTTTACACCATTTAGTCTTTGCATTATCCAGAAATTGCTCTTGGAATATAAAGAAACTGCAGTTCTGCTAATAAGATGAATGCTTTATGGCTTAGGATTGTTACTTTGGTGTTGCTGTTAGTTTTTATTTAATATTTAAAGGACACTCTGATTCTCAGTTAAGGATTGAAGATTCTCTGTTAGTCAGAGTCAAGGTTCAGAGGGACCTTGGGAGTCTTTATGCACAACAGAAAATCTTTCGTGAATCTCTATCCAGGGTTGAACAGTACCTGTTGGCCTTTATGCAGCCCTCTGATAGTCTGTATCTGAAACTGAAGGTCCCTGTGAGCCTTTAACTGGGACCACAGGATCCCTTTTCACTTGTGTTTGTTGTGTTTGTTACTGAAGTGCCTCTGGGGCACTGTTCAGGGTTTTAGGGTCAATGTTACTTCCTTCAGATTGTTACAGTCGCTTACTGTTGGGTCACTGTCACTGTGTTTAGCATTCAACTCTCAATATACACCTCTCTTCAAGTTTGGAGAAAGGTTCCCATGTAGTGAGATTAGGACTCCAATATCGCAATCTTGTACCCATTTAAGGTTTTTTGGTGATCCAGGACTATGATGCAAACTATTAACTTTATAAAACACCTAGTTTTACTGTAAACTGATATTGAACTGTCTTAACTTTTTTGTAATGCTTTGTAAGTTTTGTCGATTAATATATTTTTTCTTACATGAGGATGAACTTTTAGATCCTTCTGAGCCTTATGCTTTTGGTCATGTGATACTCTTGATGTGTATCCATTTTACAATGGACGCACAGAAGGTGTTTGATTACAACGATAAACAAGGGAATTAGATGAGCTTAAATGTTCTCTCTCTTTATAGGGCCCCCCAGGACAGCTTGGTCCAAGAGGACCCCAGGGACCCAGCGGTGGAGAGGTATGGGTGTGAGATTTAATGTGAGGCCGAGGGAACCATCCAACCAGCCATTTATCAATTGCTGCTGCTCCCTTTCTCTGGCCAGTCTGAAATCATTTTTCTGACCATCTAGGGCCCACAAGGAAGGCCTGGTGGTGTCGGACAGCCAGGACTTGGTGGAGAGAAGGTACATGTGCTTATCGATGGTTCTCACTTTCCGCTTTTACATTTATGTACCAAGTATAGGTATATCTCCTGTAAACTGATACCAGATCAGGTGTGTTGAAGTTGGTTTATTCCAAGAACTGTTGTGTACTTGCAGAAGGGTTTGCCAGGTTAAGTCATGAGAAAAATTTCTTGGTTCTTCTCTTAAGGGAGAGGATGGAGAAGCAGGAACCCCTGGACCAGTAGGCCCACCAGGGCGCAGTGTGAGTTCCATTCCCCTTTATGCATTTCATTCGACTCAAGAATTCCTCCTCTTACCCGTGGCTGCTGTGTCTTTAGGGAGAGAAAGGAGAACCTGGAGAGAAAGGTGATGCTGGACCCCCTGGAGCTGCTGGGCCTCCTGGGGCAAAGGGGCCGTCTGGAGAGGATGGCCCTAAAGGCAGCCAAGTAAGTCTGATTCCTCTTCATTTTACAGATCAGTCACACTCTGATTCTGGCCCTACATCTCACAGGACCAGGTGCTTTGATGTTTGTTTCTTTCTGCAGGGTCCCATTGGGTTCCCAGGAGACCCTGGACCACCAGGAGAGCCTGGGATTAATGTGAGCAATTATCTCCCATTAGCAATTTCTATTCAACCCCCCTGTTCTCACCTCATTTGCATTCTTTCTGTTCATACTTCCTTTTTATTTTTCCTCCCACAATAATTGTGTTATTAAGACATCTTTACAAAAACTTTGGGCCAAAGAGCTCAGGGCATCTTTATGTCCCTCAAACAGGGAGTGGATGGCATGCCAGGAGAAAAAGGAGATGCTGGAGATCCTGGGAAAGCGGTATGTGGTCCCATACTAACAAGGAAAAGTATGATTGATTGGTTATTGAACTTATTGATCTTGCAATTTATGATCATGTATACATAGCACTGACCTATTTCACCTTTGACATTGTTTGTGGTCACTGGTCTCTAGGGACCACCAGGCGCTTCAGGTGAACCTGGGCCCCCGGGACCCCCAGGAAGAACCGTAAGTTATGCCTCATTTCCTTGATTTCTTTGCATTTTATACGATGATTGTTCTGCAAATGTTCATTAGAAAAGTACCTTCAAAAAATACTTTTAAACAGCAATCAAGCAAAAATCAGTTGATGAATGGTGACAAAAAGTAGAGATTTCTGCCCACAGTTCTCTTTTTTGCCAGGGGCGCCTGGGACCTGCAGGAAAAGAAGGGAAACCAGGAATAAAGGGAGCAAAGGTTTGAATGAGAGGATTAGTTGACTGCAATACTTAGTGTTTAATAAATATAAGGAGTGTGAAGTGTTTTACTCTGCTATGTCCTTCATTGTTTTCTAGGGAGCACCAGGTCCTGAGGGGCTGGTAGGGAAGAGAGGCCCTGTGGGGCCCCAGGGGCATCCTGGCAAAGCTGGGTCCCAAGGCCTTCCAGGGATTCCTGGCCCTCCAGTAAGTCCATCCACTTTGACTGTGGTCTGCACACAGTAAAAGTAAGACTGTATCATACTGCGTACTAAGGACTATTGAATAATAAGTACAGAATGATAAGAATGAGCAGGAAATGTAAAATTCCTTTCTGTTGGTGATGTTGCCCTGGCCTCTGGCTTAGTCTCTTTCTTCACTTCATAGGGAGAACAGGGCTTAAGTGGACCTCCAGGACAGACGGGACCTCCTGGCCCCATGGTAATTTCTCTTGATCTATCTCATCTAATGTATATGGAAATTTTCAGCTTGACCTCACTAGTAAAGAGTGCAATATTTCATATTTAATCCGTGGTATCCTTTCTCTGGAAGTTTACCTTTTGATGTCACTCCTTTAACAGAGTGTCCAGGTGCCTCAGTGTTCCTCCATGATGCTCTCCTTTCCCACAGGGTCCCCCAGGACTGCCAGGCTTGAAAGGAGATCCAGGCCGGAAGGGAGACAAAGTGAGGCACACCGTTCCCCTACAGCAATAAACCTGTACCCTGGTCTTCATGTGTTGTGTTCCTTTCTGGTTGGGTATTCCATTTATCATCTGCTGAGTGCATTTTCTAGAACCAGTTCAATAATGCATTTTTGAAACAAATGGTTTTCCCATCCAATTGTGAAAAGATGCCTTATAATCCCACTACAGGGGTTTTTGTTTCACCTGTGAATATTCCATGTCTCGCTCCCTTGCCAGGGCCATGCTGGACTTATTGGTCTCATTGGACCTCCAGGGGAGATAGGAGAAAAGGGGGACAGAGGACTTCCTGGGAACCAAGGAGCCCAAGGCCCCAAAGGAGATGAGGTGAGTTTACACACAGACTCACATATGGACACCCAACCAGCACAGAGTGATTCATGCTGTGTTCCTATCCTTCAGGGTTCTGCAGGTCCCCGTGGTCCCACTGGTCCCCCTGGACCCCTTGGCCTCTCTGTGAGTTTGTAAATGGTATTGAAACAGTTAAGAGCGTAATGCTGTATTTGATACTCTCACTGCTGCTAATACTTCCCCCTGTCAGTAAGCTCTGTCTACTCACTGTGTCTTAGGGGTCGGTTGGCCAGAAGGGATCAAAAGGCAACCCAGTAAGTTCTGATTGGGTTTTTCATGCAATGGTACAGTGTTCACACTGAAGCTGTGCAGATTTCTGTCCACAAATATAAATACTAAATGAAGACATTTCAGTTGAACAGATTCTTGAATAACAGTGACTAAAGCACCATTTGGCTCCTTCTGCAGGGCCCTATTGGTCCAAGAGGAGACACAGGACCTGCAGGACCCCCAGGACCACCAGTAAATAAAAAGGAACCTCATTATTCTCCTAAGCCAGCCTCAAGTTACTTACCCACTTCCTTGCAGGACCTCCTGTGATTGTTATCTTCATCTTATAACTTAGATGTAATCTCCTCTACGCTTCTCAGAGCTTTCTCTGCTCTTCAGAATTTCTTCCTTTCTTTAACCTTCTCAGGGACCCCCTGCCCCCCCCTCATTCGTCATGCCACTCCCAAATCCTGAGGGTCAGACCAAGAGACGGAGCCATTCAGAAGTGGACATATACGAGGTGGAAGGGGAAGAAGAGGTGGCGGACTCTATTCAAGGAGATCAAGTTCTAAGCAATGGAGAGGCTATAGAAGAGGTCTTTGCTTCCCTCAGCTCCATGAAAATGGATGTGGAGACCATGAGGAAGCCACTGGGCACATATGAGAGCCCCGCCCGCACATGCAAGGAGCTGATGATGTGCCACCCAGACTATAAAGACGGTGCGGAGGTCACCCATGCATGTATTCCACGTCACTACAAATACCCCAAACCATCATAAATAGAACCACAGATGTCATATTATCACAAAGAAATTTAAACTATTCAAATGTTTTTGTTATATATAGAATATCTAATATTATGGGTTATGGTAACACTGAATATATTGTAGTAAATCTGTACATTCTTCCTGGATCTCTGGCAAATTCTCTGGGTAAAAAGCTTATAATAAAAGTTAATTGTTTGCCAAAGCTGCAGTTGAATTTCTTCATCAACCAAATGTGGCTCTGAGAACTGTGGTGGGCTAATCCTCATGTTTGCTGCTCTAAGGTACAGCCATGTTGACTGTAGAAACCTTTCCACTTTGTCTCAGTTTTAATTAACAGGATTGTTCAAACCCCTTTTTGGGATTTCCTCAGAGTTCTTTAACCATTAATGACTTCTTATGTCTCCACAGGGGAGTACTGGATCGACCCCAACCAGGGATGTCACAGAGATGCCTTCAAAGTGTTCTGTAACTTCACCTCTGATGGAGAGACCTGCTTGTTCCCGGACAAAAAGAGTGAAATGGTAAGATCGGGACCTTTCATTGAACAGCTTGTTTTGGCTTCTTTCCCCGATTTAAAGTCAGTTACATTTGGTGACCTAGGTCTTCTGAAATTTTACATCATTGCTGATGTCCTACACACTTATAGAAATTACCCTGTAGTGGATGTGGGGATCATAAAGACTCATCAAAGACTCTGCTTCCCTTAACAGGTGAAACTTGCAGCTTGGAACAAAGAGAAATCACCTGGATGGTACAGTCAGTTCCGCAAACGCAAACAGGTAAAGTGGTGTGAAGGTCTGAGGTCTCCTGGAACACTTGCTACTCTCTTCTTCCCCTGTCAGGTTTGTGACACTGAGAGAGCCTGAAGGAGCTGTATTTTAAAAAACACTCAGTCATATGAAAATATGTGATCAGGTAAACCTTCAGTGATGTCACAGAAAGACACCAGAATACATTAGATGTATCTCCAAGAGGAGATTGGTTGGTTGATGGGTGTGTGAGTGGACGGATGAATGGAACCTTTCTGTAGCCATACTACTATAGCATACACTGAAGTTCTGACTACTGTTTTCCCTCCCTGGCCAAGCTGGCCTACACAGATCTGGATGGAAACCCAGTCCATGTGGTTCAGTTAACCTTCCTTAAACTGCTAAGTGCCACAGCCAAGCAGACCTTCACCTACTTGTGCCAGAACTCCGCAGGCTGGTTTGACAGCACCACTCACAGCTACAACCGTGCAATACGCTTCAAGGGCATTAACCTGGAGGAACTTTCTCAGGCCAATACACCCTACATCAGGGTGCTACATGATGGCTGCCAGGTAAGTCCACCTGCAAGAAAGAGAGCACAACCAACAGGAGTAATTCAGCACCATTTCCAGTGCAAAACACCAAAAATCTCCACACAGCTCATACAGTGTACAGTTATTACAACAGTGTCTCACATTTACCCCCCCGTGTGTGTATACACACACACACACACACACACACACACACACACACACAGTACAGTATATATACACTGTACTGTATTATGCTGTATATAATGAGCAAACTTACAGGACGAATTCAGCTAACAGTGTCACATAATGTTTTGAACTGCCATGTAGTAAAGCAGCAAAATCGCCTCAGTCTTATGAACAGCTGAGTTACAAAAACATTTTTCCAGTTGTATTAAGTAACTTCAGAACAGAATGTTTCAACATGGCGTTATGAAGAACCTTCCGGTCCCAACTTAGTGTATGTACAGTGTTATTTATCACACAGATGGTTACTCTTAGGTTAGTTTAATGAAAATGGTACATAATTTGTACTGAAGAGCTAAAGACAATGAAACATTTTGTTGCCTTTTGAATTACATACCTGCACTTATGTTTTGGCAATTTGTGGCAGCTAGTGGACAGTGACACTGGACTGTTTTGCTGAGCACTCTGCTATGGTAAACATCACTATGGTACTTAAATTGGAATCTTGCAGCGAAATACTGTTAAAGTGAAAAATTCCAAGTCCTTTTGGACAATTGCATAGGCTAATCGTAAAAAAAAAAATCAGACTGTGCACTGGCTGTATTAACACTGCATATGTACATTATAACAAAGGATATAGGATTTAAAGGAGGAATACAGGATTTTAACTGCTGTCATATCAGCATTTTCTGCTGCTCCAGCTGGGACTTTTGGGTAATGAGTGGTACTGATTTAGTTCTGTTGATGCCATCACAGTTCCGAAAGGGCTTGGAAAAAACCATTCTGCAAATTGACTCCCTGAGGTCCGACGTCCTCCCCATCGTCGATGTATCCATCACGGACTTTGGAAATAGCAATCAGAAATTTGGCTTCCAGGTCAGCCCTGTCTGCTACAATGGCTAGAGTTTCCACCAGTGCAACATCCCCTGCAGCTGGAAGACAAGAGAAATTTACATATCTTTTCCAAATGTGTAGTGGGTTCGTGGTGTGTTTTCTTCTCTGATGAATGTCCTCCCCAAGTGGTGAGATCAGGTGACAAGGGCAACTCCAATTGTGTTCAAGTCCTTCAGAAGTTAACCAAAGTTTTGGCAAGACTCCAGCCAGGATGAAAGGAAGATTTGACAGAAAGGATTTTACAGTTATACTTATTTAATTTTGTTCATTTCACTTTTTTGCTTTTCTGTTTGTTTAGTTTCTTTGAATCTGAAACTCACAAGACTTAAGATGTGAAAATAGCTAGAACCTTTCTAAGTCAATTTTTCTGATCTGGTTCAAAAGTTGATGGAATTTAGTCAGAATCACACAGGTTCTCATTGTCACTCTCCTGGTCCCTTTGGTAGAGCCACTTGACTAGTATGGAACCTCTCGTTCACATGATTTCAGTTCCTTCGTTTCTGTCTTTGCAGAAGCTTTCCCAGACTGTGCTGTAACCTCAAGAACTTTGTTTTTTTAATATTATCATGTGTTTATTTTTCTATTTTATTTTTCTTTTTTACTTGAGTGTGTGTCAAAAATGGTGCTAAAACAACCTCAGTTTTGTGTTATGTGTTTAGTGAGAAAAGATGACAGAATGCAAGGCAGAGACACGTTCATCACCTAATACATGCTGGGAAGAACAGTGCTGGGAAAGCAATGGATGCACCTCTTTGTGAGCTCTTTTGGTGGTTCTCAGCTCGCTTGCAGACGTCTATCCACAACTCAGCCTGCCACACAGGTGAGGCCAGTAGATGGATTGGACTCCATCTGTGTTGGACTCATGACTCCGGACCTCAACGTGGCCTGGCACAAAGTGTGTGAACAAGCCTCGGCAGCTTGTAACATGACCTCAGTTATGAGTGGCAGAGACTTGCGATCACCAGAACATGTCAGGTGACAGAGAGAGAAAGTTCTCCGCTGACTGAACCTTGTGGCCGTGTCTTTATCAACACTGCCAGCAATAAATATCTGGTCAGAAGTAAATCTTGTTTGTGATAAGACAATAAATGAAATAAAGTATTCTATAATAAATTGTGCCTCAGTTTTCAGATTCAATCTTCAGAAAAATATTAAGTATAACATGTTTTTTCTTTACTTGGTAGTTGTTTACAGTTTGAGCCAAACGGTCATTTTAACATGCACGTTATCTGTTTAATGGTTTCCAGTTTTCTGGGCAGAAAATCTATTAAAAAATGTTGTAGATAGGCAAACACCCTTTATCTGTCACAGTGTCAAAATTTTTTTTTTTTTTTTTTAAACTTTTTTCCCCCAGTGATCTAACTGAAAGTCATGTCCATACAGCAGGGAAAACAACCATCTTTCAGTAACAACTAGCAAATGAAACTATTACATATTTAACTTAGTACAGCAAAGACTTAACACTCAGGTCTTGCTTATTTCCAGATAAACTGGTCATAACTGAACATAAATCCATATATCACCTTTTTGTGGGGTTGAACATCTCTTCTACCAGTGGCTGTGTTCCAGAGGTGACTCTTACATGGGTTTCTGTGCTGTAGTAGAGTCCTGTCTGCCTGTCTTGGACAGTTTTCTGGTGGTCAAGCAGCTGCACTTGGTTCACATGACTGGTGCTCAGTCTAAAAGACGCCCACTTATATATCACTAAAGTGAAAAAACTATGCATTCACTATATTATTAGACATGAAGGACCTGCAAGGAAAAGAAAAACTGTGAACCAACAGCCAGGTAGTGCTGTTAACACTCAGGTGAATACTTCTTTGAATAGATGGATCAGTGAAAGTCCCTCAGATCACCCAGTGTTTGCTCCTTACTGGTCTTCAGCTTTAAACATATGATTCCATACAAACAAACTCCCACACCCATCTGCTGCTCTCCATCCTCATCGGTCTCCTTATGTGGTTAAACCCTCAGCACTCACACCAAAAGACTGGAGGCAAAACAAAGCTGAAACCAGGACTTCTTCACCAACACGACAGTTGTTTCATCCTTGCTAACTGCTAACAGCTCGCCCATTCAGATAACACCTTTCTCAGCATTCACCTTCATTTTTTCAGACTGTTTTGTTCAAGGCAACTTACAACAAACATTAGACAACATACCTTGATCAACGGTACTGCAGCAAGAGGGGAATTCAAACCTGGGACATTCAAAACTGCAAGGACTAAGCACATCCTTTGTGCCTCCTCAGGGGTTTGGACTTGAAGTACCCAGGTGTGAATCCTACGTATTTCTTTCATATTGCCGATTACAGTACTTCTGCTATACTCAACCAGCTACCAAGTTGCTTAGGAGAAAAGTCAGATTAATGAATGAATGATAACTGACAGAAATGTGTTGAAAAGAGCAGCACCTGCTGTCCACCTCTGATATTTTTACTATTCAGCTATTCAAACCACCCTCGCAAACCTTGGCAAGATAAGATGTTTGAACAAGGACTCATGGAACCCACAGTTGTGAAGAGCTGCAACACCACAGCCAGAACAGCAGGGGACCCTGCATGATGGTGCACAACAAATTCTGTCCCAGTCAGAGTAGAAAGGCAAACAGAGAAAAAAGGTATTACAAAAAAATTTAATAGGGCTGAACACGAGTGATGCTTGGCACTGGGAAAACACCCACGCTACACATGCATTCTGGGTGATGAAGCCATGAGTACAAATAGTAGGCCAGAAAATAATGAACAGCAGTCTGGACATACAGAAGGTTCTGGAGGCATTAAAGCATCTAGAGCTCAAGGTTACACTGCATGGTGGAACACACATACACACACACACACACACACACACGCATGCACACAAGTCCAAAGCAGTTTTATTTTGCACTTCCAGGGTGATTGTAAATATCCATGTCCCAGGCCAAAAGCTACTTTCCTGTCAGTGTTGTAATGAAAGTGTAATGAAAAGACCAGAAATATTGTAGATTGTCTCAGAAGTTCACAAAAACTGTGTGTGTGACTGTGTGTTTGTGTGTATGTGTTGCAGAGTAAGTTGGCCCAAGACAAGAGTTCATCTCTGCAAGTCTCAGTCAAAACTTTAGAGCAAAGCTGAGTGCAACTGTGTTCAGGCAGCCATGAGGGACAGGAGCCCACCTCACACCTGCTACTCCTCCCTCTGCACACAATAACCAAGTACACTGACAGTCACAGCTGTGGTACATCAGGGTCTTAAGTTGTTATCATCACTGTAGTTGTGTAGCTGCTGGGGGGAGTCAGGTTCTCAAGGCTAAAGCCACAGGTACATCTCAACTCATTCCAGGCATGCAGTTAGGGGCGGTGCTAGTGGCAGTGTGAGGTGCGGAACAGATGACTGAGGAAGAGACAGGTTGTTTATGGATTTATGAAGTTGTGTTCATGTCCACTTCAAACGGGGGATATGGTAGATGCTAGAAGGTATCTAAGCGTTTGCTGTGTCTAATGCATTTATGCTGTAGAGTGTGTGTGTGTGTGTGTGTGTGTGTGTGTGTGTGTGTGTGTGTGTGTGTGAGAGAGAGAGTGTGCATGAGCACAGTTGTGTTTCCCTCTCATCCTGTACGCAAGATGACGTGAACGCCGGAGTCTGTGAACACAGGACCACTCATGTCGCCAACCTTCAAGGCGAATGAGGCATCCTCAAAGGGCTTCTGCATCTGACCTGCAAGTGCAAAGGACACTAGGTCAGAGCGTATGCGCACACATGTGTACGCACACACAGCAATGCAGTGCTGTACCTCTGCCGAAGGTGCCCAGGTCCCCTCCGTTGCGTGCAGAACTGCAGTCACTGAACCGTGAGGCCAGACTTTCAAATTCCTCCTCTCCAGAGCGAATCTTCTCTATGTACTCTGTACAGAAAAGACAATACCATCACTCATACATGACAGGTTGCAGTCTCACAGGTGCTGCATTTGCATTCAAAAACATTCAAAAGACATTAGCTGAGCTAAACTGTCACAGACTAGGCCAAAGGACTGTAAGGGCATCATCATCATCATCATGTTCTCAGGACTGTTTCACCAGTGTTGCTGGTCTGACATCTCTGTATTACAGTTTTAAATAATATCAAGTTACATAGTTCAAGGAACACTTTCTTTGCAGCCACAACAGCAGCACACTGAATAACTAATGGGCCCACTTTAAAATCCAGTAACCCTACAATGGTCAGTGTGCTGCAAGGGGGTGCTATTGCAGGTAGCATCTGTGAACTAAATAGCACTGCAGAAACATACAAGAGGGAACTAAAATGCTGAAAGACTCTCACTTGGTTTTAAAAACTACACTTTTAAATTACTTTATTACTCAAGTTGTATTTATACTAGCCTGCTGACAGCATCAGAGCTGCATAGCAACCGTATTACCCTCAGAGCATCATGTTTGAACTACCATTACAGAGCCAGAAAGCAGTTTTAACCCACAGGAAACCAGGTGCCTCAACTCACGCTGTATGAGCTGTAGTGCCTCCTCCTTGGAACGCGTGATGTTCTCCTCTCGCCATGATGACGGGCGCCGTGACTCCTTGTGCTTCACCAGCAGGTGTGAGCAGCGCACCTTCTCAGGTTCACCTTTCCCGTCACCAGCAGCACTCGGGCGCTCCCACTGACTGGCATTGGTGATGTGGTTAAAGTAGTAGACTCGACCTAGGGAGGTGAGGGGAGGAGAGCAAGAATGGGGTCAAAGTCCACTTGTCCAAGAGAGGGAATGAGAATGCTGATCCTGGCTCACTGGGGGGTCAGAAGCACATAGGAATCTGGTGGAAACCAACAAACATTATTTCTGATGGAAATGTGGACATGAAGGAAGAGGTGGAGCCAGCAAAAGGGAACAGGTGAACAAAAGAAATAATCTTTCAATGAGAAGCAGACACAGCAAAAATGCCATTACAAATCAACAAATAGCAACACTCATCAATTCTCAATAAAACATCACACACCAACATCAGCAACTATCACCCCCTGATAAATCCAGTTGAAGGTCTCCAGTGAACAGGCTATCCCAGTGTAACCCACAGTAAAATCATAGTAAAATATTAGTGGTTATTTACAGTGAAGTGGGCACCAATACACCTCTACAATTTTGTTGCATCATTTCTGCAGTCATAATATTTCTGCCGCTGATTTTTCAGCAATAAACATGTCCACAGGAGGCCGATCAGTACAATTTCCAACATGACGAACATAAATGCCGCTATTTCTCTACATTTGACGTTAAAGGTTCACATTAACATCGATGTTCGTATTTTATTCCTTATTCTGCTTCCACTGAACAGGCCACAGCGATTTACAACAAAAGACACGGATCGCAATGAACAAACCACTGCGGCTGTGATAACCGCGAAAAACTCGGTTTTTACGTTAACGTTATTTAATAGAAAAATAAGGCCAAAGGAGCCCAACGGCGCTGTTTGTTTGCGTGACGGAGATGCAAATTAAAAATAAGCCACACATTAATGTCGATACAGAATCGGGGAAACACACTCACACAGTACATTGCTCAGCGTGTTTATGTGTGGATATATATACATGCAGAAATATACACACACACACAAAAACATATCCCAAGCCGTGCATACCGGAGCTGCGGCTCATGCGCTTCTCCCAGCCCGCCGGCAGCTTCTCCTCGTCCGCCATTTTGGTGCGCGCGCCGCTCGCGCCTCCCGCCCACTCTCCGCTTTGTGCCCTTCCGCCGCAGATTGCGGGGCGGGGCGGAGCCTCACTGCGGAAGAAGGAGGAGTTACAGCGCTGACTACTCCAATAGTGCTGGGCGGAGTCACACTGCGGGAGAGGGCGGAGTCACAGTGCAGCGAGCAACAGGAGTGCTGGGCGGAGACACAGTAAATGGCGGAGTTAAATTCCAGGGGGCGGAATTCTCTATCACTGCGGAAAACTGACTCTTGTTCTTTGAGCCGTCTTATTTCTTTCACTTTTGCATGTGTTTTTTTAACTGGGAGCAGCAAACCTATTTTAGGTATTTTTGTTGTTTTTATTATAACCCGTCCCCTCCCTCTGTAACACGCCCGACCGTTGAATTTTATTTCCAGCATCATCTTCATTTCTGTACGTTTTCGGCAAGGAACGACATAAAATAGAGCCGAATAGTTTAGAGCAGAGTATAACTCCAAACGATACAACGTGGGCAGTTCTGTGGTGCAGGAGGTAAGGAGCTCGACTCCTGATCAGGAGGTCCTTGGTTTAAAAAAAAAAAAAAAAATCCAAACGATACAATATATAATATATGTAACGCGCTATGTTGGGGGAAAAAAAACTACAGCAGTACATTACAACAGACTGCTGGGAAATGGTGTGTCGCTACAGAAATTCTTCTTTAAATTCCGTTCATATTTTGTACAAACATTTAGTGCAGGGACTCGATAGCATTCACTTATGAAGATATTCGTTCAGTGTCCATGGCATTTAGTGGATTACATTAAAATTATATGTTCTTGCCAAGGTAAGTAGCAGACGACATTACATTTTTACGACACTGCTTCGCTTTGCAGCAGTGATGTCCCGTTTCTATAACAATATGTGGCGTCTCATTGGAGAAAGGGCGTTGTCAGTCACAAAGATCGCCGACCCATTGGTTGTTTTCTGTAGAACAATTTCGCTTCTTTTACGGCGTTTGTGTTCTCAGTCGACTGCGGTTCTTGCCCATCTGAAGTATTAACTTTTAATAAGCAGTAGGAAAGGTACGATGTAGTGGATGGAACACAAAAGTGCAGTTCTTTGAAAAGGATAGAGTTCCAGTTGTTTGGTGACCCTTATGTCCGCACCATTTTTTTTAACGGTGGCGTCGTTCTCGTTCCGACCAGAATGTTTTTCATCTTTTGTACAAAATGCGTCTAAATCCGTTAAATAACCATTCAGTTGACATTAATTAATAATTAAACAGATTGGCTCCCAGAGAGCAGTACCTTCTTGTAACGTTTGCTCTGTGATTGTGTTTTAATAGCTTATAGTTGCTGTTTAACAGATATTTACAGTCCAGTGAACTCTGTTCTGTTCCTTTGTTTTTTTCAGGAGCATCTTCACCATGATAGAAGTTGTGTGCAACGACCGCTTGGGAAAGAAGGTGCGCGTTAAGTGCAAGTATCCTTATTTTACCGAGAATGTCATCTGCACAGCAATAATGCCATTACCTCTCGTCGTCATCATAACACATCATCTTCATCACGTGCAGCTGTTCCCTGCCTGGTGAGAATATCATCTCCATAACCTAATACTACTATCTCCACCAAATCTTTATATACCACATGCCCATCTTATTCTGTCATCTCCATAATCTTGTTCTATCATGACGTTAACATTCATAAGGCTATTGAAGAGACCAAATATCAAACAAGTTAAATGTGATGATGTGGGCTCTGCGGAGATATTTTCCTCTGAACATCAGCCCTGGAGTTGTCCACCTTAGCAGTGCCCTGCAGCCCAGATGACACTGTTGGAGATCTGAAGAAGCTGATTGCTGCCCAGACAGGTACCAGATGGGACAAGATTGTGCTGAAGAAATGGTGAGGTCCCCCTGCCTCTCCTCTCCTCTCTGAACAATGTTAACTGCTGTGGGTAGGATGGTAGAATTCCACTGCTCTTTTACTGGTGGATCACCAGGGGTGAAACAGAATATAACTTGACTACCTTTGACAGTGAGGCTGGGACACTGACAGGAACGAGTTAAAGGAGGGCAGTTTCTCACCTCTTGGTCCACACGTACACCTTCTGACATGACGTCTGTGTTGTGCTACAGACAATAGAAGGCAGTGCTCCACCATGAGCAGGAAATTTTGTTGTAAATGAGCAACACTATAGTTCATGCAAGGTCCTGTATTCTGTCCTCACAGGTATACAATATTCAAGGACCACGTGTCTTTGGCGGACTGTATCCTTTGTTGCTGCACATGTCGGTTTCATGGTAACGTGAAATTGGATGTCTGAACCAGCCCTTTCTGAACATATTCTCATCATGGAGGTCTGTATAGTGTCTAGCATTCAGTTTTCCCCCAATTTTCCCACAGAGGTTTCACACATGCCATGCAGTGTATGATTTTTTTATATATATATATATATATATACACACACACACAGTAGCCCCCCCTTATCTGTGGGGGATATGTTCCAAGACCCCCAGCAGATGCCTGAAACCGCAGATAGTACTGAACCGTATATGTACCATGTTTTTTTCCTATACATACATACCTATGATAAAGTTTAATTTTTAAATTAGACACAATAAGAGATTAACAACAATAACTAATAATAAAATAGAAAAATTATAACAATATACTGTAATAAAAGTTATGTGAATGTGGTCTCAGATCGAAGGTCTGCCATGAGTTGTCTTGATTTCAGAGCGTCCCATCAAACCTTTTATATCAGTCAAGCCTGCTTTTTCATTAAGGCAGGAGAAGATGTTTGATACCCTCTGTGGGTATGATGAATGCTGGGTTCAGAGAATTAGAGGGTTGACTGACTGAACCGTGAGAACTCCTTGACGCCACGTCTCACAGATGAAATTCATGACGGTATGAACCTGGAGCTCTACTACCAGTGAAGGGATCTTCATGCTGGAGCCAAGAGAGAATTACTGGCGCCACAGAGGCCTGAAATATTGTCCTTTTGGTCACACGTTTTATGCTAAATCCATAATGACTATTTTTTTTGTTCCGCTGGACTGTTTTGTTTTGATATTTGAAAATTAAATGGATATTTATGTAACATATGGCCTGTATGTCTATCTTTGTTCTTAATTGCTCTTATTTGTGATGTTTTCCTGCACCAGTGCTTTTATAGATCAGCATACTTCTGAGATGTTAGTGGAAGAATCGTTTAGGCAGCTGTAGGACGTATATACTTAACCAACAATGTCAATGTACAGATATGTGTCCTAGAAGGGAAATTTTGCTTAGTATGTTTGAGTGATATATTTCATCAAGTGCTTCACTCAAATATTCATGTCTTTATGGATGTAAATGCTGAAAAATGAGTTTCAAGTGGTGACCTTATCATGGTGGCATTTTCTGTTTGTGTCCATGACAGAGCAGGCAATGTGTTTTTTTTTTTTTTTGGTGCCAGTTAGTAACTTGGAGGTGTGTAAGCAGAAGGTTTCACCTGGATCAGTCATCAATGGTTATTAACAGTTGGGATTTTTGGTTTTATTGATGGGGATTGTTACATTCAGCAGTCTGACAGGTGCTTCTGTATACAACTATGTGCAGCACAGGTAGTGTTTGCATGGGTGTTCTCCTGGAGATGTACTGCATGTTTGTATGAGATTACCCTGTGACTGCATGACTGTTGTCTTGTCCAGAATATGTATGCTTGGATAGAATCTGGGCCGTGGTGACTGTGCACTGGACAAGCACTTATTGAGGATGGAAGGATGGCTAAGACACAGGCTTTCCTTGTTAAAAATAACAGTGAACTCTGTTTTGCTCCCTGAAAAGGCATTTGGCAGAAAAATCATTTATTATCAAACCTTGTATATTTGTGTTAAAATAATGATGCAGTATTACTTCAGGGGGCCCATTTTCGTGGGCACTTTGATCACACTGCTCAATTTCACAGCATTATGTGAAATTCAGAACCATAACAAGAGCTGACAAGCATTTAGACATGTAGACACAACACTGGGATGAAGACACTAGGACAGCAAATGCAAACCCTCATCTTGGAAAGAGCTCTGCCTCCATAGACACAGCCAATTGCACCACTGGAATTTGTATTTACCTGGAACAACAACATAGTTTTACAGAGCACCTGACACATTTAAACGGTTTATTTTCATATACATAGTAAACAAGGCTTCTGTTGATTTAAGTACAGTGGATTCATAGATGAAGGTGGGATCAGAAACTCATAACCCCATTTGCCTTGTAGAAAGGAGTTTGAGGTGAGCTTGCTGTGGGATGCGAGGGTGGGACTGTGTCAAATGCAGTGCGACGTGAGAGAGGCTGTAAATGTGCAATATTGTGGACAGGGACAAACTCCCTCTGGAGTTGAGACTGTACACCAGTTTGGGTTTGTTTTCTCAGGATGTTGCCGTGGGGCTCTTGTCCAGCCAAGTTGCCTTTGCTAGCAGTAGTCAGAGTATTCTTCCTCAACATAATTAGCAGGAAAGAAGCCCACCTGGAGGAGATATGAAAACGATTTGTGTGCCATGTGTGGCTAAATTTTACTAACAACAATAAAGGCAACAAGATCAATGTCAATGTAAAACACATCTGACAATTACATATGACAATGTAAAAGGGACAGCAAGAGAGGAAGGAGGCTGTGGAAGAACAACAGGCTCTCACCCGTCCGTACACTTCACCCTTCCACCAGCCGTTGTGGGCCTTCTTTGAGAGGATCTTAACTGTGTCGCCCTCACGCAGCGACAGCTCGGTTCGATCACGGGCAGAGAAGTCGTACCGTACCCGAGCTGTCCCAAAGTATCGTACACTACCCTCTGGGGATGGGAAGGTAGGGAACCATCATAAATCCTTCTGGTGCTGAAGGCACAGGCATCCAACCATTGATCCCAGTAGAGATCCAGGCACAGTGTGTCCTGATGTGAGGATGTTAATGAAGCGATAGAGAATACCCGGGGCTCACCTGGGGTTGCTGGGGCCACATTTTGCTCGGGCTCCTTGTAGGGAAACTGTAAGGGTGTGTCAAGGCCTTTGAAGCACTCCCTTAATGAGTTCTGCTGGTAGAACTGCACCAGATCCTGGGAGAGAACATCAATTTATAACTCACTCTGATATTCTCATTTATTCTTGTTTGTCAGACTACCTAGTGAACAGACTTTGGAGGCCCATTAGTTTTGCTCTGGTAGGAAAATCTGAGTGGCTGTGATCAACTCCCAGTGATGATACAGAGCCAACAGTACACGGAAGCTGCAAGTGTATGTGACACATTTGAGTGTTGGCACAGTGGACTGATCTTTTCAGCCAGCATGGAGTCATCATGGCAACTCGTTAGGTATGATCTGAGGGAGTTCTTCTCTTGGGTCTTGGATTGGAACACTTTTACTGGATGGCAAAAGGGCTCACAGCGGTGATAGAAAGTATAGTTATGTGTAGCGCCTTAGTTGCAGGCAAGCTTACCATATCGTGTTTATACCCTGTATACCCTGTATATACATATAACCTCTATCTATATCCTTATCTGTTATCTGTTCTGTTATCCTAATCTGCTGTTCAGTGCTCTGAGTTGCTGTGTGAGAAGAAGCGCTATAGAAATAAACTGAGATGAACTGAACAGTGAAAACTGTAGCAGGCTGAAGCCTGGTCACACCAAGCCCACACGTGTCTGCTACACCTGAAAGTAAGGAGCCACAGTTGCAGCTTAGTGTTGGGGCTGATTAAATTTGCATCATAGGTGTGAAAAAGTTACTGCTGCTTCAAAGTCAGTAACTGGTTGTTCCACCGTTAGCTTCAAATAAATGCTTCCTGTAGTTATTTACCACAGTGTCACATCAATGTGGAGATCTTTCAGCCCATTCTTCTTCACAGACCTGCTTTACCTCATTAACATTTGCAGATGTTCCAGCATAAACAGTGTGATTGCTGTCTGCTGGGGTTTTGTCATGTATTTTAAATTGGAATGCTAGCTTTTATGCTATCTGTTAAAACAAACACTTAAAATACTACAATCCTGTGCTAATATTGTCACTGGAGTCTCTGCCCGTTTCAAAGGAAGTAAGATGTGATTGCAGGGAACGTACGATTATCCCCTTGAAGGCCTTCTTGTCGTTAATGCGGTAGAGTCCCTCTGCAGATGTGATCCTGATGTGTTTGACCTCCACCTTTAACCTACAGAAATGAAATACATGAGGAAAGGAAGGGTAAATGAGCCAAATTTGGGGCTGAATGAATGACTGAGTCATGACAGACTCACTTGATGCTGATAGCAAACTCTCCTCCCTCCTTCTGCCGGACAAGGTATGTTCCATCAGAACGGGAAACAAGCAGGTTCTTGGCTGCCGTTCGGTCCATGTTACCAGCAAACCTGGCCATAAACAACAGAACATATACAAATATATAAATGACAAATTTACATGAGCAGTTCTGTACAGTTTGTCATCTAAAGCTTGTAATCCTATTTTTCTTACACGATCAAGTAGATATGGTTATTATTTAATAATTAAAACATCTAGTGAATTTTGAAGGTGTACAAACCAAGGAAAGTCAGCCAGGTCTGGAGTTGGTCTCTGGAAAAAGGTTAATACAATCAGTTTAATATCTAGCAAATAAAATGTAAAAATTATAAAAAGAACATTATGTGGTTATTATATCATTTTTTACTGTTAGTTGTCGTTTCTGTTATAGCTTGCAATCTGTTAGGAATGTGTGAAACAGACAGGCCTTGGTCTGTTATTATTACTATTCCCACAGTTATGCTGAATGAGAAGAGATTGTCATTTTTTTAGAAATGTGTTAAGTAGGAGGACTCACAGGTCTGTAGGGCTTAACCTTAGAGCAGGGGAACCAGCCCATCTCTCCTACTGTTATATTTCGGCCCTGAAAGAGAGATGAACGCTTACCGAGAACATCAGTCTGGTCAGACAGCGTGGACATGCACCATGGATGTGCAGTGCAGACAGACACTTGCCCAAGGAACTGGACACACTGGACAAATGTGGACCTGTAGTCACACTGGACAGATTGTCCTGTACTGAGCTGTGTAAAAGACGTTTTGGAGACCTGTGGGTTCCAGACACTTGGGCCTTACTGGACTCTCCTCACCTCCCACCACTGCAGTTCTGCCTCTGCCCGAGTCAGTTCGATGATGTCACCCATGGAGAGGTGCAGTGGCTGGCCAAAGCCTACAGGGGGCGGTGGCAGACCATAGTACTCTTGGCACACCTCCATTTTTGGCAGCCCTGGGGAAGAGGACAAAGATGTGTGTTATATTATGCCTTCAGGCCTGGGATAGACCCAAAAACCCTCTGGAGGAACCTTCACCTGAGTCGGTTGTCCTGTTGGCAGCAGCTTGTTGGTTCCTGTCCTGCAAGAGAACATTAATTATACCACCAACATGGCTTGTTATTCACATTTTAGTTTTTCCAAGACAATTTATTACAGTTCCAGCTTCTTCCACCAAGTCTCCTCCTAGAGTAATTCACACTATGATTCTGGCTGAAAGGGACAACAGCTGAGCCCCTTTTGAGTTTCCAGTGGGCAGTTTTAATAATAACAGCCATGTTGTTAACTATTGTGTCATCTGCTATGCATCTAAAGACCTGCAACTTCACACCATAATCTCCAGCATCATCAGAGACCCACCTTTCTGATGGTTCCTGACAGCTCTGGAAGAGAGACAGAATTGGACATGTCAGACAGGGATGTGCCAGAGAGAGACCTGGTGGAGGACGTGTGGTACAGTATCATGGACAGACAGACTTTGTCTTTAGGAGGAGAGGGGAAGGTGGTGCTTGTACCTGAGTTCCTTCCACAGGTGGGCACCCGGCCCAGACATTCCTTATGCGCTGACACCTTGCACCGAGTGCAGCGGTAGCCCTGGAAGAAGATACCCCTGATGGAATAATAAGGAGAAATATGAACACATTGGAATACAAACTTTTTATGAACCCAAACAATGAACCCCAAGTTGCTAAATCAACTTTCACACCTGACAATAGTGCCGCATCGCCCTCTTACCTGAGAAGCATCTGGCATGCACGACAAGAGGTGGTCTCCTCGAAGCAGTGCATCTGGAAGTCATGGTTGTTTGCTGTATTGTTCTCTGGGAACATGTTTGACCTGGTGACACAGAAAGTGCATTTTTCTCAGCAGTAAACCTGAGGAGTGATCATAACTGAACTGGGAAAATTTCATGGCTCTATCCTGGAACCTCACAGACTCAAGAACATCCAAGTGAAGGGTTCCTGTGGTGCCAGCTGCCCTCTCACCAGTGGGATGATGCCACATGGTGTACATGCACATACATAGATGCAGATCGATACAAGTGATATAAGTACATGTAGATGGATGTACATGTTTATGGTATAGATGAAGACAAAGAAGATGTAGATGTAGATGATGTTGATACTAGAGTGGAGTTATTGTCTCTTTCTTAAGAATGGAGAGGACAATTTTAAAGACTTTTCCTTAGTTTTTTATTTAAAATAACACTGATGATGGCTTGATCACAGTGTGACATAGCTTCACCAGTCTCTTATGTTCAGTATATGAATTTAGTCAGACAAAATGTGAAAATGTAAAAATTTGATGAAACTAAACATCCAGCTACATTATTGTTAAAATTGCCTTTCTAATGAAGACCTCTCATCAAAAGATCACTGGAAACCCCATGATTTGACCATAATGAAGCTGCAATTAAAACAGATGGTTGATCTTACTGAGCCATCTGGAACTGTTCCAGCCATTTCTTCTTCAGTTCCTTGGTCTTAAAGTAGAGGTCGAAACTGTGCTGCCCATAGGAATCAATCAGATAGAAGACGTGGGACCACTGTACAGCACACAGACAGGGAGATAATGTGAGAAACCAGGGCAGGTAAAGGGCAAATGGTAAAGAGCTAAGATGACCCATGAAAGGAATGAACCACAAGAGAATTGAGACAGTAGTGTTAAGAAAGTGTAAAAAATGACCTTCTTGTTTTCTTTTTCTCCAGTAGACTCGTCCCGGAGGTTATACCGTTCCAACTCAATGAGATCTTTCAGCTCCATGCAGTCACCACTCTTCTTTTTACACACCAACATAGCCCGGTCGAATAGGAAGGCATACCTGGAGTCACACATAAGTTATACACCACCCTTTTTCACCTCAGACAGGTGTGCTCTGCTCTCAGACTGCACCTTCTGGTGGTGTTTGTTTCATAAACAATATGAAGGACTAAAGAAAGACACAGAACTGGGCAATTTTCATAATTAGGTGACAGTCTCTCAAGCCTTCGCTTCAACTTGATATACAATTTCAGTGAAAAAATGATAAAATAAATATTTTTATTGTACCTGTCTTGTCTGGATCTTTTCTCTAGGCTGGTGATCTTCAGCTCACCATCTATCTTAGGACGACCATAAAGTGCCAGCGACTGGCTCTGAAAGAAATTACAAACAGAGGATGATGACACTACTAACCAAATGTTTTGCTCTTGAGGTAGACCTAAAGCAACATGAGGGCTATATGTTCTGCTCCTTCAGGTTTACAGTTTCCACCACAAACAAGACAACTGCTGTTCTTTATGGCTGACATCACTGGCATCACGATCCCATTTAGTAATTACTATTACACTCAATCTGCAAGTTGTGTAGTGACAGAAAAACTCACCAAGTTTTCTATAGAGAGCTGGAAGGTGGTGATCTGCCTCAAGATCTCATTGTCCCGTTTGACTTCATTCACACACTGTGCCAAGTCCTATGGGACACACATCCAGTGTTACCTCCCATTCTGGGAGCTTCATGTGAGGATTGAGAAGACAGCTGCTCTGGCTGCTACTTCACAGGGAACTCCTACCAAGGACCATTGCTGTCCTTATGAGCTTTACATCCACATATGGGGAACTGGTCATGAGGATCAGAAGGTGTTTACAGGTTGAGCTAAGGGTTGAATAGATGGGATGGTAACAGGGTGAAAATTACTACAGTATGAGTAGATAAATGGCAGTAGGGGAGTTAAGGAATGAAAAGATGTGAATGAGCCAAAATTTGTGACAGGATTATAGAATGGGGGGACAATGCAGTGATGAAGTGAGTGCATGGTTAAAGAACTTATGTGCTGACAGGGTGTGAAGGTTATACAGAAGGTGTTCTGAGATTCACCCGCATGGCATCCAGGGCATTTCTCAAGTTCTCCTTTTCTGCTGGATATGACGTGTATTTCACAAGCTCCTGGCCACATCACATGGAGAAGAACCATGTTAAACCACTGCAAACATACACTAATACACACATAGCTTTTACAGGAGAACTGAATTTACTTGATAGTCAAATCTAATGGAAAACATGTCTAATACCTGTAAGAACAGGTGGTATTTGAGGACCCTTTGCATGGGAACCATTAATAGATCTCGAAGGGAAAAACGTCCACTGTTTGCTCGCTTGGAACATTCCTGGACAATGCCAAAAAAAGATAAAGAAAAGATATTAAGAAATAATTTCTTTATCAGTGTTTTCCACTAAATTCTGTGTCCCGTTTGAGGTGCACCTTGAATATCCTTTGCACCCTGTGTTTCTGGGATATGTTCTGGATCCCCACAAACCTGATTTAAACAAGTAATTATGGAAATGGAGTTAGCGAGTGTTTCACACTAAGTGGCACTCACCTCGAGTTTCATCCGCACATCTTCCTTCATGGTGGCTAACCTGTCCAACTGCTTAGTGGCAGATTCCACCTGGCTGCAGTAGCGACCATACAGCAACAACCTGTAGATCACGAGGGGCGAGTTGGTCACCCTTGGTGATCATGCAACCAGGCGCTGAAGACAATGCAAATTGAGGCTGATTCAGCAAATTCTTTACCTCTCTTTGTAAGTGATGAAGACCTGGTGGAGGTTCTCTGCTCCAAACATTTGAATGGAGTTGCGAATCTCCTCCAGGAAGTTTCGATGTGTCATTGCAAGCTCCTTCATAGAAGAAATGTGATTAGTATTATAGGCACAAAAACTGCTCAATGCACAATCTAGAAACCAAACACCAAGGGCATTACAGGACCAAGAGTATTAAAAGGTTTTGGGTTAGTCAATATTTGAACATGGTCTAGCATTATAAGATGTAAGGTTTAGAGTCAGGCAGTACCCTAAAGTAAAGTGTGTAAAAAGTGGCTTTTTTATACAAGGTTCATGACTCCAGAGAGACAAGTACCTCAATATTTATAAAGATGTTTTCCAAGTCATCTGGCTGCAGGAACCGCTGTAGGGGTTTCTTGAAATGCTGTCATAACCAGAGCAGAACCTTCAGTGTTTTTCTAACACAGCAGCAATGGACACCAAGCAGTGCTGGTAACACTCACTACCTGTGACTACTATTGAGTACAGGTGATACTAGGGAGTATTAACTGGTACCATCTAGAAAATTGTGCTGACAGAGGAGTTAGAAAAACAGTCACACAATTTAATACTTCTTTGCATTTGTATTTGGACTGCACTTGTATCCTATTTTCATATCTGTCTGACAGTAGTATGTGACTATATATAGATGTACTATACTTTTATAATGGACTCCAGTGTATCGGTGTATTTCTCCTCCGTTTGTTTGATCTCCTGTAGGCAGCAGTTTCTCTTGTCCACATCAGTCATCTTCTGCTGTTGTGAAGAGACCAGCCGTTCAGGGAGACTACAGCATGTGATCCTCATAGTCATTCACTGGGTCTACAGTTTATGCTTTTCCCAGTTATGACTTATATGGCTAAATTTTCAGTCATGATGATAATCTTCTTCTCATTCTTAACATCATGATTTTTATATCATATCCAAATTCATACAAGCCTAGAATGTTTTACACAGATACAAGTCAAGTGAAGAACTGCATTTCCCACAGTCAATATCTCACCATTTCTGTAGGCTCTTCCACTCGCATCAGATCTTCGTAAATCTCATCCCCCTCATTAGTCTCATCTTCCACACAGTCATACAGGTCATCATCTTCATCAGCAGTGTCACTGCATCATGGGAAGACACCGTCTGGTGTTACTACTTAAAAAGTCGATGGCACGTTATTCTTCGGTGACAGACCTCTTACATACACACTGCCCTGCATGTTCTCTGTGAGTCGATGAAAGATGGAGTCTTCACCAGTCTAGTGAAACTTCCCACCGAATGAAAACAAAATTGGCCAGTGATACCCCCACAAGACTTACTCTACCGGAATATTTAACGGCACAAAGTGACAACCCTTAGATGGAAGTGAAGAAAGATGAGCAAAAAATGCTCACCTTTTGCACATGCATTGGAACACAGAGGTAAACTTACTCGATCTGGTCAGAAAGGCCACTGTAGATTTCCTCATCTGGAACACTGCCTTCTACAGGAAAAGGTCTGCAAAAAGTGGGAGAGCGCTTAGCATGTGCAGCATGACCTTGATGCAAGTCCACCAGGTTTAGAAGAAACACGGAGTAGGAGAGAAGCAGTTACAGAAATACATCCCAAATGCTTAGTTTCTTCATTACTCCCCCTAATAGTCCATTACAAGAGTATAGACATATGCAGACATATTCTATACGAAGAGAGGAGTGTATAGAACTAGTCACCCCCCCCCCCTTACCTGGACCCTCTGTACAACAGCTTAATAAGAACTGTACTAAAGAAAAATAAACCAAAAATACAAGATAATGCATAAAATAATGAGATCATAAGAAAATATGCAAAAAACAGCAATCATTCTGAAGTTTATATTTCTGCTCTGTTCCTAACAAAATATTTTGACATGTTCTAAGAAATGACCTGTACTATTGATGAGACTTTTTACACAATGTGATAAAGAGTATTTCATGCATATTGAGAACCAGGTCTAACTTCCACTGCACCTCAGCGGGATGGTAGTTGTGCTGATGGGGTAGGTGGAAGGATATTCTGCTACAGGATCTTCAAGGACTTTAGATATTTTAATGCATACAATGTTTATCTTTGTTTATTCACTTGGGAGACCTTTTTCTGAAAGGTGAATTTCATTGTTTCATTGCTGTCTGTAGATGCAGAATGTGACACAGATGATGTCTGCTTGGGATAAATTTATGTGACTTGTGTAATTCCATTATCTAGCTACACAGGTGTGAGAACTCATATGAAACCACACGGCAGTAACAGGTACAGTACTTACTGTATTCCTCGATCAGTTGCAAATGATGTGTAAGACAAAATGGACAAGGTGTCAATAACCTGAATAAAGGAAAACATAAATCAGGATCCGTTAATAAAGCACAAGTCTCAAGTAAGGAGTGAAGGAAAAAGAGAAGGTCTTTGTGTGTGAATATGGATAAACAAGTTTTATTTTAATCTTTTACATAAGTTGAGAAAAATTTGCTCACTAATAGCATGAAGGGAAATTATGTTATTAAAACTAAAAATGATTAATATCAAAAAAAGGCAAGCAGTCTGAGTAAAAACAGGAGTAACTTTTTCACAAATGTCTTCGGTTGGCATATGACTGATAATAATGGCTACAACTTCCTTCAAGTCTTTTAAAACATATAAATGAAAAATGGAAGTTTTCCTGTCTACTGTTGAGAAGAAACTGTAAGATCATTTCCTTTCTGAAGGGGGCAGTGTTACTGTAATGTCACTAATGTCACTGTACCCTAACCCTTCTATGTATACTGAATAAACCAAAACCAAATTATTAATAAAATGGTATAATATTCTCTTTATTAGGCTTCACTGGATAGAAATGGAATGACAGTTTAAAACAGGAAGACGTGAAAGGTATATAGTGACTGACAGTGTTTCAATGGCTTTTTTACAAGAGGTATTTGCATAAAGGCTCAGATTACTCATAAGCCTGTGGGGTACACTGGCCTGTTTCCTTAGTAAAAGCACATGCCTGGAGCTGAGTGGATGGAGCAGAATAAGCCAGATGTGTGAAGCCTGCAGACAAAACCACAAGCAGAGCCAGAGGCTGCGGAGTAGCACTAACGGAAACAAATTCACAGAGAAGTGCAATCACGAACACCATGAGAGCCTGAGGAGGATGGTTCCCCTGGTGGGAGAACTTTTGCACATATAAAACCGTCTGCTCTTTGCTCTGGGACTCCCTTTGTGGGTGTGACACAAGGCTCGGTCCTGCCAGCATCAATGTGTTAACTGTAATTTCAGTGGCATTTTGTTGACTATGAACCAGGTACTTTTACATAATTCAGGTTTGTATTTATTCAGGGCACCTTCTTATCTGAAGTTCTATTTCATCTTCTATTTCATCTTTATTTGTCTCTCTGCAGTCTAATGGATGATAGCTTTTAGCTGATACTTTATTCCAACACATTTTTATTTATTCACACAGCTGGATATTTTACTAGTAGAACGCAAGTAACTGTACTATATGGGCTCTTCTGGCACTTAAACTAGGAATCTTCAGATTACAAAGTTGTGTCTTTTACCACTTTGCTTCCTTCCGGTCTGTATTATTATCATCTGTGGTGAAGAGGACATTGTTTAGGTAATCTTCTCTAAAAGGTTAAAGCACATTGTAGATTTCACAATTGTGTCAATGATAGAAAACATTCAGGTGAAAAGCAGCAACAAGCAGTCCAATCCACATTTTTGGTGCGAATAGTTCACACGTACAGTTCTGCGTGCACCTGAGGTGACGCCAGGAGAAGACACACACAGGAAATGGCAACCGCAACTTAAAGGGGAGTTCTTGTCTGTGCTAACAGCCTGGCCCACTCACATACTCTACAGAGCAATTTTGCTTTGGTATGACTTTATTAATGCAAGTTGTGTCACATACCTAGTTTGACATGTATTTACTCATTCGTCTGCTCAGTCAAGCACAAACCAGGGCTCAACTGGAGCAAGAAAATACAAAATACAGCCATACCCAGAAGGTTACTAGGACAGCACTTAGTCATGCAGGCATTTCAACATGCTGTACTGTTGAGATCATTTGTATATTGTACTAATTGATTATCTAATGAGGGTGCCAGTAATTGACAGCTTCTCTGGTCTGTAACTGACATTCAGAAGGCACAGGTTATCTGAAGGAAATCAGAGTAGCAAAGAATGTCTGTGTAATGTTGAAGAGAAAATAAGTGTAAGTTTAGACTCCAAACCCATAATTACAGCGACTCACTCTGAAGCAGAGTGCTGTTCTTGATGAACTTCAGGCATTCATAGGGGAATAGGTACAGATGAGGTGCTGCATGAAGACTGCGGGTAAGTACGGAGGTGTACCAGTACTGCATAATTGTGAGGACGTGAACGGTTTGGACTCATACCTTAGCAAAGTCTCGCACATCAAAGAGGTCAAACGCTTCAAACAGCTCATTCTTCTTCAGCCCAAACCAGTCTTGGCAGGCAGTAAGGAAGGTTCTGATGTTCTTCAGACAGAGGAACTGTAGGAAAAAGATGGCATATTGGTCGGACTGAGAGAAACATGTCACACTAGTCTGTCATGTAGGAGCACACGAAAATGCATGTTTTAGACATTAGTCTACCATGGGGAGGGGGCACAGAGAGGTTGTTCTCTCCAGCTAGAGGCAGAAAGCTATCCCAGGTAGAGTTGTTGAAGTGCCATGGGGGCGTTTTCACAAGTGAAGACAGAAAAAGTCATGAGACTGGCTTTGGTCGAACAGCTACATTGCTGCTAAAGCTATACAGACCTGCAGTGGTTAAGGAGGAGCAGAATGTTTGCAGTTGACTGTTCAGTCTACATCCTCATCCTTGCCTGCTCTCATAAGGTTGGGGTAGTGACCGAAAAAACATGACTGTGGGTGCAAATGGCAAAAAAGAGGCTTCTCCAGAGGGTGGTGCCACTCCTACTCTGTGTGAGGGTGAGGAGCTCAGGGGTTGAGGGGGTCCTTGGTGTACAGTAGCTGTGCCTCCAGATTGAAAGGAACCAGTTAAGTTTGATTACACTTTTTGTTTTAAAGTCCTCTGAGTGCCTCCTCTGAGAAGTCTTCTAGAAACATTAAACTTTAATGAGACCAAGTGGTAGACCCAGGAAACCCTGCAGCTATTATATTTCCTATGAGGACTTGGGGACCACCAAGGAGACTTGCAGACTGCTGCTGTAGACAGGGAAGTACGGTCTCCTCAGTCTCTGTTTCCACTACAATACTCACCAGGGTTTGACATGATTTGACATTCTGACAATCAAAATCGCAATAAATCACAGCTGTTTGCAGTTTATTACGCTATTATTACAATGTACAGACAGATTTTGTTGACTAACATGGAAATAAACTGAAGTTTTATTTTTTCTAGTACTTTCAGAAAGTCTGTTTTCAGCATGCAGTACCACTTTGCTGAACTATTCTGTTAGGTACAAGTTTGATGAAGAGCCATACACTCGGAAATGTGATTAGAAGCTCTAGATACTGGCCTGTTTGATTGTGTTGTTAGCTGTTTATGTGTGTGTTTGATGTTAGCTGTGCAAATGCTAAATGTAATTAATAGTTTGGATGCTAACTGCATAAATACATGGGTTTTGGATGCTGACTAAATATGGATATGAATGATAATTGCATCAATATGGGATAGGATGCTAACTGTAAAGTTTATAATTTTGGATGCTGCCTGTGGTACTGCTCATGTTAGTTGCTAAGTACACAGTTAAGAGGCAAAGAAGGAGCTCTTTCTCGTGTGACAGTTCAAAGCGGTATGAAACTGCGGTATAGTTATTCACATGTGCAGCAGCCTCGCTGTGGTATCTGCAGACGGCTGATGCATCACTGAGGAGATCAGCAAGAATTCGGCAGATGGGGAACAAAGTGTGGTGTTACCATGGCAAAGACGATGTTTCCGCTGGTTCTGCGGCAATACGACTCGCTGCATAACTAATTTCAAAGGTAAGAGGTCGGAGGTAGGAGTACACACAGTAGTGCAAAGAGAAGAAATGGTGAAAATGACAGTAGACTATAGTAGAATTCAGCAGAAAGCTGCCATCACAAAAGTATAGTGACCCTGATGTTCCTTGCTATAATATCAGCAAACTTTGAAAACACATGACTTTGAATGAAGACTTTTGTCTAGTCGCCTGTGCATTGAGACAGCATGAGACTGTGCGGGTAGGAAGATAAGGCCTTGTTCTCATTGGGGAGTAGAGTGGGCCTTGGGGGCTGACAGGAGCCCCCCCCACTCTTACAGTAACACACTGGAGGGAGGGGGGAATTTGGGTCTAAGGTGTTTAACATGAAACCTCATACTGCAAACAAAACACAGAGAGAACTGCACAAACAAAAACTCACACACACATTCTGTACCCACGAATAGGTCACTGTACCAGGTTCCTATGGCACAGAGTTGCAAAACTAGATATTTTATACTTTCCACATCAGATAGATTCCTTTTGTATTGTTTTATTTTATAATATGTTCATCTAATGTATAGTCATTACAGTTATTGTCCATTAAAAAGCCTCATCAGATTCAAAGTTCAACAAATGTCTTTATAACTGTATAAATGTGTCAACATACCGGAAATGTGATGCTCCTGCGAATCTATGACACAGAAGACAAGATGTCAGTTTGAAAGATTCCTGTCTACAGTTGTACCTGGAGGTCCTCTGAAACAGCTGAACCTTTAGAGACTGGAAGATTTCTGTGGTTTTTTTTTGCAGCCCAAGTGAGATATCAACATGCAGAAGAATATCCAGTCTGATGACCAGGCATCTACTGCTGCTTTCCAGGCCAGTCTGAAAGACTGTGTCTGATTTTTACAAGCACTTGATCTCTATTTCTTTCTTTTCTTTTGCTTGATACCTATAAATAAAGTAGTGTCTGACATGGTCCAAGGGGGGGGAAGGGAATTGATCACCCTATTGTTCAAAGCAACAGAAACCGACACTGAATAACCCCAGGAATAGCATGATACCATGACTGATTCATGAAAGATTTATGCTTAATCAGTCAGTGATACTACACACATCATCTGTTGGCTCTGAAAATGATAATAAGAAGAATTCTCATAAACCCCCTTCAGGAAAAGACCTCATCTACACAATTTCAAAAATGAGTCCTGGGATTCAGAGCTCAGTGAATCGTCCCACAGTGGATGGGTTGAGCCTGTACACACATCTTCTAGGTGGTCCTTCCTTCCATCCCTAACCTGTGTGCCTCTCTCTGTGTCTATTTACTGGGTCCTTTGTTCAGTACATATAGTATCCTGATAAAATGATACAGTTTGAACTTGTTTTATGAAATTATACATGAAGTGCTGCTGGAAACATGGGGTGTGAAATCATTTAAAAGACAGGAACCTTTGTCCTTCCTGCAGTCAGCCGGAAGCATTTTGCAATACTCAAGTTAAGATCTATAAATGGGGTTTGAAAGTGAAAAACTAGCAACAAGAGGAGTGTCAGATATGTTTCATTTTTCATTACTGAATGTAGTCAATGGAAAACATGATTTTCAAAACTATGTGTTTTGTTGCTACAGTATATTACACAGGATTATTTTTATTTTTTATACTATTATTATTTAAGTTGGAGATGGGAGTGGTTCAGGAAACATTATTCTAAAAGACAATCTGCTTCTCTGATGATCTTCTGCAAAATGGATCACAGGCTCATTAAAAAAAGACCATGCGGGCTTCACTATTGAGCTGGTTAGTTTCAACACAGTGAAAATGTACAGAAAATAGAAAACTACCTAAAAATGATTTGCTTCTCTGATGATCTTCTGCAAAATGGATCACAGGCTCATTAAAAAAAGACCATGCGGGCTTCACTATTGAGCTGGTTAGTTTCAACACAGTGAAAATGTACAGAAAATAGAAAACTACCTAAAAATGATTTGTATCAGGTTGTGATGCACAGTAATCAGCATACAGTGTTGCTTCAGTTGTTATGCTATTGTCATACATGCTATTGTTGTTTAGACTGAGAAGCATGCAATATTGCCATGTTATGGTTGAAGCCCAAAGGCCCTGCTGACCACACCCCGTGCACTTCTGAGAGCTGCTTCCTCTAGAGAACTGAGTCTGTTCTGCTAACCTGCTCTTCACTTCCTGCTTCCTGTCTGTTGGAGGGCAAGGGCCCTGAGGGGGTGGAGACACAGGGAGTTGGAGCTTGTTGATGTGTTGATGAGCAGAGCAGAAAGACCACCAAGCTCACTCACCTACACTAACAGCAATGCAGAAGCTGCTGAGAGTATGACATCTTAAAACTAGATGATCCATGTAAACTGTCTTCCATTTGCAGGTGCAGCAGTAATATTCCTATGTGTCTGTGGTACAGATTCATCTGAGACTCATTGGTCTGACTCTGTATTTCCCCAGGACATTCAATAATGATATGACATGGAGGTCAGCAACTAACAGCACCTGAATGGCAAACTTCATTCCAGATCCTCAACAATGTCATCCTCTGTTACTGTAACCATGATATCCACCATGCCTGTGAACATGACATCTTGAACCTAGATTGTGAAAAATCCTTGACAAGTCCTTGACAAAGGAAAACCACTGTGAGAATAATCAAGGTTCTGACTAAAAACAGTACCAGCTGTTTCACTTTTCAAACTACCAGAAATGACCTCAAGAACCACCATCATTATGGCCTCAAAAAATGCTTCTATGTCTATGCCAAAAGATTCTTAAATTTATCTGCATTTATGTGACGCTTTTCTCCAAAGTGAGATACCTAGTGAGGTTGCTACAATAAGATACTAATTATTTTACTGTTTATACAGTGGGATTGTTTTTGATGTATTAATTTAGGGCAGGTATCTTGACAGTTTGGTGGTAGGAATTTAGGGATTTTAACCCAGGATCTTCTAATGTGGACAGCTCAATATACCCAGTATACCCCCTGCTATTCAGGTATGTACAGTACAGATAATAAAAATAAAGAACAATTGTACATTGCTCTGCAGAAGGCAGTGTCCAGCTATACTGAAGAAACACAGAGGAACTTTGATTTGAGAAAGTGGAAGTTTGGTGCGTCAGCAGTGAGTCATTCATGCAGCAGCACTCTGGGGCAGGATAGAGACAGATGATGTACTGTTTCCCTATTGGTTTTATAAAACTTTAATGAACAATTGATTTATTCATAAATAATGTGACATACTAGCAGTTCATTTTTATATTTGTTACTAGCTACTAGGCATGAAGCTTGTGATTTTAGAGTGCAGAACCTTGGAAGAGATACCGGTGTGTCTGTGACATACACTACAAAGTCAACCTCAGTGGAGGGAGTGGTACATGTTATATACCAATGATCTGTTTAGGACATTACAACTGAAGCACAAGAAACTGGAACCAGGTTGACAAGTTGAAAGTGTTGAGTGGAAATGCAAGAGGAAACAGCCATACAACAACCTGTCCTCTAATGGTAGATCCAGGAGATTTGCATTTTCTGAAACTGTTGATATCCTGTTAGGTCCTGCCACTCACTTCCTCCCCAAGAGGGTCTGAGCCGAGAGGCCTCAAACTCACCATTGAAACACCCCATTTACTATTGTCATCATTCTCAGAGTCTATTCCAGAACCACAACTACACCTCATCTGAGATGGTATCCCAGATCAACAAGGACAACTACACCTTATTTGAATCTATCCCAGGTCTACAAGTCAACTTATCTATTGCAGATCATGAAGGAAACCTGAACCTTAGCCATAAGTAAGGTAATATATGTAATTTGGAAACAGTCAGTAAATTCTTTCCCTCCTTACTCAATTCAGAAATTATCACCTGACTAGGCTTATCCTAAAGTTGTACCCCACTGGTCAGGTTTTATACCCTACTGTACTAGATAATCTTAGTCTACCACATATGTACTCCCACACTGGGGAGACACATCTTTACAGAAGAGAGCAGAACTCAGATAATTTTAGTTTTTTACAACTTTTCTTGAATAAACATAAACATGGCCAAAACATTTCATGAGGGACATCTTTTTGAGAACAACACTAAATTGAGCACTAAATTTTTTGCAATATACTCACATAAGCAAAGAGTGCATTGAGACAATTTATGTTATTACTAATTTTTTGTTTCATTGTCTATATTAACTTTATAAAATGATCTTCTGAAGCTTATCAATAGCAACTCAACCTCAGTGTCAATGTAAATCACAATTCATTGATCTAGCTGTTCAATAAAAGGGAAAAGTATAAAGAGGAAGACCATAGGTTGGTATTCCAATTTGCTGTAAATAACAGAATGATATTGTTTTATACTAGTTGTCAAAGGTAGTTTTGGGGAAACAAATGTTTTCTTTAAATTTCAGTATTTTTTCAGAGCTCAGATCATTTTCATATCACTTTGACAATATGAACAAAAAGGAATAGCTTTAGTATGGAAATTAGCATGTAAATGTGGAAGGAAGTTGTATTCTCTCTCTTCTGTCTCTCTACACACAGCTACAAAAATAGTCCCAGTTTTATACTGCAGACACCTGTGCACTGGGTAGTGTCCTCTTGGCATTCTGCTTGTCAGCCAAGCTAAAGACTCCATCTTGTCTAACCCCAGCAAGCAGTCCAGTGACCACTGATGCCTTGTACTCTCAAGAGCAATGATCAGCAAATTGTGAAAACTGCTTGGTTCCTCAGTAGGAAGTATAATTAGCACCCAGAGATCCAATTGCCACAATGCTCTATGACCACAAGCTGCCCAAATGCCTAAAAAGTGTTCTGCTTATGTCAACTGCTACCTCTGGTAAATTGCAGAAAGAGCCTCTCACCCCAATACAATACTGGAGTCCCACCAGCACATCTCCACAGTCACAGCAGAAGCTGGCCTTTTAGATGGGAATTTCCCCATTCAGTGGGAACTTCCCACTTTGATGGTAAGTGACCAGTTTAGTAGGACATTCCCAGTTTGATAGAAACTGTAGACTCTTTTTGAAACTGGCCACATTAGCATGAGTTGTTTTGTGAGTATGGCTGAACATCCTGCAGCGTATTTGGAAGCCATCATATATCTTAGGAAGATCTTAGACCTGGGAGCCATAATGTTATAAACTTGATGAAGCAGAAGGTTGTAGATGCTAAAAACTGGAAGGTTGTATATCCTAGGAACCAGAAGATATTCTCCAAACACAATGACATCATACAAATACACATGATGTGAAGGAGAGCCACATACATCTGGAATGGTGCAGGGACATCTGTCTCACAACAGTCATGTTCAGTCCTGGCTGGTCCACTGTGTACAGGGTTTTTTAATGGGATGTGGATTTAATCGAGATGCTGGAAGCAATGTAACCCAAACTAAGAAAGTCACCAACATCACAAAAAACTTGCAGACAAAAAGCCCAAGGAAAAGTACCAGGATACCGTGATAAACCTAACAGCTTTCATCATCAGATGACAGAATCAATAACCATAATTAAATGTTTATTTTCCAGATTCCTGTCAGTATCTTTATCCTATCAATATGTTCAACAACAGAAATTCACTGCAGTTACTGTGGTAATTTGTGAACCAGACAAACATTGTTGACTGTGCAATGACACTTATCAACAACAACAACAACAGCAAGGTTCAGGCCTCTAAGGACCGCAAGTCAGAAACACTGTCACTTCAGCAGCAGTGGAAACAAACGTGTGGTCAATGAGAGTAACTCCTAAACTCCAACTGAACTGAAAGGGTCCAAGGAATAGAGTCAATGGAGATTTCAGCAAAAATGGGTAAACCCTCACATTAAATATTTGAACATGTAAATAACCATTACCACATATTGTGTTTAAATAACCTAATAAATATTTGCATTCATTGTGTTCACTTGCAGACAGTACATGAGTCTGGTGGTGGACATACAAATGCAGTGTTTGGATAGTATGTCCTCCCTCAGCATCTGCACCAAACTGACGGTGGACCCCAGGACTCCGTTCCACACCATGACACTTAATGCCGTGTCACACATACTATGGTGAGTTTACTGGCTTTACTGCATTTACATCTGGCTGATTCTCCACACTCGCCTACTCGATTACACTGTCTCTCTCTCTTACACACACACACACACACACACACACACACACACACACCCCATTGTGCACTTTTTGACTTTATGCGGTTTTTCCAATGTGAACATACACTTCACAGATGTAATTTTGAAATTCTGTGCACTTGTCTGGTGTGTTAAAGGAATATTACACTCCTATGCAAACACGTGTCTCCCCAACACATACATTTGCTCATCACATCCAAAACAAGGAACAAAGTAATGTACTCATTTACATACCTGTTTATGAATGTGAGAATATATCTGTGTTGGTGAGTGTGTATGTTATTAGTATATTAGTACAAGTGTGTTTCTGCTTAGCTCTACATGGATGGTATGGTGCATATGAGTGTGTTTTCTATAGAAGAGTTATTGTGTGAATTTATTAGTATCTCTTGGCAAAACACTGGAACATGAACCTCATCTACTTGACAGGTCAGTCATTCTCTCACCTACAAAGTGTATCTGAGCGAAACAATGACAGAATTAGTGTCGTGGGACAGTTTTGTTTGAAGGCTGGACAGCACTAGTGGAGGGCAGTCACAAACCACCTGATGCACCCTCATGCTCTGCTACTTGGTGGTGGAGATCGGTTCCCCGGACACACATTGGGACTCTGCGGTGCGGGTCACGAGCAGAGCATTATGGCTCACCTGCCAGACCTACCCCAAACCATGGCGCACCAGCAGAAACAAAGACAGTCAACATCTGCAGTACAAAACTCTCATTTCAGATGGGGTTGAGCTGTCAGAATAGCAGGTTTTTAATTACCTACATGGCTCTGCTTTCAATTACACTCTTTTTGAGTTTGCTGTAGGTAAAGCACTGGGGCCTTAATAATCCACACTGCTTCTGCAGTGACATCCAGTCAGTAATGCACACTGTTATCGACTCCCCCCTTACTAGGCTCCCCCATGGTCTTGGAGGTTTACACATTGCATCAAACCCTACTGTGACACGGCTGGACTCATGACTATGATTGACATTGGTCAAGACCCAGCACATGAAGGGAAAAGATTAGGGTCAATGGGTTCATGTACATGTACATTAAAGGGTTTGTGCAGAGTGTGTCAGTGTGCGTTCTGGGTGAGCTGTGATTCAGTGGGTTCAGTGACAAGTTCGGTTGAGTCACAGTTGTCTGCTGTGCAAGCTGAAAATTTCTGAGACAACATATGGAATCAGTCAATATGCTCAAGCTGACCAGTCCAGTCAGTCAGTTGGTGCAGTGAGTCAGTGGATCACTGAGTTATCAAGTTCAGCAAATCAGCAGCTTCAGCAACTTCAGTCATCTGGTAAGTCCATAAAATGAGACAGTCAGTGAGTGTCAAGGTTCAGTCACTCAACGCGTTTTTCTGGATTCATATGTTCAGTAAGTCAGTAACTTTACTACAGTAACTTCACTGAGCTGAAGTCCAGTGAGTGTGTAGCTGAAGGGACTGTGTAATCCTACACCCTCACTGGTCTGACACTGAGTGAGTGTGTGGGCCTACACAGAGTTGCTAGATTCAGCAGCATCACTGAAAGGTACATACATGAAGTGTGGTGCTCCTATGCACCAAAGATTGTAGCGTGTGTAAATGTGTTTGTGTCTGTCTGTACTGTGTGTGTGCACATGAGCGACTCTGTGTTGGTCCTTAGTGGCCAGCTCACCTGAGACATCTGTGGTCGCAGGTTGATGTCCCTCAGGTTGATGGAGTGCGGACGGAGGTTGTTGAGCAGCTGGCAGAGTAGCACGCCATCACGCAGTGCATGGGCCAGCTCACACACCTGCGCACTCGCCCAGGTGACCCGGTGGTTCTCAGGCAGAACCCGGCACTGGATGAGCCAGGTGGCGCACTGTCTCCACAGGTCCATGGTGCCACTACCGTTGGAGTATGTTAGAGGTGTCGTGCTGTTGTGTCGATCTCCCTGCCGGCCGGATGTTCTGCAAGAACGCTTTGGCTGAGAAGAGTGCTCGACTTCCTCCTTCTCCACCACACAGAAAGCTCTTCCTCTCAATTGGGATGGATCTTACTCTGTGTGTGTGTGTGTGTGTGTGTGTGTGTGAGAGAGAGCGAGAGAGAGAGAGAGAGAGAGAGAGAGAGCGAGAGACACAGAAAGAGGGAGGGAGGGAGGCAGTGTTTCTGTGATTTTGAATGTGTGAACATGTGTATATTTGTGTGTGTGAGTATGAGACAGACAGACAAAAATGGAGTACATAAAAGTGTGTGCAGCTGCAGGGGAAAAACTGTGTGGCAGTTGTCTTCCAGATGAGACTGTGTGTCTATGTGTTATGAATTACTGCTATGAATATAACAGACACTCTGCATGGCAGTTGTGCAGCAGCAGGAAGTGTGCAACTGAGTCTACTGGCAGCGTGGGAGTCAAAGGGGTGGACTCACAGCAACACAAAGACCTCAGTCGGGTATCATTATCATTCAGTTGTCATTTACATGGCCTCCGAATCCTGAAATACAAATTTCATATGAGTGTGTGTTGCTCTGTGCAGGACAGTAACTATATTTCTTGTGACTGACAGGTGTGTGTGTGAGACAGGAGTGTGACAGGTGTATTTCTTTCATGAAGTACAAGATGAAAATGCTGTTTTCCAGGGACACAACTGGAGCTGCTGTATTCAAGCTGTACCTGTGAGAGACCTGCTTCATTTGCACATATGCAGGAAAAAAACACAATTTTATTAAAAGAAAAATTATGCAAAATGAATTTGCATGATTCTTTTATGTGAGGCTAGTTCAGGACCGGGTGTCCTGGTAGCATTACTGTCTGCCAAACCACACTGTGTCGTGGCGCCCCCTAGTGCTTCCTCGATTCACTAGGCAATGACAGAGTGCAGGTCAGAATGGTCACACTAGAAGGCAGTGTAGGGGCAACCCACAAACTCCAACTTCATAAATTGCCAGAAAATGACAATTTCTCTACTGACACTGATTTGCATATTTCTGCAGCTTGGTAATTTTTACTGCATTAATTTAAAGTAAAGAGTATGATCAAGGAACTTAGGCCCATGATTCCACTGGCTGTGCCACCCAGGCCAGCCCAAGAACAGCACCACAATAAATGCTGCTACCACAGTCTACTGCTCTTTGTCCACCCAGTGTAGTGAGTCCTTAATGTTCAGCAAGAACCACTGCGAGAAACAGAGCGAGGATAACACACATCAAGGGACATGTCTGTGTTTAGCTCTGCACTTTTTCACTGTGTTTGGAGAAACACTTAAATGAATACACGCAAACGTAAAGCCTGTGACTCACCATAAGAGCAACACAAACCAACCCAGATGTGAACAGCACGCTGGCACAGATCGCAGCACCTTTCTGACGAGAACTGCTGCAAACAAGTCTGCTCTTGCACAGCAGAGTGAGGAGCTCAGGGTGTGGTGAGCATTTTCTGTCCTGTGTAGAGTTTGAAGGCCTGGGAGACCAACAAACACACAAAGAAGAGTACAGTGACTGTGGGTGATATGGGTTACACAGCAGGTTTGGGAAAATTTGGCTGCTGTCTCTTGTGTGTAATTCCCCCACCAAACACAGACACAGGGTGAGGGTACGTCCTCCTGCACCAAAGAGGTTGGGTGTGGCACATGAGAGTAATCCTTCTGTTGACAAGAGCAAGCATCAGGGCACCTTCTCCTCTCCTTCATGAGAACATGGTACCCTATTTTAGACAAGAATTTCCAGCTGAATGAGGAGGAGGAACTTTGGCCACACCCCGTTTTCAGATTCAAGGGCACACTTGTGGAGAGCTCATTATGAGGGATCTCATCTGCTTTCTAATCTTCTACCAGTGTTCACTTCTGAGAAAATGTCCCCTGTATATTCAGAGAGGGAAGAGGGTGGTGGGCTTGTTCTGTTCTTGATAGAGTACAACCACCTGCTCCTGGGCTCAAGGTGGTCCCACTACGTTCTGTACCTTTGGGGTAGGAGCCACCACAGCCTGCTGACCAGGTGTAGATTCTCTGTTCAAAGGTTACTAGGGCGATCTAACATGGGACAAAGGCAGACAGGAGCTTCAGCCACACCTATGTACAGCTCTTTGTCTCCTGGAAAAAGCTGTTGCCAAATAAGCTGGATTTCTGTTTCATTCTTTTTATGTTTAAATGTAGACAGAAAAAGTAATAAAAAGCACAAAAAAAAATCCAACTGTAGGGATGCCACACATGGTTACTTTTTAAACCAGACATACCCCTGTGCCCCACCCTGGCCTTTTATTGCTATGACATCTTAGTAACTTCTACATGATGAGACAGGTAACTAGTTCACCTCTTTGAAACAGAACCACACGTTCATCTGTAATGCACAGCAAGTGATGAGGCGGTCTTATGCAATGAACAAATACTCTCACATCCCTCCTGACTCACACTGCTTGAGCAAAGGAAGGTGGGGCAAGAGCTGCCGGGGCTCCGGCCACAACATAAAGATCCCTGTGAGGCTGTAGCCCTCAGTGAGTTTTGAGCTAGTGGCATCTGAGGAATGTACCTCAGCTAAGAAGTGGAGATGGATGTATCCAGGCTGTATCATGAGGGTTGTCCACCACAAAGACTTCAGTAAAGTTGCAGACCTCAGTGGAATGTGAGGAATGCTTCAGATGGAGGTGTTTCTCAGGACTTCACCAGGCTTGTAAAGACTCGCTGCTCTGTGCCAGGGGGGAGGAGGAAGTCAGTCACATCCACCTACTGGATTCCTGCAGTGGACTTTGGAACGGGGAACAAACACACGAGTGTGTGGGTGTGTGTTTGTGCAACATGGCTGAGGGAAGGGCTACAGATACATAGGTAAGAGTGAGACCGTTTGAACTTGCGATCTTTTCCACCTTCACTGAGTTCAGTGTCCGAACTTTCTTTCCCACAATTTGCAATAAAAGTGGGACTGGACACGCTCGCACGCACACACATACACAAACAACTTTGCGAAGACACTATACTGTGTATCACATAATAAAAAGTGACACTGCAGTGTTACAGCAAATTTTATGGTAAATGATACAGTGCAGGATCTGTAAGTGCATCACTCAGTATTAAAATATAGCAACATGTCTCCATCACTGAGGTTGACGAGCACTGTGGCGGACAGAGGCACCAGAGAAGTGGTTCTGTGCGAAACTGAGGTCACTTGTGGTTCTTGCGCTGCTGTTAAATTTATGTCTAACTGCATCCGTCACTCTTCTTACCAACACCATGTATTTTTGATATTTTTTAATAAAGCTCAACCGCAGCACCGCAAATTGGTTTATAACTTATCGGCATATAACAGGGGTTTCATGTTTGTAGCGTGATCATATAGATGGATGAAATATAAATATATTATCTGGTATAATATATTTAATACGAGTGTTTAATATTTTTCCACTGTATCCTGAGTTTGCACAAGGCCACCGGTGGTCAGGAAGGAAACGGCCATGAAAACAGTGTGTGCTACAATAACTGAGGACCACATTCTTCATCCTGTGTGTGTGTGTGTGTGTGTGTGTGTGTGTGTGTGTGTGTGTGTGTGAGTGTGAGAGAACAGCTAGAAAAAAAATTGTTTCTAAAACGGGCATTAACATCTGAACAAAATACATTTGAAATGTTATCATGATGTACAGTATTTACTCTGTGTTTTGTGTGATGATTCATAAAGGATATGAGACCCTTGAGAAGAAATGCGCCTGAGTGTGAATAACCAACCATACCTCTGGTCTTGCTTGAATGAGGCTGTTAAAGCATGGAAATGAAATACATTTATATCTGTGCAAATAAATAAGTTGCCTTTAAAAATCCACAAATTTGTTTAGGAAGGATCATAGCTCATTCATGCTTCTGTTGGTAAAGAGGTTAAACCCATGTAGGGCTCAATAGGCAACAAAAACAGTTCTAGCATCCCTTGGCAGAGCTGCAGTGAAAGATCTTGAAAGGATGATGAAATGTGTCAATGTTTTCAGAGGAAGTAAGATTAGAATTGTTGAAGTAGTGCTATTTTCTCTCATGCTGTAAAAGTTGGAGGTTAAGAAAAGAGGACAGAAGGAACACAGCCTCCTTTGAAATGTGGTACTGGAACTGACTTTTATGGACACCATGGACTGCTGGAGATCAAATAGGTCCAAACTCATTAAAATAAAAAATAATGAGACTGGGGTTATCATACTTTGGACACATCATGTTAAGACCAGACTCCATCATTCTAAGACTCTAATGCTTGGGAAAGCTGAACATAGAGAATGACCAACAATCAGATGAATGACTGAATCACAGTAACCAGGGACACACCCATTTCAGCACCAAGGATACAACTGAAGAACAGACGTTTCTGGAAATACCCGTTGTGGTCACCAAGAGTTGGTCCACGGCACGCGTCCTGTTAACATGCTGCTCATGTGTTATATGGGTAACATTAAAGCCAACTTGGCCCCTGGTTGTATAGATTAGCTAGAACCTCAGCTGCAGGACAGCCTCCATTGGAAACAAGAAACTTATTGTTGAGAACCTCCATTAATAGTACCCTATGCTAAAATAAAAAGCATAGCATGAAATGAAGTCAAATATCTGAAGAAACAGCACCATAAAAACCTAGCACACAACTTAAATTGTATGTATTTTGTTGAACTCAATCAAAGGTAATTTACCTGTTTTGATCGGAATTATTTTTAATGATGTTTCTTCTGCTTTGTTTTCAGTGAGTGGATGAGTTTGAATCACTAGTTTTTTTTCCAGAGAAAGGTAAACATTTGCTTGAGTGTCTTTCAGAGTTCACCTATGGTGCAATACTTTACTCCCAAAATTATGTTTTCCCAAACATCAAGTATAGAAACATAATTGTTCAAGTCATACTGTATATGCACGTCACCCAGTTTCAAGAAAATCTGTGCAAGGAATTTGGAGGTGGCCAACATTTTTGCTGTAATATTTGCTCTGTGTCATGTTGCCTGGAATCTTTGGTCTTCTTTCTGTAGCTGTGTGGAGGGACAAAGAACAAAAAACATGGACATTCTGGCTGAGAAGCCTTCTCTGAAGAAGGAGTTAGAGGAGGAGCTGAAGCTGAGCACAGATGATATTAAGAGTCATGCCTGGTACCACGGGCAGATCAGCAGAGAGGTGCATACTGTCTCCTTTAGCTTTAACTCTATTGTAATCTTCATTAGACTCTACCTGTGGAACACCAGTACCTTCTGCTGCTACACTAACTTGCTAGTTTATTAGGTAAAACCCCACCTTCACACAAATTGTACATTCCATCAACTCATACATCTAAATGCTATTATTCTTCATGATACACTCCTGCTGTACTGTTGTCTTGAATTTTCTTAAATATTCTTCCCCAGTCATCCTTTAACTTCTAACAACCTGCACCATTCACTCATAGGGGGCAGAGGCTCTGCTACAGCGGGATGGTGACTTTCTTATCCGAGACTCACGGAGCAGTCCGGGGGACTATGTGCTGACATGTCAATGGAGGAATGAACCAATGCACTTCAAGATCATCCGGGTAGTTCTGAGACCCAAAAAGGTATTGTTGGGCAACAGGGTCCATGCTGCACAGCATGTACAATCTGCAGTTGGCTCACTTTGGTTTGCAGAATCAATACATTGTAGAATCAGCCATAAGTACCCATCTTGTGAACATGACCGTCATGTACAGTATCTCACAGTACCCTTGACTGTGACCATCAGCATCACTGTGGCTTTGAGAATGACTGACAGCATTGCCAAGGCTTTGACTTTGACCTCCACATCTTCTATTTCCCAGGGGTATTCTCGGGAGCTGTTCCAGTTTGAGCAGGATCAGTTTGACAATGTGCCGGCTCTGGTCCGATTCCATGTGGGAGGGCGCAGACCTGTTTCTGAAGCGTCGGGTGCCATCATTTTCCAGCCCATCACTCGAACAGTGCCCCTGCGTGTCATCAGCGAGCGCCAAGCTGTCAGAGAATGCAAAATTAGCTCCTGCTGGTCAAAACAAGGGCAGCAAGGATGGCCTGAGGGAAACAAGAGGTTGAGCTTCAACTCTGGTCAGATGGACTGCCTTCAGATTAACAGTAACCTGCTCAGGTTTGTCTCACATACGCTCTGAATTGGGTGAATGTTTAGTCTATTTGCATCTTGGCTTAGAGCCTGGTGGAGGGCTGGATGCTGAGATTAATGCATCCACAGAACCAGAGAGCCAATTGGGAGAGTTAAGATTTTCCTGGTGGGCTGGATAGGTTTTGGTTGACTGGACTGAAAGTTGCAGCTCAGCTATAGATGGATTGCTGCAGGGTTGCTACAGTGACACTGATAAAACAGAAAGGGCGGCACTGAAAAAAGCTAACGTTGCATCACAAGATGCATTAAAGTGCTTCAAAATAATTGATAATAGCTGAGTTATCAGGTTGCCCAGGTTAGAGTGGAGGTGGAAAAGTAAAAAGTAATAATGCATGATGTATCATCTCCCATTAGCCCCCCCCCAGGCTAGGTCCCCCTATCACCAGTTCAGGTCCATGTTCATTTTGGGAATAGAAACCAAAAAAGGTTTGATGTATATGTTGTATTATACATATCAGCATATATTACATATATAGCGTTTTATTAAATATCAAACTTTACTACCTTTAAACCTGTTCAGTTTAGTACATCAGTGTCTGTGTGTTGTCAGTGTTATGTACACTCTGCATGTGACGTCACCTTTCCAAGCCTGTCAGAGTCTGAATTTAAAATTTTTCTAATTACAAATTAGTAGATTTTTTTTTTGTTTTTTAATGAACAACTACGCAAAAACCTCACTTAAGGTGAAAAATACCTGTATGCCACATTTCCAGTCTGTGGCTTAAAAAGGAATCCATGCATAAAGAACACACTGACAGACCGATAGAAATATAGAGAAATTCTGAGTTAAATGAGTTAAAATGAACAAGATAGATGAGATGTGTGTTGTAAAATATTATTCCAATCTTATAAAAACAATTTGTCAGTTATTCTCAGATATGCAGAGTTGTTTTTTTTCACGTGTTCTGTAACATTTGAATTCCTTTAGATGTAAATTTTCCACTTTCAAGTTTGTAAAAGAGACTAAGACAAAAACAGGCTAACAAGTTCCCTCACCAAGGAGCACATAAGCATTCATGCTCATGTTAAAAGAGAAAGAGATTCTTATGTTTTCGTGCAATGATGTGGAATGATCAAGGTGGCCTTCTGAAGTTTTCACTTGGGATAGTTTTTGCTAAGATTTTGAGCCAATTCAGTTGCCACTTCTACTAAGGGATGGTCTGCAGCATATAACTATAGCTGAAAGTGAGTTCCACTTAATATATCACTTTCTCCAAGATTAACAGGTAGAGTAGTTTTTACAAAACTGCAACTGTTATATAACTCTGGTGTGGACCTGTCTCTGTTTTCACACATTCATAAATGTGGGTGACAATTGAAAATCAGGAGTGGTGCATATTCTTGAACATTCTCAGTGACTATTTGTTTTTTTGTGTAATACTCACAGTAAAAATGTTTCAGAAATGTTGTCATAATGACAGACCTTGTGCCTGTTGATGTCTCCACGGGAAACAGGAATAAGGAGAAGAGTGGAAGTCATCCAGGCAATCTGGAGAGCCTGGGAAGAAGACCTTCACTCCAGTCTGCACAGTCTGATAGTAACCTGCGCACAGGTAACCTGCCACTCTGATCATGAGTAGAGAATCAACACACTTCCACAAAGACACTCATAGCTCATACACTGCACAGCTGCTGACATACTGAGCAATAAACAGTATTATTCAGTGTCGGTTCAAGGTTATGGTAAATATCCTTTTATTAACAATAGTACCTTTATAAAACAGTACAGCTAACACAAAATAAATGGTTAATTAATTTAGTGTTATTAACTACAAAATTGTGATTTATGTCTCTTGATCCATCCCTCTCAGTTGCTCCACCAGCATCCAGTGTTTAAGTTTTTCCCCTTTGTTTCCCCCTCCCCTGTAGTGACATCACCTTCCTGTGAATCGGAGGAATCTGGCCCCCACAACATTTCCCCAGTTTTCCGCACGGGCAGCGAACCCTTGCTGAGTCCTCGCATACCCCGCCATGCTCAGTCCTCTCAACCAGAAGGGGGAGCTGCTTTGCGTGGCTCTGATGGACAGCTGCATTCCCGAGCCCCACCCAAACCTCAGCGTATATCCACTGTATTCCCCAGAAGCCCGCTGGCCCCCCGCCCCGAGGAGGACTCCACTGGCCTCTATAATGAACTGGTCCCTCGCGCTCCTCCCATGCTGACTCGGGGCCATGTGGACCGTTTGCGTGCTGAGGAGAAGTGGCAGACCCGGTTACGTGTGACCGAGACAAGCTTTAACTTCCTGGAGAGTGGGGTTTCTCCAACGCTGCCAGGAGGAGAGCAGGCAGGAAGGGGTGATGGGGAACCCCGTGCTGAAGATGGGAAACCCCACTTTGTCTGCCCACAGCTGGAAACTTCCTCCTGCTTCCGCTTGGACCGGTTCCACTCCCTGCTGTTGCCTGACAACAACCGGCCGCTGGAGCCCACAGTCCTGCTTGCGCTGAAGCAGCTTTTTGCTTGCAGCAATGCCAGGACTACCGCCCTGCACATCCTCAGTGTTGACTGCCAGGTATGCTGCCCAAAAGTGATTAGGCCATGTAGGTATTTGTCCAAATCAATAAAGAAAATCATTAAAGTGAGGCCAATGAACAATGTTTGGAGTTCAGTGAACAGGTTGTACGGTCATTAGTACCCAACTTTCTGCCAAACCATGGAGTTTCAGTGTCAGTGTTAACTTTGATCTATATCGTTGTGCCCTCTTTCAGCTGCATATCTCACTCTCTCAGTGTATCGTATTCTTTCAGGTGGCACGGATCACAGGAGTTACAGAGGAGCAAAAGAGGCTCATGGGAGTCAGTTCAGGTCTGGAGTTGATCACCCTACCACATGGGCACCAGTTGAGACAGGATCTGCTGGAGAGGTGAGCCCAGATCATCACTCCCCTTGGCTGCCCCTATGGAAAAGTATGAATCGGTCTAAGGATCTGCTCACTTGGGCCTTATCTACACCAGACACCACTTACTGGCCTTGGGTGTGGTTGTGGATATCCTGGGCTGCACTGGGACTGTTGGCCAACGTGCTTCTGTGCTGCACAAGATCATCCAGTTGGCAGAGGAGCTGCGAAACACAACTCATGACCTCTATGCCTTCTCTGCAGTCATGAAGGCCCTGGAGATGCCACAGGTAACACTGCCTCACAACTGCAATGATCAGGTGAAGCCGATACCACAGGTGCTCTTTTGTCTGGTTCAGACTCACCTGAATGCATTTGGAATGGTGAGGCTCACCTGCATGTCTTACAGATAGTGAGACTAGAGAAGACATGGCGGGCTCTGAGACGAAACCACACAGACAGTGCTGTTTCCTTCGAGAAGACACTCAAGCCCTTCATGAAAGCTCTGAATGAAGGAGATGGTAAGCTCACCAGATAAATGCTAAATTAATAGCAACAATAGAAGCTTCTCTGTGTGTAGTACACATACAAATTGATGATGCAAAGTTTCTTCCTGCTGTTACGTGAGCAGTTCATGAGCAATTCGAATTGTACAGGTGCAGTCATTGAGGGACCCATCTCCGTGCCACACCTGCTGCCTCTCCTCAAGCTTATGGAGGGAGAGGATCCAGGTGAACATACAGGACAGGGCTGCCAGTTGCTCTTCAACATCCTACAGTCAGCGCGTGCAGCAGCCCTAAATGCTGGACAGCATGAGGCCCACGCCCACAGCTTGCTCACAGGTGAGCACACACACAGGTACACAAACATATCCTAGCCTGAGGTGGGACAGGTAAACTGAGTGGAAAAAGTTTGATCCCATCCTGAAACTACATATCTTTTGGTATTCTGGCTAAAAGAGTGCTGCATATAGGTCATGTTATGGCTGGCATTGGTAAGGCATTGGAATCATGTGTGAGTGCCTACTGAGGGGCAACCAGACCTGAACATCCCAGCTGGTGGTTTCAAGTCTCACGTTACAATGTATTTATTAACCTCAGTGTCTGGGGTGGGAAAATCCAGACTGACTAACAGTTTAGTGCGGTGGTGTTACAAAAATTGTACACAACTGTGAGAGGTAAAGGGGCTCTGAGCCTTTAGACAAACATTCAAACAGAAGGTTTAGACTTCCAAGGATTTTATACAATAGGTTTAAGAACTCTTTTATTACTCAATCAATTATGTTTCTCAACCAAGGGCAACAACTGTAATATTTGCAGTACAACAAGGGTGTACAATATCCCGATCAGTACTGTGTGTGTGTTGTGATGTGTGAGACTGAATTGGTATGACATTGGTACAAGGACCCGGTTAAGGTGGATCCAGCATCTACTAAGGCATTTATTTCCAGTAAGTGGGAATCCAGTCCTCAAGCTTCAGGAGACCTTCTTGAACTTGACAGGTTGACAGATGTGTGACAGGAGTGAATTACTGACTGACCTGTCTCTCCTTCTCCAGCAGGCTGGGAACCAATCCCAGAACTCCTGGAGGCTTTCCATACAGAGTTTGCATTGCGCCTTTTCTGGGGTCAGTCAGGTGTCAAAGCCGAGCGTCAAGAGCGCTACAGAAAGTTGGAAGCTATACTTAATGTGCTGTCAGACAAGCTGGAGCCTAGCCAGGACTCTGACCATTAACTCTTCATTAGCCCTGAAACACTGGCCACTGGAGGACCTTGGCCTGTTTGGATTAAACACAGGATGTGGTGGATATGATAAAAAGGATTTGCCAGGGGTAACATGAGTGGGGGCTCATAAACATATGGAACTCCTACACTTGTTTGATACACATGAGTTCGTCAGTTCATTTTATTGTTGGGGGAAAATACAAAATATGCAAAACATGGTAAAACATGGAACACTGGATTGGCATTGCCTATTTTTATATAGAAGCGATTCTTGTATTCTGCGTGTTTTTGTGTGGACATGGTGGGGAGAGTTTATCTCATCAAAGCTAAAACAAATGTTCTTCATATTGGACCACACAAAACCATGGAGCTTTTCATTACAACATACACTGAATCAGGACCTTGTAACTGGAAAAATGTAACGCAATGCACCTTCTCACTGGGACACACACTGAAAAGGACCTTCTAATTCTGGCACATGCTGACATAGGGGCTTCTCAATGAGGCAAGACTAATTTAACAACTTGGAAGACACACTGTGATTACAATGGCCCTAATACTTGAACAAGTATGCTGTGAAATACTGGATACAGACAACAAAATCACATTTTTTAGACTATCTAAAGAAAAAAAGTATTTGTATATGTGTAAAAAGTGTGGATGAACGTGATCTCACAGCAAGTTCCTTGGTGAAGGTAGTGTTGCCCGAAAAGAGTGGAAGAAACTGGGAAATGCAGGTATGGGACAAACTGGACAGAAGATTGAAAGTAAACCCACACCTGCCTTACGTATGTGGGGACAGCTGAAGAAGAGCTGGGAAGACTGTGAAGACTGCTGGTTGATATCCAGTTCAAACTTGTTAACCAAATGCTGCATGAAGAAAACTAGTTTCCAGCAAGTGTATTCGCTCTTTTCACTGGTTTTGCATATACATGTTTCTGTAAATCCATGTTCAAGGTCACCTTAACTAATAAAGTAATCTGGGAGTTTAATGAGAATTGTTTGAAGTAGTTTTTTTTCAATAAATTTTAGACAAACAGAGTGTGGCCGCGTTGAACTGGGAGATTCTCACTGGAACACAATGAGTGTCTGGTCTTCGTGGTCAGTGGTTGTTTTATATGGAACTGTAGGTCCTACAAGCATTCTGGGTTTAGTGTGAATTTTTGGTCAAAATTGACTCAATTAACAATGCAGGTAAAAGGTAGTGAAACTAAGAATGCAGTATAGGGTCATTTCATGCTGTTTAGTGTAAATCACATTGTGCACAGACACTTTCACCGCTTTTGATGTTTTTGACTCAACTCTGCAGGACACCCGGTGCGACTTGTGAGTTTAATGTTAATAAGAAGCTCTAATTGTGGTTAAGTGATGGTTGTGACAAATACAGTAAACAGTTTCAAAGGTAAAAAGTACTCTGAGGTAGGAGTCCATCATCATGCTTGAATGGTGTAATTGTTTAAAATGAGAACATCAACAGTGAGGTGGAAAACTGCGGGTGCTCTGGTTTGCTGGGTTAGGGTTTAAAAGATTTATTTTTAATTATTATAAATTTAATATCATAACTGCAATGTAGTATATGGTTACAGAGCAGATGGAGCTCAGAAGAGAATTAAGTCTGAAAGAGATGTTTTGAGACCCTTCCTAAAGCTAAGGGAGAGATTCAGCAGCTCTGAGTGAGAGACGAAGCTCATTCCAGGACATTGGAACCATAATTAGGAATTGTCCAGCTTTTAATTCTGGACTTTTTGTGTGTCAGGATCACCAAATAATATCATGAAATGTGCTTTATATTTGTGAAAAGTATTTTTTTATTAAAGGGAAAACTGTAACCAGCTATTTGGATACAATCAAGTTTGATATGGGCCAACCCTGTACAACATCATTTTTCTCTGCTTGATCCTTCACCAGCAAAAGTCAAGCTGGGAAATCAGATTTATAGGAGTGTATCATGCAAAAGTTGCTGAAGCTTATCAGTCTGGACAGAGAAATACAGCCATGTTTTAGGCTTTGAGTCTCAAGTGAACCGTGGTCAAAGCCATATCATCAAATGGAGCAGTGGTGAACATACCTAGGAGTGGTTGTCTTGCCAGTTCTTTCCATGAGTAAGTTATAAAATCATTAAAGCACTGAGAAAGAACTCTAGAATAAGATCCAAGGAATTGTGGGTCTCTCCTGCCTCAGCTCAGCTCAGGGTTCATGACGCCACAACAAGAAAGACACTTTACTGGGACTCATGGAAGAGTGGCGAAGGGGGGAAACTTTCTGCCAAAGACAAAACTCCTTACATATGTTAAAGGAACTGACACAAATATTTGATCAAATGTAAAGTTCAGAAGCTGCAGAAAGAGAGAAAATTGGAATGAGGTAGTACTATTAACAGCTATGAGTGGGGACGATAGTCTCACTGTTGATAGGCCACAACCAGAGACGTTGCCAAAAGCCATGCATTTCCGCATGCTCATTAATGCACTTTATTATCGAAAGAACACAGAAACTGAGGTGAAATCATCAGACCCCCTTGTTCAGTCCCTAAGGAAGGACAGAATATCATGGAGACAGTGAGACTGAAGCTCCATTTTTCTGGACTGTAGTGGACTTGTCACCCAGTGGTGAGGTGCTCTTGTCTTCTGCCTACTGAGCACCGCCATCGCCCACCACTCTCCTGTAGGACAGAGATGGGAGGGAGACACGCAAGCAGAGGCAGTAAACAAAGCCTGGCTCCTATGAATGAGGGCTCCTCACCACCGTGTGCCGCTGTGCTGCACTGCAGCAGGCCAGGAGGGGAATGCTAGAGGCAGCCCCCCATTCATGTAGGCACTCGGTTTTCATGTAGCCACTGTGCTCCCACTGTGCGCGGGCGTCGTTCACGCAGCCCCACCGACCGCGCTCCCGCTGCTCTGCAGAGACGGGGGAGGGGCACAGAAAGCAGCCTGCGAAGGAGCAGAGGAGGTGAGCTGGTTTCCTCCCTGTGTCACTGCTGCATTTGTCACTGAAGATGTGTGTTTGCATGTGTGTGGTCATCCACAACAGTGCGAATGTGGAACACTCCAGCAGTGTGTCTGACAGGGTTTAGCCACCGTGTGTTTGTGGAAGGTGGAGAAGAGAGGCAAGATGTGAGCTAGGAAAGACCACAGTAATCATGGCGGCAACACGAGTGCAGCCTCACTGTTGGAAATGGTGTGGTAATAGTGTAGTAACGGGAACCTTAATTAAGTACAGCATCATCAATCTGCTTATAAATATGGCAGCTGCTGAATTACTAGAACAGGCACTGCAGCAGCAGCCAGATATGTGTGATGTAGAACAGCCACGGTGATGGGAGCTGGGTTAATCTATCTGTGAATGTCATATTGTGCAGGAGATCAATGGCCATGAGTTTACCACGGTCACTTTGGTTGATGGATTTTGGCCAGATTGGGTTCAGCAAAACAGCCAAGTTGGATATCTCCAACAAGTCATTACCTAGTGTGATGTTGGACCTGTGAGTCATTTTTTTCTTGGACATCAAAGACCAGTGGAAGATATGGTTGGACCTCCTGTTCTCATTGCAAGGTGAGTAGGACAAAGAATTTGTCTGATTCTCCTATCAGGTGCATCAGTGCTGATGTGGTATTTTGGGAAAGAAGGATGAACACACTGACTGGTCTTCTCCATCTCACCTTGGTGAATGGACAGAACAATGGCAGTTACACCTGTCAGGTACCAGTAGCAAAACTGTAGGTGCCAGAAAATTTAGCAAGCTGCAAATCAGTCAGCTTCCAGTGTGGTAAGAGTGTAAGAGTGTATGGCATAGCTGTTCAAAAAGTCATAAACCATTTTTGCCTCTGCACTTTTTTTAGACCTGAAAAGTCCACCCCTTTGCAAATGACAGTCAAACTAGACAGTTAAATAAGTGCAATGACTCTGCAGCCACAAGGCATTTCCCTGCTTCTCTTTGTTGAGGAGCAGACAGCTAACAGGTCCATAAGTAGTGATTGTCAATAATGATGTTCCCTCAAGCTCACAACACAGTATTAAAAGATCACAGTTGTGACTATGGCATAGTGGAACATTTCGAGGATGTTGCTGTGCAAGGTAAAGGACCTAAGCCTCCAAGGAAAGTAGAACAGCTGCAATTATATACATTTTTTGGTGATATAAATTTAATTTGGGAAACATTTTTTACAATTTGCCCCCTTCACAATAAGAATTTGTTGAAAAGGGTGAGAATAGTGAACAAGTTAACCCTGATGTGAGGGGGTAAATACTGTACATGTTAAGGATGGTTAGGTAAGAAATGCACTGAAGTGTTGATGGTGATTGTCAGTGTGCCTGAGGAATATGCTAACCAGTTTAAACTTATGTTGTTTTTACTCTGTACTCAGTGTTTCATGGTGCAGTCTTGCGTGGTCATCTGGGGATTTTTCTGCCCTAAATGGCCAAAATGCTCCTGCCCATAGGATCTGACCCTCCTTGCCCTCAGCTAGAGCCAAGGTTGTAGTGATTAAATCTTATTTCACTGGACCATGGGTGGATTGACTTCCTGAAGGTTAATTAGATGATTTCAAGGGGCAACTAGGCCAGCTGTCACCAACTGATGCTTTACATGTGACCTGGGTTCTGGTTAGGTCCAGTCCAAAGTGAAGACGGAGTCTGATAACATGAAGAAGAGCAGGAGTGTCCTGACTGTAACAGGGGAAGAGGTGACGTCATGAATACAAAAATATACATCATCATTGCCATCTCATCATCTCTTTTAACTGCCATTATTTTTTATTTTTCTTTATTACTTTATTACAGCATTTCACCGAAGCAAGAAAATTTTGTAACCTGTACCAAACATTTTTGAACCCTCACCGGTGGTCAAGACCACATGTTTAATGTAATGCTCTGGTCTTTATCACTGGTTTGTTTCTGTAAAAATCTTGGATATGAGCCCATGATTGCACTGATGCAACAGCTCCCTATTTTGAGCAGTTCTCCATTTTTTTCTGAAAGCTGGGGTAAGAAGGTCTTCCCATCTTAGGGGTGTCCTGCTAGATTTTCTTCTGATGTTCCTCAGATACCAGTCACACACCCTCATTCTCCATCTGTTATCCTTCTTTATTGAAATATGACATGGTTCCTCATCTACAACATCTGATTCCTGTTTTTCACAGCATTCCTTAGTGTCTAAAGAGAACCACTTTTGTTAAATGTACAAATTCTACTGTCTATTACTACCAGCAGAATGTTATTTTAATAAAAAAAATACTCAGGAGGATTTTTTATATGTGATCTCTTTACAGAAGAGTCGAGACGTCCTAGCTGACCGTGAGACAATGGAGCCAACTCGCTATAGTCGCTCCTACACGTCCAGCAGCACTCTGGGGGCAGAGCTGCGTCGTGGAAGGAGTCGGAGGCTGTCAACCAGTCTGCAGGTACCATCCTGGCGACCCTGGGAACGTGCTCGCTCTCCAGAGCTCTTGGCCAGCATGCCGCGCCCGACCACCCTACCGCTCCACGTGCCTCCTCGTATTGCCATCACGCATGTTGACTCAGACAGGTAGGAACAGTGTGTCTGGGCCATGGTGTCTGGCCAGATGAACCATATGTTCATATGTGTCATATGTTTTTCACAGCTTTGATGTGGACAATGTCCCCTCCCATGAACGGAGTCCTCTGGATTCGCAGGCGAGTCCAGGCCTACTACTGCATCCCTCCTTCCCCCAGAGCCAGCGCCGTGAGTCCTTCCTGTACCGTTCCGATTCGGACTGCGATCTGTCTCCAAAGGCCATGTCCCGAAACTCTTCTCTTGCCAGCGAGGGGTAAGTGGCTCCTGCCCCATGTTTGTGTAAAGTCTGAGCACTGTGCACCACAGGAGCTCCCTGGTTATGCTCAAAACTCTCAAGTTACATCATCTCTGCAATTCACCCCTCCACTTTGAAACAGAAGTCTGTCACTCAGTTTGTCCAGTCAGAATCAGAATCAGAATCAAGTGTGTTTACCTGTATGACTCCTCATTCTAGAGAAATACAGGGCCTGTAATGAAGCCAGCTGGCAACCAAGGATCTTCTCAGCTGCCCTGATGGTCTTCCGTAATTTCTTATTTCCCTGCAGCACCAAAGCAGACAATGGCTGATGTGAGGATGCTCTCTATAATGGCAGCATGGAAATGCACCAGTATATCTTGGGGTAGATGGAACTTTACCAGCTGCCACAAGAAGTTCATCCACTGCTGAGCCTATATGGGTCACTGGAAGCACAGTTGTAAGTGTAGAGAGCATAGAGGAGGGGTAAGAGTGACCAGGGTTCAGAGGTGTGTTTGCAGGGTCTCAGAAACTGCTTCCTGCTAGTTTAGAAAGTCTGTGCAGTTGAGACGACATGCAGGTGGGACCTGGTACACTTGCCTGGAAAGTTTCTCCTGCAGCAGCTCAGGGACAATGGTATTGAAAACTGAAGTCTACAAAGAAAATCTTAGCATATGTACCCAGAGTCAAGGTGTTAAAGTCTGAAATGAAGACCCATGCTGACTGCACCCTTTGTAGAGGTTAATATGGAAGCTTAATTTATTTGCTGGTTATGTTTTCTAAAAATCTTTGATAAAGACTTTTTAAAATGCATTTTTTGTGAACTTCAGCCTGCATTAAAATGAAAACTAGCTTTAAAATGATTGACTGGACACAAGGCTAGTCAAAATACACCCTAGACAGGATGCAGAATTTAAAAATGGCCGACAACAAAAATATTTCATCTCCATGAACTCTGACTCAAAGCCCTTTGTTGACTTATTTATTCCATAAATATGCTTAATTCCTCATCTTATTACTGAACACCAGACATGAAGTGTAAACACTGTGGAAACAAGACAAAGTAAAGTGGTGCCACACTTTTAGTGATATGATTCAGCTCAGAGGTTAAACACAGGCCACATTCATTCCACCTCTAATGTTTTAAAAAAAAGTTAGGTGAAGAATTAAACTGGGAAATGTTCTTGTATTCAAGAGTTTGTAACTCAGCTGTTACAAATGCTACAAAAGTAGTAATCGGTTGTTTCATTCACAGTGTTGTTGAATTTCCATTAATTGTACCTTCAGCAACCATTTCCTTTCTAAATCTTTACCTCTTTTCTGATGTTTGGTCTTTTGGAGACCCTTACTTATCTCACTGCCAAATAGAAAGACGAGTTTAGAATCCACAGTTCCACTGAACAGAATGTCTTAACAACATAAAAAAGTTTCATTTATTTAATTTGGGACTTGTGCTTGTGTGCAGCATTTTTAAATGTTTTTTGTCTTGTTTTCTTCTTCTCAGTCTCACAGAAGACTTCATTGTCACCCCCTTTGCTCAGGTAAGGCTGCAATGCAAGGCTGTGCATACAGTGTGAGTCTCTCTGCTTCTTCAGCTGGGATCTACTGTGGCATTTTCTGCTGAGCACGACACATGGAACTCAGAGCATCACTAATCATCATCCATCCTGCTCTCCTCCAAATACAAGGTTCTGGCAAGTCTGCGATCTGTAAGAAGCAACTTCGCCCTCCTTGCCAACATCTCGTCACCCACTGTCAAGTCAGTGTCTCTCTCTTGATCTAATCTGCTAATTAAAACTGTACCTGGAGTCAATGGGAACCATGTAGAGCCTCTGTTGAAGTGGTTTGTGAGCATTTATGATGAGTTTGTGAGTAGTAGTGTAGCGCAACAGTGCTACATAACAACTGTTCATATGTTACATGAACATTGCTAAGCGGTTTTCCATCCACCTCAAAATGGCCACTACTTATATCTCCCTGCCGTAACACAGGAGGTCTCCAGTTGGACTGCAGCCATCTGTTCCCCGGACAGCACTCTCTGGTAGGTGTAGCTCAATGCTCTTCATGTCCCTACAGAGACTCACACTCTCAAACACACAAATGTCAGCACAGTCACTATGTTGATGTGATCTCACAGAAGAAACCTACCAGCAGCTGGCTCACGACACCTTGGAAGAGCTGGACTGGTGCCTGGACCAGCTGGAGACCATCCAGACACACCGATCTGTCAGTGACATGGCGTCCACTAAGGTGCTGCTCTCTCCTGTGGTCATCACCTTAGCCAGAGCTTGTACCATGGCACCATGACAATGCCCAAACCTGACCTTTGTTGCTCCGTCAGTTGTGTGTGGTATGAATCAGACTGCATGTAGTGTCTCTATTACATTCTCACCTGTGTTTCTGTGGTATTGCTCCAGATGTCATTAACCATGTGTGGTGTCTCTCAGATTATCAGTGTGGCACGTCTCTCTGACTGCTGGCCTTCTGGGTCCTTTGTGGTGTCTCTCTCAGTGTCTGACTGCCCCGAGCTATGTGTCATATCTCTCCATCTGCTCACTGTCCAATGTGGTGCTTTTTCAAAACACCACTGATGACTTTCTGACACCCGACATGCATCATGAACAATGTGAAGATTCAGTTACCAGGGAAACCTTTTTGTTGCCATGGAGACTCTGAATAGTTTTGTTACAAACATTGTGCCTGTAAGTATGACAGGGTGCTATGAACTTAACTGTGAGTGTGTCTGTGCGTGTGTGCTTCTGCGTGTGTGTGGCTGTTTGTATTCACTGTGAAAGATGACAAAGTAAATGCAGTCTGTCTCTCTGACTCACTGACTGACACGGCCCCTAGTTTAAGAGGATGCTGAATCGAGAGCTTTCCCACCTGTCGGAGATGAGTCGCTCGGGAATCCAGGTGTCAGAGTACATTTCCAGCACATTCCTGGGTGAGTGCAGATGCTACATTTCTACCTGGTCACCTGTACCCCAAACCAGCCATTTTGTACTGGTCAGTTTGTATTCACACTCCTCCAAAGTGTGAAACAAACACTCCTCCAATCCTATAACCTATATCCTGTTTTTAGATATCATTCTTGATCTTCACATCAGTTGCATTTACTGCTGTATTAGCTTAGCAAACATAATTCAAATAGCCCAGGGTGACTTAACTGAACACAACAGGATCTAGTACAGTTAGTAATGGTGATCATGCCTCTGACCTGCAAGATTTCAGCTTACAAACTAATATGGATTATGTGTGCATGAGGGATACCTGCACTGTACTGAATGACACAGCTTATTGACAAAGAGGGTTTGCATTATAGCTACTTCACTACTTGAGAACAACCTACACCCCCATACTTGCTTACCTATATTTAACCTGCATGCACATTTTTGGCGCCTGTATGAAAAGACTTTTGCACAAGAGGTACAGACACCTGTGATTTCCTTCAGACAAACAGAATGAGGTGGAGCTCCTGCCCCCCATCCAGAAGGAACAGAACTTGGCCCTGAGTCACACCAGTGAAGTGGGGAGTTTGTCCCAGGGCTCCAGGGTGACACTACCTCGATTTGGGGTCCAAACTGAGCAAGAAGATGCATTGGCTAAGGTAAGCCCGAACATCTCTGGGTCATTTACCACTGATTTATATTCTCTCAGATAGGTACTAATATATATTTACACACTGACAAAGATAGACATTAATAGACACTGAGTGGAACCCTGAGAGTTCTGAATGGAAGCGTGTACCCCACAATGTGTCTAAACTAGTGTCAGCCAAAATTAGTTAAGAAGACTCATATCTTCCTCCAGGACAATTTGCCAGACTCAAATAAAAGTGAGCGAAGCGAGTCCAAAGGCTCATTCATGCTCACTCTCTATTCTGACTTCCTTTCCTGCCCAACTTAACTAGTACAGTGGCCTAGTTCACACTGTAGTCCTTTGGCAAAATCCTTCAGCGTCGTTGCACAGTCTGGGCTTTTGTTCTAACCAACCTGTCCTGTCAGCTCGTGTCCATGACACTTCTAGTTGGCTAATGCATCAGTGCCGACTCGTTCTCATCACTGAGCCCCCCAGCGATGTCATGCATCCCTGCTGACAGCCTGTGCCCATCTTTGAGGCTGCCATCCTTTTAATGCATCCTCAACATCGACTCTTGCCTGTTATAGGGTCTCTTAGTCATACAAAGAATCTGTCTCCAGCTAAAAAGTTAAAACAAACAATGACTAAGCTGCAGGCAGAACAGAGAGAGAAAAGAGTAAAAGAGAAAGTTAAGGTTACTCAGGGCAGTTATACAGAATTTGGTTTCACATTCACAGTGGACACAATTTGAGTCAAGTGGCATTCGCGGTGAGAAGCTGTGGAGTGAAATTTTTGTCAGAATGTGGTCCAGCAGATGGTAGAACACAGACAGGGAGTACAGATTTAGTAGCTTAGAACTTTAATCTTGAGTTGTGCTCTACCTGTTAACGTGAGTTTTAAACAGGCAGGTAGGAGGCATGGCAACTAGATGCAGAAGTGTTTGTGTGATAACTAGATGTAGGTGTTTAGTATTAGGAAGGTATGTTCCTATTCCCTTCCTTTTGTGTGACTCACAATGAAATACAGAAATGAATGCACACAAAAAGTGACCACAACAGAACAAGTGGCTTGTTCATTTCTCCAGGAGCTGGACAACCTTAACAAATGGAACTTTAACATCTTCACTGTGGCTCAGCTCTCCTGTGATCGGCCACTCAGCTGCATCATGTTTGCAATTTTCCAGGTATGTGTGTGTATCACAATCCAGGGCTAAAGACAGAGCTAAAGTCAATTTGACTGGATGCCCATCCACAACAGCTATAACTATATGATTATTATTGATTCATCTTACATTTTTCAATTATTTGTTGAGGAAAACTCACTCCAGAGTCCAGAGTTGATGACAGGTGTGGTAACTCAATGTCAATGGCATTACTTCAAAGAAGTGGTCAGGAGAGCAAGCAGAATAAACTGGACCTTTGTGCTTTTGGGACTGGGGTTAAGTGTTTATTGCAAAGATCCTGAACGTAACATGGTCAAGTTTACAGGACTGTGTTGCATATATTTATGTGTTTGCATGGGACTGAGAAGGAAAGGGACCTCATGAAGACCTTCCATATCCCAGTGGACACATTTATGGCCTATGTGATGACCTTGGAAGATCACTATCATTCAAGTGTGGCCTACCATAACAGTCTACATGCTGCCGATGTCACGCAGTCCACACACGTGCTGCTCTCCACGCCTGCCCTCAAAGTGAGCAAACATCTTGTTGAACATTAACATTTCCACATTCCACAGAAAAGACATTCCAGCATCACACAGCAGGTTACTTGTTTGGTTTTGTTGTCTAAGGACAGTCCAGACACAACCAACGGACCCCTCACTGTCTTAGGTTAATGCAGAATCACACAGTCTTATTAGTGTTACTACAGTCATTTGTCATCAGATGTATCCAGGCTTGTTACTTGGGAAGGGAGTGAAGAACATACATCATGTTGCTATGTTGGTGCTTCTGTTGAAGAGAACCCCCTAAAAGAACACACGTGACTGTATCTTGTTCTTTCTCTCTTTCCCTCCCTCCCTCTCTCTGTTTGATAGGCAGTCTTTACTGATCTTGAGATTCTTGCTGCTCTCTTTGCAGCTGCCATTCATGATGTGGATCACCCTGGAGTATCTAACCAGTTCCTCATTAACACCAGTGAGTCAGTGCAGTAGCAGAGTGTAACTGTTCACAACATGCATAAACAGCTCAACAAGCAAACATAAGAGTAGTATTATATTGTGCTCTGTAGACTACTTTACTGTAATATTGTGCATATTAAAGGAATCTACAAGAGAAGGGACACATATAAGGCTCAGCAACATATATCACATCAAAATATAACACATGAAGAACACATGAGTTCCACACACCACAGACTGCTTAGCTTGTTTAAAGGCTTCAGCCACTAATGAAAAGGACAAGTAAAATTCCTGGGGATCACAGTGTTGTCAGAGTGGACATATAGTGGAGTCACACTCCCAGTGAGCTGCATTGTCCATAGAACAAAAAAATAATAAAGGTTTCTCTGTGGGCACAAAGACTGGGTTCTACTATTTATCTTTCCTCCCAGATTCTGAACTGGCTCTCATATACAATGACGAGTCAGTTCTGGAGAACCATCACCTTGCAGTGGGCTTCAAGCTTCTGCATGAGGAGAACTGTGATATCTTTCAGAACCTGAACAAGAGACAAAGGCAAAGCTTGCGCAGGATGGTCATTGACATGGTGGGACTCTGTCAGTCACACAGACTCTCCAGTAACAGCCCTGCAGAGAAAAGAGGAGGGCACAACAATGCTCTGTAGACTACTTTACATAGCATGTTTTAGATGATGGCTCATCTTCTAGTTCAAAGTAACTGAAAACTGTTGTTTTTTGCTCTCTCTGTAGGTCCTAGCAACTGATATGTCTAAACACATGAGCCTTTTAGCCAATCTGAAAACAATGGTAGAAACTAAAAAGGTGACAAGTTCAGGTGTGCTGCTGCTGGACCACTACAATGACCGCATACAGGTAAGACTAGACCAATGTACAGCGGAGAATAAACTAGAACCCTGAGTCCTACACTAAGCATGTAGAATGAGCAGAGGTCTCTGCATTGCAAACCCCTGGTGTATAGTGTATGTGTAAGAAGAATGAAAAAACACTTTGTGTTTATGTATAAAACTCTTCATGAAAATTTCATGTATATATGTGCAAATAAGACTTTAATAACCACTGTAGGCCTGTGGATGGCACTACAGGTGCTGAGGATCATGGTGCACTGTGCAGACCTCAGCAACCCCACAAAGCCCCTGGCTGTGTACCGCCAGTGGACCGAGCGCATCATGGAGGAGTTCTTCAGGCAGGGGGACCAGGAGCGTGAACATGGCATGGAGATCAGTGCCATGTGTGACAGACACACAGCCTCTGTGGAAAAAAGTCAGGTACGCACACGGTCTCCCGCGCACACACGAACACATACACACACAGTGTTAACGTGTCAGTGTCACACACACAGGACCTCAGAAGAAGAAATGCTGATATGTTTAAGTTTATAAATCTGAAAAAAGTTAGAAACATATTTGTAAAGACCTGAAGCTCCACTAGTTCACAGTCAGCCACAAATTAAGGATTTTCAGAACCATTGCTGCTCTGCCTAGCAGTTAGAGTCCTACAAAGGTAACTGAAATAGTGTTCAGGAAGGCAATGAAAAACCCTACAGTGAGAGCTGTTGTTCTACAGGCATCTCCTGTACTTAATAACATTTGTGTGGAGGAAAAACACTGAAAATTAGTGTTTTTGATGGAACTGTGTGACTTGCTGCCCATCTCAACCCTGCTTAAGACCCCGTGGCTTCAGTATTACCACAAAATTACTGGAAGCACTACAAGATAATACAAAAACCTCTTTCTAGCTGTAAAGAACAATGGGGGGAGAATTATGGTGTAGGACAGCTCGGCTGGAGGGCTTGCAGTCATTCAGAAAACAAAGAATTAGAAAGGAAACTGTACAGCAGAATATTTTACAGCAGGAATCTGCTTCTGCTCTGAAGCTCAAGAGAAGTTGGTAGAGCAGCTTATACTGAATCCACTAAATTTGTCACTTCACCAAGTCCTCAATTCTGTTTTGTTGAAATGTTATGAAATTATCTGTATAATTCTATAGCAAGGAATGAACCAAAATATCTTCTAATTGCTGCATGGGTCAGACAAGCAACTACAGCAGGTGTTTAGTTGAAATTATTGTTGCTAAAGAAATGTCTACTACCTTTGAGAATTTAATAATTTCAGTTTATTCAGTTCTGTTTGTGCAGTTTGTTAAAGATTGTCATTTAGATCAAATGTTAGAAACAATTCATGGATAAATTGGAATTTATTGTTGCCACAATTGCATGTGGAGATGAGGTGGCCATCATTGACAGGTGTCTGTTCAAAATGCACATGGACTTCGGTGACATGTTTCTGTGTGTTACCAATGTAGGTGGGCTTCATTGACTACATTGTTCACCCACTGTGGGAAACATGGGGAGACCTGGTGCATCCTGACGCCCAGGATATGCTGGACATGCTAGAGGAAAACAGAGACTGGTACCACAGCACAATGCCACTGAGTCCATCCCCTCCAGCAGAACAGGATGGAGTGGATCACTTTCAGTTTCATTTGACTATAGAAGAAGACAACCAGGACCAAATCCAGCAGAAGTGTGTGGATGAAGACAGCTGGGGAGGGGGTGAAAGAGAGAAGGAGCAAAATACTGTAATCACAGATAAAAATGAAGAGGCGGAGGAGTCGGAGAAAGAGGAGGAAAGTGAAGAGAACAATAAACTGGAAGAGGACGCAGAGCAGAACCAGCAGGAGAAAACAGGGGATATTAATAAAGAGGAAGAAGAGGAAGATACAGAAGGAGCCCAATGAGGAAACTAAAGGGAATTCAGTGGAAGGGAAGACCTGGTAGTAGAAGGAAACTGTGGAGATCAGTGAAACAGGATAGAAGACAGAAAGAGGAGGAGGAAGAAATGAACACGAATGAAGGGAGACTGGAGAAGAACGGAGCAGTGTCTCCTCCCAGTGTTTTTGACAAACTCTACATGAACCTTGTTTTGTGGGCAGTTCAAGAAAAAATGTTTGAAAGTCATATATTCTCTCACACACAAACAGACTGAATTTTAACACAGAGCGATAAGATCAACCATTAGCACTACTGAACATCTTTATTTAACTGAAAATTCCTCTCCAAAGGACCCCGGACCTGAGACTTACATTGACGTGGATAAAAGCCCTCCAATGAGGAAGAAACAATAAACATTTTGGAGGAATAGCAGCCATCTTCCTCCATTTTCTTTATGAAAAGAATAAATGCAAGCTGGCACTGTGCCTATTTTCTGAGCTTCAGCTGCCAGCTATGGTTTCAGCTTCTGCAGCAGTGAGTCCTGAGAGAGTGGTGGTTATCTGTGAGACATCTGTTACTCTTGTCTCTCATTCGTGTCTGTTAATGGTCTGGTAACCTGTGGTCTGCTAATTGTCCCAGTTCTGTCGGCCGGAGGGTGTTTTCCCTGTGCAGTCTCACTGTGGGCCCAAAGCTGGGTGCTGAAGGTTACATCACGCACTTTTCTGGTGAACTACGCACCTGCACACTGGGCAGAAAAAAGACATCCACACTTGCCCTGTGCTACAAAATACTTCAAAATCATTCATACTTTACTTTTACTTTTATCATTTGCAGTATAATATACACCAGTGTAATGTGAAAAATCACAATATAATATTTAATTTGTTTTGATAAAATAATGAATCTTTATTTGGAAACTGTGACTCTTAAGAAGCAAGATAAAACATCATTTCAAAAAGTAATGTAGAATATAATTTCCGTGCTATTGTTCATATCATTAATTTAAACTTTAAACTTTTATAGACTGGTCAAAATTCAACTTTAACATAAGCCATCATATTCATTGAAATTGTGTCATATGTATTTTATAAACACGCATGTATCACAAGACTGAGAGATTCACCTTTTCCACATGCAAAAATTAAATTGTCCCTTTTGACCATTTAATGCAATAGTTATGTAACAAATATTAAATGTTCTTCTGTAACTGATGTTTAAAGATGGTCCATGCCAGGTTACCAACTTTGTACTCTCAAAATACATGTAAATATCAGTAAATGGATTATTATTTATAAAAACAATTATTTACAGTCAAGTACTGTTATAATTATCTAATAGAAATATATATTTTAGTTGGGAGCGCAGCAATCATCACCTTGAAGTGTGAAATATTGTCACTTTTCCCTTGTGGAGCAGTCAAGCGTAAACATTACTAATTTGTTTTATTCTGCCAATTATCTAGCTCCACTTCTGAGTGTGACACAGATTCTGCTGGGCCTTGATAGATTTTTTGCCAATTTTTTGATCAATATGTTCTTATTTGTTAAACAATGAACAATTGAACAGAGCCCATTTTTTATGATTGCATTACTAGCTATAGCTGTTTACAGTGTAATGCTAAGATGGTCAAAGTTCCTCTTGATCTGGAGGTCCAGTAATTAAGAGTTTCTATGACTACTGAGCTGTGAGGAACCTCATTTCTGCTACTTGTATCCAGATGTCTGTTCTTTTCAGTGTTAATCAAAGCTCAGGACTACAGTTCTGTAAAAAACTCATGTATCGGCTGTTGGTTGATCTCAAGATTCCTTTTGCTGCCACTCATGAAAAGGACCACAACTTGCTTAAACTCTGCCATCAAGACCAGCTGCTCCTCCACAGCAACGGAAAACGACCTATCTCATGAAAACTATCACCTCAAATTTAGAATAGAAGACACACAGCTTTGAATGTTTCTATGTTGAAGATTATATTCTGATGAGACTATAAGAACTACATCACCTGCTAATAACAGCACTGAAACCTTGGTATCCAAATGTATGCATCCATAGGTCTTTTCTTGGTTAACAGGAGTCCTGCACACTGAGCTTGCAAATTCCCATGTCATCTCGGGCCTTTCCAAGGGTAAAGAGCTAATCCACTATTCCACAGCCAGAACAAAAAGCACCTTGTTCCTCTTGAATCCACCACTCAGAATCATCTCTATCACCCTGGCATGAACTTCCCCAAGAAGGCTGAGAAACCCAATGGTGCAGTAGTTAGAATACAGTCCTCCCTCTCTTCTTTTTAAAAATGGGAACTACCTGTTCATCCACCCTGGCAGCCCTACTACTGTAGAGTTGTCTCATTTCCACAGCAATTTCAGGATCCAGTAAAGCTCATGGAAGGAGCATTTTTCTACTATGTTCAGCGCTGCTGAAACTATTGATGTGTCAGAAGTATGAAAGTCAAAGTCTTTTTATTTGAGCCTCCAGGGGTAACTCAGGTTTGATCTCTTTGATCTCCTCTAATACTGATAAATTTGTTTTGCAGGCCATCCACAGCATATACAGCATTCCTTGCCAACACCTTTATTCAAAGCCATCAATTGTCTTAATGTCCATTTCTTCACTGACTAACTTCTCCATTCATACAAAGTTCTGGAAACTACCCCAGCTTGAACAAGTCAAAAAACTGTACACAAGAAGCTTGCCTAGGTTCTTCTTGGCCACTGCCAAGAGTCATTTGTCATCAGATTTCTTGTTTGCTTGTCCTTTCATTATTAATCAGTGATCCAAGAAGGTTAAAGTCATTTCATGTTAAATCAGTTTAGTTAATCAGTTTCGTTATACTGCTAAACTACTTTTCTTTCTATCTCTGCATTTTATATTTAGTGGTCTGCGTTTTAAAATAGAGCTTGTGTGTTCGTACTCATGTATGAAGTGCACTTCTACTTTACACTGAACTGACCTGAAATATGTAGAGGGCACAAACAAAAGACAAAATTATAAAGGTTTGGGTTGGGAAAATGGAATTAAAGTTTATTTTTAATCCAATTTTATAGTCAAACTGATCACAGGTAGGAAAAAAAAAAAAGAAAATTACTGGTGAAATTTTACACATTTTGGTGTAAATTACCCCATTAAAAAAGTAACAGAGCCAAAGGTTGTAAACAAACAGTCAGATCCAGGGCTCCCAACCCACCCACACCCTTCCCAGCACATTTGGATCTGTAGCCTGGTCCAGCAAGCAGTTGACCTGGGCCTCCACGGACAGTCCATCGGCCACCTCTCGAGCTCGGCTGTTGTGCTCCGCTTCTCCTTGTGCAACTGCCAACATGCCTCTGAAAGCCGGATCTTTCTCAAAGCCCAGCTTTAGTTCTTCACTTTAATACAAATGTAGACAGAATAATGTTGTGCACAGTTTTCGTAAAGCCTTACACAAAGAATAGACAAAGATAAAAATGGTACCAAGTTTACCATATTTCCATTCTGGGAACACTGGGCAGACAATTTGCATGCATTGACTATTCAATTATGCTAATATATTTAATAAGCCTAGTAAGGCTCATGTAGTGACGTCACTACAAGCTCATGTAAGTGACAAATGATATTCTTTCTGCAGAAGAAAAGGTAAATCTGCTACTGCAGACATGATGTGTCCCCAGGGAGTTGGATATTACTGAATATATTCAGCTCAGGGATTTCAAGTTCCATATAAAACTGGCTCTCAAGGTGTTTCATTTTGGTCCCAAGAACTGCTGTAATTTCCACTTTCATAAAGTTGTTGAATGAGCTGAACCTTTTTCTCTAAATATATTTGTGAAACATGTCAATTGTCAAGCAGACTCAACGATGAGTAATGAAAAGCAGAATAGCAACATGAGGGATTGTTCATTATCCAAACTGGTAATTAAATGAATAAACATACCATGTTATGACAGCAGGGTTTACACCCTCCAGCTTTCTGCGGGCGATGTTCACTTTTTGCACAGGGTACCAATTGATTTCTTTGGTATTCAAATTTTGTGTCCACGTGCCCATTTTCTTCAGTTGCTTTAGCTCAAGGTTCTAAATATTAAAAAGAACCCTTTGGTTGCAGCAAATCTTGAAACAGGTAAAATCACATAGAAGACTTCAGTTGACATGATGTACCTTCCAGTCCAGAGAGGGCTCCTTGACAAAGATGTCCATTGTATTGAGCAGCAGGTCTGGGTCAGCCCTGTAGGCCCTGAGGCAGTGAACCATGGTGCTCTGAATGAGGCCAGCCTCCTGCATGGGCCGCATCAAGCTGAGGAACTGCCTGGTAAGACGGAACGGCATCATCTCTGGTACTGGGAGAAACTGAGTGACAAAGAAATTTTGCTGCATGAACTTCAAAAGTGAACATACTAATATTTTATCATGCAGTCATTTAACACATTCCTAAATGGCAACACTAAAAAAAACGGACAATAATGGACTGACAGCACAGTCAGCTGAAGGTAATTCACAAATTCCCCTGCATGGAGATACGAATTCTCTCTTAAGTGTAAAGGCAATAACCCCAGAAACAGGAACGTTCCTTTAGGACAGAATACTATAAATCCTAGTTCATGGAACGGGTCCTTCTGTCTGCTTATGAATTGGCAAAGAAAAACACTGCATTACAGCTAGAAAACTCAGCATAGGTGCCAGCAGTGTCAGAAAGAAGAATTCATCTTAAGGTGATTCATAACATAGCTACAATCCAAGTTGAATGAGCTATAGCGTGCAATGAGTGCAGTGGTCTGCTGAGTCAACAATTCCGACAGTTTCTCTTTGACAAAGCATCAGGCTAAATTCTACATCCAAAAAAAAAAAAAAAAAAAATGTATCTGCTGTTCCAGAAGCCATACTACTGCAAGTTTCACAGTCCTCTTATGATTAGGCAGGACATGAAAAATGTATTTTTGCTACATGGGTCTTGGGGCAAAGGTAGATAAACACAAAAGGTAGTAGAGCTAATTCTTCAGCCTTCTGAAGGAGAGAAAAACTCCCATTGGCATGTTGACCAAAATTCATACAAGTAGAAATGAGGTCAGAAAAAAACCCCAGAAAAAAGCAATTGAGTAGGTAAAGACACAAACCTGTGTGGCAGATCCAAAAGCGTGGCCAAAGTCGATGCCAACCATCCCTCCTGTCTCCGTATTGATCAGGAAGTTGGACAGATGACGGTCCCCGATACCTAACAGCCAGTGACTGACGCACATGAGGGCATGAGACCCTGTGAAGTGGGACCTCAAAAAGAGGAAGGCCTCTGGTGATGTGCTCATCTTGACAAAGGCTCTCCTGAAAATTGAAATGAATCATGAAAGAATTGCTCCAACGATCCCGGACTTGTTACCCCTCATGGGGTTTGGTATACATGTGGAACACGTGAGAAGTTTCTGCAACTGGCACTTGGCAGCACAGTGTACTATACCACACAGAGCACGATTATTTTGAATGAGGTATAAAATCAGGGTCCCAAGTCTCACTTCTTGCTGAAGACTTTACTACACTAACCGTCAAGACCACCTCATCATCCTCTGTAATTAAAATGGTTACACCTCCTTACCTCAACCCCTTATACAGTAACTCAACCTTGATCCTGTGTATGTAGTTTTATAACTGATCTTAAGAGCAAAAAAAATAATCTTTGATTATTATTATTATTATTATTATGACAGTTCTCACCTTAGAAGATCCTCTGGTACAAGATTCTCTATTTTCTTAAAATTTGCCACAGTCTCCGCTCTTTTGACTTTTCTGTGAGATATAAGGTCATTATTTGATCAGTTATAACAACATTAAAATGACACTGGAGATCCAAAATAAACACCGACATCACAGTGCTACATATACAGCTGCAATAATATATTTAAAAATATATTTTCCTTGCCACATACATTATATTAAAACAATATGAGAATTCTGGATTTGATTTTTCCTAACCATTTTATTTTAGTTCTTCTTGTTCAGCTTTGTCAGCAGTGTGAATAATTTGAGGGTTAGGGTTTGTATTACAAGAACAATAACTATTTAAAGTACAAACTGGTGGTCAAAAACACATTTGTAACCAAAAGACACATTTCTCTAACAGGATGAAGCAGATGACTTTGGTTAAAACTTCCCAATGGAGTAACAATAGTCTCAGTAATATTTACTTGTAAACTTCTGCATAGCGTAATATCCCACCAGTCTTTCCAGCCACTTTGTTCAGCCACATGTCAAAGTTGTCCTGCAGTCTACAAAACAGAAACATTTCACATAAACTAAAGTTTTGGCACAAGAACAAATACAAAAACGGGTTTCCTACAATTTTACTTTGAGATGTTGTAATTCATACATTGTGCAATAAAGCCCAGGAATCAATAAAATATTCAACAATCTGCATATCTTTCCTGCAACCATTATGACAATTTAGACTTTTATTATGATAAAGCACCAGCACACAATTCTCCGTGACTGATGTGGCTCCACACTTGCACCTCACTGATGACTAGATATAAGCATTACCAGGGTACGGTCTAGTTAGGGTCTCCCCAGGTCTCTCGGATCACATTAGTCAAAGGCTACCTGTGTGTATTCCTGCGCTCTTCCTCAGACATCCTGCTGTAGAGGAAATCCTTCAAGGTGCAGGTGTTCTCCATCCACTCTATGAGGCCAATGCTGAAGGCAAAACCAAAATGTAGCTCACAGGTGTACAAATGCTGCACAGCACGGCATGGGACCCACACACCAGAACTGACTGAATACCATATCATGTGTCATCATGTTTCTCTGGTTCAGTATGATGACATCAGACAACCCTTCTGCAGTCACTGTCATGGACCCTTAAGAGTTGACCATTAAATCAAGGCTAATTAATTTGAATAATCCATGAGATACTTCAAATTGTACATAAATGGTAACTGTAAGGAGATTTTTTCTTGCATTCATTCAATTTACTTTTGAAATGAGATAAAATGGTCACTACAGCTTTCAATATAATTAATACTCATCAAACAAATTACTCACTGAGCTAATTAATTTGATTAGATCAAAGCTAATATGGCTCATTTAAAATAGCTGCAGAAAAGAAAAGAAAAAGCAAAATTTATGGTTTTAAATGAAACTAGAACTTGTGAATTGACTGCGTTAAAATAATAACCACCAGTATGAACACAAAAGTCCCAAAACTGGGAGGCATACCGTGATGTCATGGGGATGACTTTGTAGGTGCACAGCATCATGTTCTTCTGACAGCAGGTGGCGTCACTGCGCAGGATTGTGTTCATGATGCCAAAGAGCTGCTCAATGCGCTGGTCCTGCCGCAGGTCTTCACCACCCTTCACCAGGAATGGGTATTCACGTTCGTTGTCTCCCCTGATGATGAGCCGCTTGGGCTTCCGAATGGAGGTCATAACCTTCACCTGAATGACCGCAACACGACCACATCAACACACCCTTATCGGAGCATTCTGGGCCCACCATGCAAACCAGCAAATAGCCATGTGTACCCTTTCATCAAAACCGTTAATCATTGCGTGATACTCTGGCAGGGGTTTCGAGTCGCCGTCATATTGTCCTATGAGAAAACACAAAAACACAACAATTTGACATAAAGATACATTTCGTACATGAAATCAAACTCTTATGAAGTAGTTTCACTGGCTCCCACTTTAGTAAATCAGTAAACTGTATTTTTATCTTAAAAACATTCTCAATGTTCCTCATCTTGTTACTGAACACTGACGTTCAGTAACACGAGCTGTAAACAGTATGGAGGTGAGTTGAACTAAGGAAGACCCAAGCAGCTGCTATTGAGTGAACAGCACCATGCTTCAGCCTTTTCATATGGTGCAAAGAGAGGATGAAAACAAATGGCAGTTTGTGAAGCTCTTGCCTGGGATCTCTAGTTCGCTACGCAGCATCTTTACTCGAAAGTTGCTCATCCATGGAGAATACTCTTTCAGGTTCCCTGGCTCCCTTTGGAAATCTCGCATTTTGGCTGCTAGGTCATCAACCAGCTTCAAATAACCTTTATCCATCTTCTTCTCAAAGAGCTTGGATCCATCTGAACCCAACAATTTCTCAATCTCTTTTGCAAATTTCTGCAAACCAAAAATGGAGAAAGGTGTTTGATTCTGGTTGTCGTGTATAATCTCCATACCCTCGTGAGGTACAACAGGCTTCTGTAATAATGCCATTTTTATCTCCATTTTTGCTAGAAAGATGTGTGTACCTGTATGAACTTCTTGTGGAAGGAGCCCAGACCTACAACTTTCTGATCTCCCAGAGTAGAAAACATGTCATCGTACTTCTGCTTTATGGTCTTTCTGTCCAAATTTTTTCTCTCCAGTTCATTCTTCACACTCTCCCACCAATCCTGGTCCAAAACATAGAAGTTCCCAGATATGTGTTTAGCCAGCACCTTTGTCCAAAGTCATATACTACAGTAACCTAAATAATCTAGTGGTAATGTCAACCTGGTCTTTCAAGTGCAAGGCAAAGGTACTAACCACTACACCACCTACTGGCCTTTCTTTGGATGGACATCTTTACCACATACACACTTAGTCACAACTGAGAGCACTGGAACAGTGCCACAGTGATACAACAGTTGGTTCCATACAGCAAGGTTGCTTTGATGAATACAGTTAAATAAAAAAATGTACACAAATTCTGAGAAAGGCTGAGAAGAACCAAAAAGTATATAATTTACCTTGAAAAGCATGTCTGGGTTGGTCAGCTGCTGCAGAGCATCTACAAAGTCTTTCACAACTCCACCTTTGTCCAACTGGGACTTCAACCTGCCAAAGATCATCCTGGGATTTCAAAGCTGCACAAATACTATCAAATTTGACATATGTACTTCAAAAATGGCCAAAAAGGAGAGACTTTAGGCTCTTTCACAGAACACCAGTGATACCTGGTGACAAACTCCTTGTTCTTGTGTCCAGTAGAAGAATCATCAAATGTGTAGCTCTCACAACTGATCATGAAGGAATACACAAGAGCTTGTGGGTATGCCTCTGCTATCTCCAGGAGAATCTGCTGCACAGCTACTGCCTCTGGTTTGTCCAGGAGTGCCATCATCTGGCTGATCCAGGAAATAAGCTGCCAGCATGGTACAGATGATACCTGACAAAAACAGTGAATAATGGCTCCTGATGAGCAGCGAACACCTGAGAAAACCTTTCGAAAGTCTTAAAATGACAACAGACAAAAACATAACAATGACTCTTTGACCTTTTCCCCACCAAAAAAAAAGTCAAACCTCTTTGGTCATGAGACTCAAGGTCTCCGCAGGATACAGCTCAGTGATCTGTAAAAGTCGAGGGAATTTCATTCGAGCGTCTTTGGAGTTCAGCTTCAACGCTTTCAAGAGCATCTCCACCACAACCACAGGGAAGGATGGGAATTCAGGAAACTTTGAAACTGAAAATGAACACAAATTATTATAAACAGTAACATTGGGTACCAATATGAAAAGCATAGGAGAGGAAGTCACCATCACTGTTTTTTTCCTCCTCACGCAGTCGTTGGTCACAGAAGTTTGCAAGAGCCATGTAGGCCTTGACAGCCTCAGGAGTGTCCATGTGGGAAGCAGAGCAGGACCCCATATTCCCATCCACCTTTGTAACAGCGCTGTGCAAAAGCTCCAGTGCATGATGCTGCAGTCCAAACACCATCTGAGCAGAGTTAACAGTGGAATTAATTTTTTCCAACAAAATTATCAGTTGCATTTTTAAAGTTTAATGTTCGAAGAGTATTAATCTGAATGATGTGATTGTACTAACAGTTTGACACCCAAACAGTTTTATGGCATTAACATTGGGATTGAACATGTTGATCAGCTACATTATCAGCTGTATTTTAACAACTTTACACTCAAACAGGGTTCAGAAAAACTGTCTCAATGATGGGATTAAGCATCTTCAGTGGCTATATCATCAGTTGCATTTGTACATCTTTGTCCTGTAATTAAAATCGCTTGGGGGTGGCCGTTGAGCCAAAACTGAGACTGACATTCTTTTACCTGCTCAGCTGAAATAGATGATGACCCAGACATCTTCAGCAGTTTCTCCACTTTTTCACCTCTAAGTCTGTCTAGGACAGTGACATCTTTGCCTACAGCTGAAGCCATGATGCAGTACGAAGTGCCCAGTAAAATCTTCTGTTCCACGTAAATCTGGGATGTTGCATTTTCCAACCCAATGTCCTCTGCAAGATTTAGATACAATTTTATAGAATATTCAACCTACAGTTAACACTGGAGAGGTATCAATTTAAACACATATTTCCTTTTTGGATATTCATCTGTAGTTTAAAAAACTATATGTAATTTTACATGTTAGGAGTTTTGAAATAGAGGGTGAGATGAAACTTTTTCTGCAGCTTCTAATTAATTGTGCTTAATTGAACAGGTTAAGTGGCTTGAAATACCACTCATTTTTTATCAGAAGTAATATCATAATAAAGAATGTCACTCCACGACTGCTACAGCCACAGTGAGAACCCTTTTCTTTGGGAACAGCAGTAAGTGGGAGGACAACTTCAAAGTCACACCAAGGAGTGGGACAACTTTGAGCATTGCGGTGATCTGGTCCACAGGACTCTGGCTCTGGCTGCGCTTGTAGCTGAAGTGGCTGAAGCTGTAGATCCAGCGCTGCAGCCAATTGGTCAATGCCTTCGCCTCCTTGTGCAGCTCCTTCAGCAGCTTTGTTGCCAGCGCAAAGTTATTCTGAAACAGCAGTTTTTACTAGTATTACATAACTTATTTTTATTTAAAAAAATTTTCACATCTGTCCTCTGTGCCAAGCCCAAATAATTAGGACCAAAGGTCTTTGAGACATTGAAGTCTTCCCTAAGTACAGAAGCTGAGAGTTTCACCTGCTTGGTGGCACTGTCTGCCATCCTCAGCTTCATGCTGAACTTGCAGTCCTTTATCATCACACTCAAGTCCTCTGGCTTCTGAGGATTCACTTCTTGCATCATATCATCATTCTCAGCCATTTCCACATCTACGTGGGCTGAGCTGCTCAGTTTTTCTGAAATCTTGTCCAAAAAGAAGCATCTGTAAAATGGGTAGATAAGTAGGTTTTAATTAATTTATGGTCTATTTCTGAAAGTCTCTCTTAATTTGACTTACTGCAAGGACAGTATTTGTGAGAATCTATAAGGAACCCAAAGCATCATGTTGCAGTGCACAAGCACAGGATCGACATACTGCTCAACTTTGCTCACATACCGAGTTGTTACAATGTCATCCCACACATTCATCGGATCCATCGTGGCATCAGGATATCGACTGGACCACACTCTTATTAGATTCTTCAGAGAATTTGGTGACACTTGAAAAGAGGTTAAAATATGTTTTATTATACTTGTTTAAATATATTTTAAAATGAGAAATGAGTGATACCTGTAAGTACAAACTCAATTATACTTTGCTGATCCATCTTTTGTTTTAACTAGTAGTTGTTATTTTATGTTTGTTTTAAATAGTGGATATAATTTAGACATACAATCATGAACACAAAATAACAAGTGAGTAATTCTGCATTTTTAGTGCAAAAAAGTGTCAACTGTTTAAGACTCAGGAAAATGTCTGCACCGTAAATGTCATTCACTAAGTAAGAAAAAACTCACCATTTCCTGTGATGTAATGAAGGAAATCATGAACCTCCGTCAGTGCTTGAACTGACTGCAGCTTGGACAAACGACTTTCATTCAGGAGCACATCAATAGTCGAATAGTTCTGAGTATAATAAAGATTAGTAATATCAAAAACAAGAAAGCATTTCTAAGCACAGTAAATGTGAGTGGGCATGGCCCACCTTCCACTCCTCTGCTCCTGACCTGGATGAAGACCTGAAGGGCATTGTTGATGTAGTACTTGGCCCTGTCGTAATCCTCCTGCAGAACATACAGCAGACTGAGCTCCTGGTTGTAGTGTGTTTCCATCACATTTTTCCTTTCTTCTATCTTCATTGCATTGTCAACAAAACTCAGAAGGGCCTGATCACGTTCACCTTGCTGAAGCAGCTTCAGCATGGAACGCATCATGTATGGCAGGTAGACCTCCTAAAAAGGAATAATCATCTTTATCATGATAAATACTGGGTTCGTGAACTTGTACAGTTTTTGAGGAACTGTTTTTTTGCCCAGTAACTGTGGCACCTGGTAAAAGGATTCGGTCCACATGTTGTCCAGGTTGACAGGTGAGTTACTGTCGATGCTGACAGTGGCACAGTACTGCAGGGCCTGCCACTCGGTCAGGTGACTATAAGCCTGCAATGCAGCAAGTTCCCAGAAGTCCTTTTCAGTGTCAGTGGGCTCACCATCCATCCACTCATCTGTGTTTAAAGCCTAGAATGAAATTAAGCAGAAAAAGAAAAAAGTGTTGTTTTCAAGACAAACAAGCTCCTCGTTTTCATGCGAGCTACATGACGTGCGGGATCACCTCATTGTAAAGTTTCACGGCTTCGGCAAAATCACTTTTCGCTTCAGCCTGAAGAGCCAGATGGGTGATGGGTTTGGTCCCAATCTTTCCACTGAAGATGGCACGTACAATGTCATAATCCCCCAGCGACCTATATAACCTTATTAAAAACAAAAACAACAATAGTAACGCTGTGCAGGCATCCCATAAGGAAAAATCCAAAGTGCCATCAGACATGCTGACATGAGGTTTGACTGGAATCAATAAATCCAGTAATCCAGTTGATTTGGAAAACTGTAAGCAGGCTCAGTGCTCAGCGCTGCCTCATCAACATGAGCTTGGGTAGTTAATTTCTACAAAAATATCTTTATAAACCAAAATATTCTTTAATAATGTACTTTGCTAACCACACTGCACAAATGAATAAGGCAGATGCTAAATCTCAAGATAATGGAGGAGGAAGACGAGGAAGTAGTGAGTTGCATACTTGGCTAAATGAATCCAGCGCTCAGTGTCAGGCGGCTGCTCCCTGCGGGGACGCTTGGCGCTGGATGGCTCCAGTGGGCTGTACTGTGGCGTCAGGTTCTCCTCCAGCAGTAGGATGCCGATCGGCTGCTGTAAACTCGCCAGACAGCTGGAGCTCACACTCTCGGGGATGACAGGCAGCAGCTCCTTGTGATGATAGCTCATTTCCTGAAACAATCATGATCTGTTGTCTGGAAGGTCTGCACAGTGAATGGCATGTGCAGTAAAGTTCTTACCTGTACACATGCAATAAAGGGGGGGAAGTAAACAATGCTTTTGCTTAGGAAGTTGTTCATGTTCTTCAGGAGCTCTTCACTGATCCTCTTTCTCTCTCCAGGTGATTTCAAATTCTGAATTTCCAGCAAGATCCCAGCAAACAAGGAACTGAAGAGCTGCTTGGCAAAAATGGAGTCTCTCTGCAGGGGTCCAGTTCCATTCAAGTCAATGAGAGGAATCAAGTTACTTAAAATGAAATTAATGGAATTTAACTGAAGGAGCTAAAATTACAGATTCAACAGTTGGATTTTAACACATAAGCTACAACTGATACTAAAATTTCAAAGGGCTATTAATCTAGCAAACTGCATGGACTATGGCAGCAAGGGAAGCACTCTAAGGAACCAGGTTCCAATGCCACCTCCCACTGTAGTACCCTTGAACAAGGTATTTACCCCAGAATTGTTCCAATTACCCAGCTAAATAAAAGTGGTAAGTAATAAGTAGCTTAACACTGTAACTTACTTTGGAGAAAAGAATTGACTAAATTAACAATAGTAACAGCAATTTTGAATAATACACTAAACAATTTGATCAAAGAATACAAAGAAAGCACAATTAAATAAGTTGGATTTCTTAAATCTTAGATGTCTTCTTTACCATAACTGAATGTACGGTGTTTCATAGACAATTCATAGCTATTGCAAAGGGACAGTAGGTTGGGCTAATGTACTATATGTAAATAGATGCTGTTTTTTTCCATCACAGCAGTGACATTCAACGCTACCCAGACAAAAGGACCTGCCTTTCAGACATCATTCAGAAGTGACTTGTACAAAGACTGACCTGCGCTAGGGCCTGCAAAGGGGCTATGATGCTGCGGTGCTCGATCTGGATGTCTGGCAACTCTCCCAGACGATAGCTGCGATACAGGGTCACCTTGGCTTCTTTCTGGAGCTTGCGATATGCAATCTGTTCCTGTTGGTTATGTTCAGTCAGTCAAACTGATTTTCCATCGCTAAAAATTAAGTGATTAATTAATAATTAGATAATTAACAATTTTTAAAATGTTTTTATTTTTTACTTTATAAACCAAAAAGGTTTGCATTGCCATAATAGAAAATGATTACAAGTTCTCAAAATGAGGCCCTCATTCATTCTCCATTACGATGCTGCATGGCCATTTTCAGTCAAACTGAGACAACCTGCACATTGCAGGAGGGCATTCATTTTGTCTCAGGATGGGTCACCTTCTCTTGTCTTTGCTCCTGGATCCCTTTCTTGGCAAAATGCAGGCTGACTTTGTCCTGGTCCTTTAGAAACCTCCTTCTTAACCTCAAGATGTCCAGCTGCTGCTCACTTACAGCTAAAACAAAAATTCAAAGTTGGGTTGAAGTTAGTCCTGTCTTCTGGGTGATGAACTGGTGACAATGATGCATGTCGTTTATAAGGATACTGAAAAAAGCAGGACACTATTTGTGTGACAGAGCAAGTTTTTGTAGCATTGTAGCAGTAACACTTACAGACCTACAAAGTGATGGACAGAGACACACCTTGCAATTTACTGTCACCATCTACTTCATCACGGACTAGGTGTTTCTTGCCAAAATCAACACCAACGGACTTCCTGGCCACCTGCTGCCTGTTCGTCTTTCCAAAGGCCAAAAGAGTGGAGGATGACTCTGAGGAGAATGACTGCATGGGGTACTCACTCAGGGTGTCCACACTCCTGCCCGTGAGCCAGTTGTAGGAAGAATGCTTGCCTAAAGCACACAAAGACTGTTTTCTCCATCTCATTCTGAATTTCTTATAAAGGCTATTACAGTGACCTTTGAAAATGCCTACCTTTCTGTTCCTTAAATCTATTTCATTTTTTTCATGACATTATTCAGAAAAATCCTTTGGAGCAGAATATTTGGCACATAAATATATGCAAGAATAAATTGAGTGGTGCAAGAGAAGAAAGACACCAATGTGTTCTCCAGTGAAGTACCTGCAGTCTGTGTCTGGGTGAACTCCAGAGAGTTCTGGGTTGCTCTCAGAGGACCAGCTGTAGACCCACCAGAGGACAATGATCCACTCTGAGACTGGAAGCTAGAGCTTCGCTGACTTGTCTGTGTTTCTACAAACATGGGAGTGAGGACAGTGCTCCGGTGGTGCCAGTTGGAGTCAATGACATAGTCCTAGAGCAGAGAAACAGGAATTACAGCCAAAAAATGCAAAACAGCATAGCAAACCTAGTAGTAATAAACCGATAAATGTTGATGAATTACAGGTTCAGGTACAAATTACACCTGCTTCAGCACAAGTAGGTATGGGTAAAATTGACAAAAGCAATACTCAAATATATGCACTGGTACTTTAAAAATAAAGGTGCTCAAATAAAAGTAGTTATACACAAATCTACTTGAGAAAAAGTAAAAATGCATCATTTAAAAAAATGACTTTACATGACTGACATGGCTTTTTATGGTACTGAAACACTAGCACTGTTAACAGCTTTAGTACACTTGTAGCTCATGTTATGAGCATAACATAAAAATATGAAGACACAAACATTTCCTACTTTATTTTATTCCCTCAGCATTTTATTTTCTAGAATTTCTCTGTTACACAATGAAAATAGAGGGGGATGGAGGAGATACGGCTTCACAAATTGATGCAGGAACAATTTAATTATGTGTATTTGTTGTTTACTATAGCTATATATGAAACTTTTACAGAAACGGCCCATCAAATAAATCTATTATTATTATTAATGTTGTCTATTATTAATATCATCATCATCATCATCATCATCATCATCTTTTTTGATGGTCAGAAGACTAGATTCTGACAAACATTTCAGTGAAGAGACAATGCTAACTGATCACCTTAAAAATTACTGCGAATGACAGCTGACATTGACCAATAACATTTACAGAAGAGACTGAGATGTTGCTTCTGATTTGCAGTAAAAGTGACTTGATGACTTTTAAGAAATGTTACAACATTAACTGCAAAAATTCAAAAGTAATAAGATGTCAAAACATTCCCCCCAACAAATCTACGCCAGTAAGAAGTATTACTGGAATTATCAAATCTACTATGTATAATTCAAATTCTCAGTTAAAGATCATTTAGATGGTCACTTCATCACCATGCTTAAGTTATTGAAAATAGTGCAGGGCGAGTTTACTGCACACCTAACCCTAACCCTAACCCAACAAGTTCATTAACAACGGTCTGTGCTGACCTGAAATTTGCACTTGGACAGTGGATATTCAAACAGGGGACGAGTGTAATCAGGACTGCGACTGGTCATCTCCAGCAGCAGGTTAGTAGCCAAGCTCAGGAAGTGCTCCTCAATTTTACTCGAGTAGAGAGACTGTAACACAACGAGCATCCGGTCTGCAGTTGCCGCTGGCAGGCGGCTTTCATGACTCCAGAAGTTCCTCACATACAGCCTGCAAAACCCAGACAACAGTGAGATAAACCCAAAGATCTTACAATCACAATAGCAACATAAGCCTTATGATGCTGAAGAGCAGAAAAACAAACCAGTGTGTATGTATTCAGCTTACTATAGATGTATCTAATTACTTTCTAACACCTAACCAGTTAAGAAGTCAAGGGATGTCTTTATTATGAACCGTTCACTCATTTCAACCTAGGGGTAAAACATTAGGTAAATTAAGGAACCACAGTATTTCACTAATGAACTGATCATGCTTACGCTGTACATTTGATACTAAAGCTCAGCAAAAGATGGCCTCAACAATACCAAAATATCTGTACTTACTGAAGACCTTGATTTTCATCTATGAGCCCTTGAACAAGAGCATCCTTTGATGTGTTGAACACTTCTAGGGAGGTGCAGTCCAACTGACTATCTTTGTCACTTTAAAATACAAGAGATGTACAGCATTAGTACTAAAAATGATATTGTGGCTCAGGACAGACATGACAGATTTGAAGCAAAGGTACTAGTTCACCTATAGTTGTCATAGATCCACATGAGAATGTCATACATTCTCTCTCTGCAGGCAGGGGATGGATGTTTAATGAAAGATGTTATGGCACCCAGCATTTCCTGCAATTCTTCAGGTTTCAGAAGGGGCAAGATCTTGTGGACAATGTCCAGACATATTGTTTGTCTTGCCTCATCCCTGCAGGAAAGTGGAGGTGAAGAGCTCAGAGAGTGAAAGCTGATATACAAGTGATGCAAATCATGAGAACAGTTCCAAGACTAACCTGTGTCCCATCAGTTGGAGGAAGTCCTTTCTCTTCAGCTCCAGGTAAATGTGGGGGATCTCAGTGGCCCGGCTGAGCACACACTCCAGACAGTGGGTCTTCAACACTCCGTGCATTTTTGGCAACAGGAACAACACGTGGTGCACAAAGCTGCCGAGAAGGATTAAAGAAGTTACACCGAGAGCAGAGTATGAAGGTTTCTGGACAGTATTTTTTAAAAAACACAAGTTCTAGGAAATGCCCTTTATGAAAAAAAATATATGTATAGCTTTATCCCATTATCTCATTTTGAATAATTTCACTAAACTTGCATCTTGCCAAATGCCATGGTAAAATAGATTTCCCTGAAAAGCCTCCAACCTCATCTCTAGCTCCTGCCATATATAGAAAGCATCCCTGCCTATGTAATTTTACCCTATTATGCTGCCATGCGCAGCTAATGATTATCTACACTTCACTGTATTGAAATGTTGGCAACTTATATTCTGCTGTGGTTTATCTGACCCACGCCGTACTGACATGCCCTCCATTAAGTCGCGCATCTTGTTTTTCACCACAAATTTATGTTAGATGCATAAAGCAACATGAGGTAAGACTGAATGCAAGATAAAAACATTAACTCTTACTGGTCCATGAATGGGGGGTAGTGTTTACAAATTTTACTCAGGCAGGATATGAAACGGTCATCCTTGTTCGTTTTCTTGAGATCCATCAGCTTAGTGGCAGCAAGATCAAACAAGGTCCCACTGGTTTCCTTTACAAATGAGCAATAAAATAAGAAGAGCAGTGAAAAAATAATCAAATACATGCATAGGAAGATAAGAGAATACCTGATCATTGGGTTAAGTTCTTCTGGCTCTGTGGTGTTAAAATCTAATGTTATTGTTGCTTTGTGACTCACTAAAGGGTTTTTTTTTTTTTTTTACAGGACTTTCAAGTTACTGCATTTCAAAATGCTGAGACAAAGACACATGTCTACTCTGGACCAGAAAAGAAAAACTTTTGTCTATAACAGTGCATTTCTGAATACAATTTCTACTAAGCTGGAGGAGAGATGATTCAAAGAATTCAGTATATTATTGTCAAAACAGAGTATGAGCATGAAATAAAATTGTTTTAAATAAATAAAAATTTATATACTTTGTTGTTCTCTGCCATATACTGCATCATCCAGCCAATGATCTCTGCTGCTGTAGCATAGATCTCCTTGAATCTTGTGCAGGCAAGGTTGTTGACCAAAGACTTTATGTACCTAAAATGAAATCATTCGCTTAACAGAAGGCAAACCACTACCACAATCATTATGACAACAACAACCACCACCAATGTATAAACAGTATGTCTTTACCTGTCATACTCTATTTCACACATGGGGTCATAAGGAGATAGATTATTTGCCAGGATGATGCCGAGCAACTGAAGCCCCACAGAGTTGGCCGAACTGTTCAGGTCAGTTCCCGCAAACTGCTCATACAGCAGACTATACAGCACCAGGGAGGTTAAAAAATAGATTTTAGTTTTTAAATTAGGATTGGGCTATTCATGTTAAACTGTCATTTTAAATTTATTCAAATGGTAAATTAAATTAAATTAAATTAAATTAAATTAAATTTGAGGCAGGTTGTAGAAGAAAAAGACCTGTCCCTGTATGACCTGTAAGGCACCACCAAGCAGTCTTTCCAGCACTCCACCACGGTTTTGATGATCTCTAGATTGTGTCTGAAAACAGCCCTCCGCTGATGAGAACAGTTCTTCATGAGGAACTCAAGAAGCCGATTGGCCAGAACCTCATCCCTTGTGCTGCCCTGAAACAGTAAACGTAACCAAATTGAAATCGGCATTATTCTTTGAAACCTGTAAGAGAAATGTGTTAAGATCAGAGATGCGGTGTGTGTTTTATGCACAAAGAACACATTTTATTTACAGTGCAGAAGGGCAGAAACACACCTTTGGTGTAGCCAGGCCCGTCCATGAGAGAACTGTAACAACGATATCCACGACCATATAGTGAATCCCTTCTCCACCATTATTTCCAGACACTATGAGTTGGAGCAGGGGGCCCAGCCAAATTTTGGCATATGGCCGAAACACCTGTCAAACATAACTCTTCAAATGAATGTTGTTCTCGGTTGTTGTCGCTCAGCAAATAACAAAGAAACTAGCTCAAAGGTACTGAGCACATTTAAACATTTGTGAAAGTTAAGGTTATTCAGTGAAAGTTATTCAATTAAACATATAAGCCAGCACACAAAGCATTTAAAAAAGAAGAAAAATTAAGGAAATTTAAAAGACAAGGAGCCTTTTTACCTCTTCAGCATTAATGACAAGTTTAGCAATGAAGAGCCGGATATTGAGTTGTGTTGACGGATTCCAAAGTTTGCTATGCAGAAACTTCATCCAAGGGGGTAGATCACTGGGCTTGGAGCCCTGCAGGAGAGATAACGTTACCGATGAAGTCTGGATTATGTGTAAACACAAGGCATTCCAACATGCACAAAGCAGACCTGCTCCACTTTGGGTGTGATGTTGTTCCTCTGCATGTGCTTTAGCAGGGCTGTCATGCTGGTCATGCATTCATGCTGATTCAGCTCATCCATCTCCAATTCTACTGTTTCATCCTGGGGGACCATTTTCACCTGCCCCTGGTGCTCCTGGTGGCACAAAAAACAGAAATTATGTAGGACATTAGACAGACACAGACCAACAAAACTTTTGCTTTCTTCTTGGGGAATTAATCCAGGCATACCACACTCCCGGAGGCTGATGTGTGGCTGACCACAGTGTGGAAGCTGGTGGAGAAGCTCTGGATGCCAGTGGAAAAGTCAAACTGGCTCATTTCCTCGCTCAGACTGCTGTCCATGCAGGACTGCGATGACAGGTACTGTGGTCCTTCTGCAAAGTTGGCAAGAAGGCAGTAAAAACATTGTGCATGCCCTGAAATCAGCATACACATTATCTCTGACATACAGCCATACCCCCATATTCTTGTGCCATCTCCTTCCGGATAGTTACATATTTCTGCTTCTTTTCTAGAGGAACCTTGACAGTAAAAGGAAAATTAGATTATTTCCCATAGATCCCCTGTTTTATTTCCAACGGTATTAAAATTATGGCCGGGTTAACAGTGTTTCAGAAAAGCTGCAATTGACAATGGAGCAGAAGAATAAGTTTCATGATCTTTACCTCAACTTCTATTGGGAATCTGTATAGTCGCTGAGTGTCGATGAGGTTTTCAAATATGAACTGATTCTGTAAGCAGGAAAGACGATTTTTTGAGCAACACTGACCTCTTTCGTTGGTGCACGTTTTCAAAGCACTGCCTATCCTGACAATCCGTGGAACAGACAATTTTCAGTAGATACTGTCCAGTGAGCTAGGATATGAGCCAGCACAGCTGGGGCAAACGCGATGTCAAAGGCCCACGAGGGTCTGACCTTGTCAGGCTTCTCCGTGAACAAAAATCCCTGGTAGAACTTGGTCTCGTTGAAACAGCAGGTAATGACAGCAATTGCACAGTTGTATGCAGCACAATGGAGCCGCCTTCTCTTTTCCAGGAGCTGCGTCTCACCCACCATGTTTTCCGTGAAGGTCTCAAAGCAGCACCTTTAGAAACATTTCACCGGTTAATACCATCTTCAGATGGTTCTGAAAAGACTCTCCACAGTGTTATGTGTATGTGTTCGTTGAGCTGCCCAGTTACACAGAGAGAGAGAGACTGTGACACAAGTCCCATCAGAAATGTCACCAGTGTGACAAAACTTGTTTCTATTGTATCAACTAAACACAACACAACACTGAACACAGCAGACACTCCAGGTACAACACACTTGGTAATTACTACCAGTCAACCCAACAAGTATTTACAGTTTCTTCCTCTCCATGTGTACCGCATGTGTGACTCACCTGATCAGGGCCTTGGACAGCTCATTGCCCTCAGCAGCACCCCCTGAGAAAGCCTCATTGATTTTGGACTCTTTGGAGTAAAGCTCTTCTTTGGGGAGACGAGAGTAGAGCACCTCCATCAGCTTGTAACAACTGTCCTTCTTCATCACCTGGCTCTCAAAGGCTGCCTCGCTACACTGAGATGCAGAAACCAACCATTAATCCAATACAGTAAATGCAGCTATATTTAACATGGACGACTTATAATGACATGATCAGATATGGAGTGACATTCACACAGCAGTGCGTCCATCTTAAAACATCATCAGCATTTTGTATTCGAAGCTCACTTCTGCAACTCAAAGCTCAGTTTGGAATCTGCCAAGATGGTTGCTGTGCACCTACCAAGACATATCTAAAACAAAAAGTAGAAAGCAAAGAGGTATATTGAGCTGTAAATTGATATACCACTGTCAGTTGCAATGACTGAATTAAACTGCTTACTCTTAGTGAGATACTTGGGCTTGCTTCTGAGAAATTATCAAACTGAGCCAGGGTAGGATGGGCAAGACAGTGATTTGCAGAGTAGCATACAAAGTTGCTTTCAGTTTGCTTCTAACCTTTGATTTTGTGATTGCCACAGTGGAAACTCTGATTCATATAAATATGTGGTGGTAAAGGGAAAAAGAAATGTGATTGCCTGTTGTGACAGAAAGGTATATTCTTTTGCTGCCGATATACAAAATGCAACTTATGTGATCTGAAGCTTCAAGCTGCTACGTGCTGATAGTTCCATCATTTTCCAGCACAGTGGAAAGGGCCATGTATTCAGAATTCACTACGAAAGGGTCCAAAATCCAAATATTTCCATTGTGCGGGTCTTCTGAAAAGTAATCTGAAAATTTATTTGACAACAAATGAGCCAAATGTCTTATGAAAACATTGGAGATGCTGACATAAGGACAACCTTTCAAACTTTTGCTAGGAGAGGAAACATATCCATTTGTCACTCTTTTGTTCTCATGTTTCAAAGGACAAGTTTTTTTTTGAAACTGTCAATTTTGTCTGAAGCCAAAAATACTGTGCTGTTTCTTTCTGCTATATTAAGCTGATTCAAATTATTACATATATCTGGCAAGTAGGCTAGTTTTGTGCAAATGTCACCATCAATGTATAATGCTCTACCAAAAGGGACTGCTGCCCAAGAAATACTTGTACTTCTTTTCTTAGATCAAACTTCTTGAAAGCCACCTCACTTTGTTGTGATACAGGAGCTGCAAGTGATCTGCATCCAATCTCTTTCAAAACATCTGAATGAACTGCTTGTTTCTTTTAACATAGTTGACAGTTTTCCTTTTCAGAGAAGTAATCATCAAGGTGGTGCACTAACTCATTTGTCATTTTGATTGGAAGCAATTACAGATAATTATCATCATGGGTTTCTAGTAATCAAGTTCAGAGAAAAGTCTCTCTATGCAGACGTACCTTGGTGAAGCGAGTCTGCAAGGCAGTCATGATGTCTGCAACGGCAGCTGTACAGAATTGCCGCAGGGCATCGCAACTGCAGTGCAGGAGCAGCGGCAGTAAAACTCGCTCCAGGGTAGCTTGGTTCTCAATGGTAAACCGCTGCCCCTCCACCTGTAGTTTCTGGAACATGCAGCTGAGAAGCTGCACCTGCCGATTGCAAGGTGGCCTGCGGGCAAAAGGCCCCACTGTAAGCAAGACATACACATGCCACAACCAGAACAACACAATGAAGGAAAACTCTGAACATTAACATTATTTACCACGGGAAATCAGAAAAAGCTGACATCACCATCTGCAGATACACAAATCTCAGTTTGCCTCACCTCCTGGCAATCTTCTTGAAACATGTCTGAAACTGCTCCTCCATGATGTGCTTCTGATCACGGCAAAGAACTTCAGCCATGAGTTTCAGCAGCATTGGACTATGAGAAAGCTCCAGGGCATCTAAAAACTGCGTATGGCACAACACAAACAACAGAGGACGCGTGAATTATGGGTATTACATAAGAGAATGGTTCACGAGGACATTAAACTCAGTTGTCACATGTGAGACTGTGGAGACTGTGGACCTTCTTCACACAGTCCAGGTAGTTGTTGCAGTCCAGGGAGCCCTTAGCAAACTCATGTGACTGCATGGGAAAATGAGAGGCAACCAGCAACTCCAAGGCTTCCTGCAACTTCGCCAACGCTGCCTCCGGAAGGGTGGTGAAGAATGGCAAGATTATCAGCACATGACTCTGATGACAGAAGCATATTGGACATGTGTCAATAGGATAGCAGCCAGGTAAAGGCAGAAGGTACAATACGACAGCAAGAAGTTCACCTTGAGGTTCAGTGGTAGCGCTGCATCTGTAATGATAGATGTGTACGTATGGAATATCTCCTCAAATGCTTCATGTCCAGATTTGTAACAGACAGAAGCATCAATCTGTGGTGACAAGGTCAAACTGAGAACTCAAAGGACTTCGGGTGTAAATATAGTAGAACCAAAAGTCAACACACACACTCAAAGAGCCGGTGTGATACTACCTGAAGTACTTTGGACAGCAGGGTTAGCGTAGCCATCTTGCTCTCCGTGGAGGCCGTGTCTTGGGCCCACCAGGGATGCAGGGAGCTCCAGTGCTTCAGCACTCTCTCCACCATCCTGCTGCCTTGGCTCTTCCTTAGAAGTCGCTCACGGAAACAGTGATCCAGCATCCCATTGAGCAAGGAGCTCACCTATTCCACAGTATTGCAATGAAGCTTCAGGTTAACTTGACTTTAATAATGCTGATGGGCTTCAACAGCATCTCAACAGCTTTCAGGCACCATGCTGGCAAGAATTAAGATAATGACTCACTATACTGGTGTTAGTTACAGCCGCCGCCATGAGGATGGGCACGGTTGTATCCAAATTCTTCAGCAGCTCAGAGCTGATGGTCATCTGGAATAGGGTGTAGAAGAACATCCCGTGCGAGAAGCTCATGGAGCTTTGGTTCAACGGTCTTGACAGCAGCACAGACATCTTGGTGCTGTTCAGCAACAAGTCCATCATGAGCTCAGTCTGTTAAGACACAAGCACCATGATGTGGACACTGCAATTTTACTACAATTACAAACAAATGTAATAATTCATATTGCAAGATATTTCTGAAAGACAAAAATGAGAAAAAACAGGCAGAAACACTATTCATATTTAAATTCCATTAAAGTATTTCTTATTTAGTAGATAAGATTCAGTAAAAACCATGGACATGGATACAATAAGTTGAAAAGCATGGCTTAAAACTTTTTTGTTAAATTCAACCTACATTAAAATTGTTCACTTAGAACACACAGTCTCCACAAACTCCTATACAGTGTTGACTGTTGATCAACATGCTACATAAAGATGTGGAACATTCCTCATATTACTGATCACAAACTGTAAATACCATGGATGTGAACAGAATTAATGTGGGTTCTCAAGTGCACTATTGTTTAGATGCCCATTATTGCTATCTATCAGCTTGAAAGGTAGACATAGGTGAAAAATTCAAATAAAGAAAAGATGCTTTTTAATGCTTGTATGCTCCAAAATTCATAATGCCACCATTCATAATCTGAGCAGTCACAAGGCAAAGATATCACACATCAAGGGTCTCACCTGTCTTCCTGTGGAAAATGCTAGCTGTAGTAGTTCATCTGCCAGTCTGCAATTGCGCACATCCATGGAGGGCAGACACACACTGCCTTCTCTAGGGATGACACCTTTATAGACGGTCAACAGAAGCCTTGAACCCAGACACATACCTGAAACAGACTGTTTCAAGAGGGTTAATGAAGTTGTGCAGTCACTAAGCACAGCAGCCATTTATGGCCATTGTTACTGAACACACCAATTGGGTCTTGGTCACAGACAGGGTACCTGGCTGTGCAAAGCAGAAACCAGGAGTCCTGCTTGACTCAACTGTCTGCAGGCTGAGAGCAGCTCATCCAGGTCAACATGACTTCCATTGACGTCAGGATTAAACAAGTCTACGGCACACAGCTGCTCAACACTGAGAAGCCACACAGAGAGAAAAGCTGAGAAGATGCAGTGGGTATAGAAATACAGCAGAGGTATGTTTCTATATTTCTGAGTAACCTTTGTGGGGGAATCTTCTTCCTGATGCTGCATTCAAGGCGGTGTTTGTATGGCGAGGCCACCAGGGCCTTCATGAGCCGGACACAGATGTCAGGCAGGTTGGTCATCACGTCCACATCAGCCGTGTTGAAGCCAATGCTCCATGGCTCACAAACCACCAAGGTCACAAGATCAATGAAAGAGTCACTGAAGACTTCCTTGTTGAGGAGCTAAAAAATTCAACACGATAGCATCTTTCTTTATAATAATTTCATCTGGAAATTAGAACAGGGGGACTCATATATACATGTACATATATAATATTACATAGATCATAGCAGCTATTAATACACAAAATCTGTTTAAATGTACTAATTCACAAAACCTATACATGAATTTAATTATATCACACAATACACACTTTTCATTACCCCAGTTATGCCATTTTTCATCATTTTTTGATTAGAACCATTACTAGTCTCATGGAAAATATAGTTACGCAAAATTCAAACAGTGGCACTGTTACACCTGAACATACAGAAAAAATTCCAGTGATGATACTAATGGCTTAAACAGTACCTTCCACACATCCTGATGACATTTTTCCAAGACAACAGTGACAAACTCAAAGAGGCGCACAATGATGGTGCCCTTGCTGTAATTGTAATCCTCTCTTTCTCTGGGGCTGAAAGTTGACACTTTCTTGCCAAGAAGGAAACACTGCTCTGCTGCTGCAATGTCCTGTGATGCTAGTTCCGTTATGAAGAACTGAAGAGCTTTCAGAAACACAGACCTCTCTTTGGAGTCTGAAGAAATGAGCAAGAAGAAATGGTTCACAACCTGAACATTACACAAGAAAACTTCATGTAGCCAAGCAATATACCCACCAAGAATCACATGGGGCTTGAGGAGGTGCAGCCCAATGAAGGTGTTATAGCAATCCAGCGTGGCAAGCAGCATGTCCATCCACTGTAGAACTGCTCGCAAGCTGAAGGCCCCTTCCACATCACGGAGGGTAGCCTGACAGAACAGCCCTGAAGAGCCCTCAGCGTGACCCCCACCCTCAAAGCAGCTGATCAGAAAGCCAACACTCTTCTCCCTAAGCACCTCCTCAAGCCACAGGGCTGGGTTTTGGTTACCTGGGAGGAGGACGGACAACAAGCCAAGTGTGATTTTGGGACACGTTTCACTTTTCAACATGATGCAAAATGAAAATGTCCTTTTTTCCTTTCAAAATACTGAGCTTTCTGTTCCAAAAAATGTATTCACTGATTCTGATTGACAAAAGATGTAACAGCATAAAGACATTTGACAGAACAAAGATTATCCCATTTTCAAATGTTCAATGTGACTACCATATTAAGAGCTAGAAGGAAAAAAGTAACTTGTTCCCTTAAAGTAAGGGAAAATACAGTAAATGTGCACATACACAGTCTTCCAATTGTGTTCTCCTGTAAATAGTACAATTATAATCACCTGGCAATAAGGGCACAAATTCATAAAAGAGCTCCATGCATTTATGTCTGCATTCAGTCTGAGGGCATCCACATTGAACCAGAAGCCACATGACAACATCTAAGAGGGAGATGCGTTCCTCTGGAGGGAAGCCCCTGAGCAGAGCATGAAAAACACCATTTTCAGAAAGCCTTTATACAACTTACATACAGTGACTCAGAACCTGAAGAGGATGAACACCATAAGCAGACAATAAAAACATTTCTCTGACATGAATATTAAATGCTGGCCTAACCGTGGGATGCGTCTTTTGAGAGGCTGACTGAGGATGACAGCCATGTGTTTGATGATCTTCTTCAGGTGGTCAAGAGCATCACCACACTGTTGCAAAGTTCCTGTGAGAAAAGTGGTACAACCAAGTTAAAAAACATATTTTATGAGTACATAAAAAATGTAATAGGTGTAAAAAAGAAAAAGCATAATGGTAGATTCATTACCTGAAGACTTTTCATCCAAATGAGCCAGAGACAAACTTTCTACAAATATGACAAGCACTTCAAACACATACTGTTCCACAAGTGATTTCTCCTCTCTGCAGAGACACACACACACACACACACACACACACACACACACACACACACACACACACACACACACACTTAGTAACATGACAACAAATTCTTCCAACAGGGATTTATATTTACATTAAAAAATGTTGTTTTGAATGCAATGGCTCATATCAATCATGATATTAATACAAACTTACAAATTTACACTAACCAACCTTCTGATATATGACATGAAGAAAAACTATCACCATAATTATTGAGGTAAATATTAGTTTACTGAAAAGGACGTTACCGAAACTGCCTGTAGATGTTGTTGAAGGCCAAAGCTGCACCCAATCTCTTGAAGACACTGGGGTGCAGGGCTAGGCTGTAAATGCGTTTGAAGATGGACTTAATGTTGACATTACTCTTCTCCAGCTGCTTGGACGTGCTCTGCTTTATGGACCACTTGAAGAACTCATGGATGCATCTCCCAGAGAAGTCACGAAGAGTGCTGTCTACAGGGTCTACCAGTCCATCCTGAAAACAAAGACTGGGGATGGTCAGTAATGGGAATAACAATAACTGAATCATCAAAAGTAAATGGGCACTATTATTACACCAAGTTACAAGTTATTAGAAAATAGATGTTATACAGGGCGTTATAAATTTAAACACTGAGAATAGTTTTGGTGGTTCAACAAGCCAAGTTAGAAAAATCACAGTTGTGTTGGCTATAAAGAACTGCTTGCAAATACACAAACAAGCAAACAAATACTTAAAATGTCTTTATCCAATAACTCTGATTAATGGTTATGCTCTTACTGAAGAAAAAGTGGTATGTTTTAAACTGAAACCTATTTTGCTAATGTTATTTTTGCACAAGATTACTTAAAATACAATTTAAAAGCTGACTGCTTTGTCTTCACTGTTTAGCAAACAGATTTTATTGTTGCTTGTTAGCTATAAAGTCTAACTTTCTAGCTGGGGGAACTGGGTTCTGTTGCAGTTATAGCAATGATGATGATGATGATGATTATTCCTGTTAATTGTTTGGTAGGATAATTTACCAGAATGGACTCTAAAACAGCAACTGTATCCTGACTTTCAAATTTCTTGTTGCTGGTGAACCAGTGAATGAGCTGCATGACCATAGGCTCAAACAGCTGTCTTGTCACCTATACAACAAATGCAAAATAATGTATTAACATCCAGAAAAGGACCTCTTGTCAATATATTAATCACCATAACAATAGGGGAAAAAACTTCAAAAAATTTACTGCAAAACTCTGCCAAGACAAGCATTAGCTCCACTACAAAGACATTCACCAGCAGAAACTAACCGGATCCCACTAGAACATCCCTAACTAGCTACAGTCAGGGTCAATAATGACACACAAAGCTGCTGATGGTGGTTCCTTCACCTGGTCCACATCACATGCCAGACGCAGTAGCACTGGGAAGATCCGCTTGTGGAGATGGTACATGGGTGGGCTGCCCTTGTCATCATCTGGGATCTGAGAGCTTTTCCCCAACATGTACACGACCATGCTGTGCAGCAGCTCGCATGCTACCACCTACACAGGCAGGCGATAATGATGAAGCGTTAAAACAGGGGCGGAACCACAAGTGTCTCCATGACCACCAGACTGGTGAGTGCAGAGGGACGTACTTTGGTTTGCCTGTCGGCTGAGGACACTGCCAGTTCTGCAATTCGCGGTAAAAAAGTGTCCAGGTATACAATGGGCTTCATGTCAGAAAAGGGAACAGCAAAGTTGAGCCTCTTCTCAGAATCCCAGGCAACAAATTTCTTCATGACTTCTTCACTTGATGTCGCTAATCCATGAAGAAACAAAGAGCTTTAAACTTGGAGACATGTACAATTCAATTCAATGCTTTTCAAAGAGATTAGGACGTATTTTTATGATGAAATCATCATCAACCCCAACTCAGCACAGTGAATTCCATTTAGGAAACACTATAAATAAAAGGAGCTCTCAAGGGTGACCATGCTGATATTTCACATCAAGAAATCTCACCTGTGACCATACTTCTGTTCAGCTGACCCCCAAGTCGTCCCAAGAGTTTTACCACACGGTATTTTACTATGGTACTTGGAGTGTCCTCTCCCTGAGAAGAAACGCAAAGCTTCCTAAACACCTGACATCAGAACCGAAAGTGACTGTAGATCAAGTCCACACTGCAACCAGACACTTCTTCTGCATCAAGTCCACTCACGTGCCATCAACAGAACATTAAGTTAAAGCAGTTTCACAAAAGTGATTCCAGATACACTGGATGAGCTCATGTCTTTACAGAACTAGGCTGCTATTAGGTAAGAATAGTACACTTGCACATAAGAACCTCAGGTGACCAGATATTTTGGAATAACCAGGTCCTCCAGTACATTATTATTTTTACGCATCTTCCACAAAGTTCAGAAAACTGGCAAGTCACTTAATATACTGTCATGTAAAAATCATTAACCCCCCCTACCCACACACACACACACACACACACACACACACACACACACACACACACTTCTCCAGAAACTCACTGAGGACAGATGCGGGGATTTCCTCAGCAGCCTCATGAGCACTTTACCATATCCCTTCTTCTGCCCTGAAGAAAGACACCTCACTTCCCAGGTGTTCTGTCCATCCTCTGAAACAAAAAACAAACAAACACACACACACACACACACACACACACACACACACACACACTAAATATTTCAGCAAATAGCTCAGTGGAGAAAATGCTGGTATTAAAGCTAAATAATTAAAGTTGAAAATCTTTGCACTTTTGAAAAATCCTAACAAACATTTATAATACAAAGAGTAAACTGAAAGTACTCTAAGACGTAAAATATACAACATGGCAGAATATTGAACTTCGTGTTTTGAATTTTTCCTTAACAACATTTATCTCATGAGAAAAAATTGCATATTTTAGCAGAACAGCTAAATGTCCACACATAAAGCATTTGTCCACATTACATCACAGAATTCTGGGCTGCTTCCTATAGTTTAGCCCACAGAATTGAAGTGGACATATCCATGTTCACACTCCATGCCACTGATGTCAAATTTAAAACAAGAACAAATTCATTAAGATATGCTGGGTAAACATACAGTCCTGGGTCGACATGTCTCACCGGTGAGATCAGGTGTCTGGAGATATGCATCCAAACAAGGCAGCACTTCCCTGTAGTGTGGCTGCAGGATGTGCTGGGGGATGAAGGATGACCACTCATCGAGGGCATCCAGCGCAGCACTCGCCAGGGGCGGGTGACTCAGGCCCAGTTTGAATGCAGTCTGCAGTTCAACATGGTCATTAAATACTGTTTAACTCATAGAGTGCGTGAGTCCAGCTGTCAAGGTGGGTGACAGAAAGTTAAAATATGTAAACATGCTCTTTGGGTTTGCCTGCAGCACTATAGTGAGCCACCCTGCAGAAGACCATGTGTACAATGGCTTTATCTGCAGCTGGTGTCTTAACCAGATACAGTTGAACCTCTCACTCAACATTACATGATCCATAAAGTCGAATCCAATAACCAACTTGAGTATTCACCATCATTTTAAGTGTGTTGATTTCAGGAGATGCACAAAGTATGTGTTTTTTTACTTCCTTAATCAAACAGTTGTACACTTGTAGTTTTTCTCCAAATGAGATTTCTGGAGCTCCACGTGGACAAAATATCTGAACAGCCTTGCCATCTGGCCTCCAAATATATGTGAAATAGAAAAATGTAAGCCGGCCATTTAGAAGGTTTTCAAACATACAGTACTGTGCAAATGTTTGAGCCAGATGTGGAAAAATTCTGCAAAGTAAGAATGCTTTCAAAAATAGAAGTGTTAATAGTTTATTTTTCTCAATTAACAAAATGCAAAGTGAATGAACAGAAGAGAAATCTAAATCAAATCAATATTTGGTGTGACCACCCTTTGCCTTCAAAACAGCATCAATTCTTCTACGTACACTTGCACAATGTCAGGGATTTTGTAGGATTATAGTCAGGTGTATGATTAACCAATTATACCAAACAGGTGATAATGATCTTCGTTTTCATATGTAGGGTGAAATAGTCATTAATTGAAACAGAAACAGCTGTGTAGGAGGCTTAAAACTGGGTGAGGAACAGCCAAACTCTGCTACAAAGGTGAGGTTGCGGAAGACAGTTTCATGTCACAGATCATACAGTATGGTAAGACTGAGCACAGCAACAAGACACAAGGTAGTTATACTGCATCAGCAAGGTCTCTCCTAGGCAAAGATTTCAAAGCAGACTGGGGTTTCAAGATGTGCTGTTCAAGCTCTTTTGAAGAAGCACAAAGAAACAGGCAACGTTGAGGACCAAAGACGCAGTGGTCGGCAAAGGAAACTTAGTGCAGCAGATGAAAGACATCATGCTTACTTCCCTTTGAAATTGGAAGATGTCCAGCAGTGCTATCAGCTCAGAACTGGTAGAAACCAGTGTGACCGAGGTACACCTATGTTTGGAGAAGTCTGGCCAGAGGTGGCCTTCATGGAAGAATTGTGGCCAAAAAGCCGTACCTTCAATGTGGAAACAAGGCCAAGCAACTCAACTATGCATGAAAACCATAGGAACTAGGCTGCCGGAAAAAAAAATGGTAGCAGGTGCTCTGGACTGACAAGTCAAAACTTGAAATATTTGGTTCTAACAGAAGGCAGTTTGTTCGCCGAAGGGCTGGAGAGTGGTACGAGAATGTCTACAGGCAACAGTGAAGCATGGTGGAGGTTCCTTCCAAGTTTGGGGCTGCACTTCAGCAAATGGGGTTGGGGATCTGGTCAGGATTAATGGTGTCCTCAATGGTGAGAAATACAGGCAGATTCTCATCTGTCATGCAATACCATCAGGGAGGTGTTTGATTGGCTCCAAATTTGTTCTGCACCAGGGCAATGACTCCAAACATACAGCCAATGTCATTAAGAACTATCTTCAGCATAAAGAACAAGGAGTCCTAGAAGTGATGATTATGGCCCCCGCAGAGCCCTGATCTCAACATCGAGTCTGTCTGGGATTACATGAAGAGACAGAAGGATCTGAGCAAGCCTACATCCACAGAGGATCTGTGGTTAGTTCTCCAAGATGTTTGGAACAACCTCCTTGCCAAGTTCCTTCAAATTGTGTGCAAGTGTACATAGAAGAATTGATGCTGTTTTGAAGGCAAAGGGTCACACCAAATATTGATTTGATTTAGATTTCTTCTGTTCATTCATTTTGCTAATTGATAAAAATAAACACTTCTATTTTTGAAAGCATTTTTCCACACCTGCCTAAAACTTTATCAAGATAATAAATGTGGCTCCAGCTAAAAGTGCCTCTATGTATTTAAATTATATTTCACCTCTCACTAATAAACCAAACGGCATTAGTTGTTGGTGTCACAGAAAGGCAAGACACTGAAACACACTGTTCCATGGTGAGACTGTTCAAGTCCCTGCTGTCTATTGAAGTGGCCCTCTTATCTGGTCAGGTAACAGTGTATGTCCAATGAGAATCATGCCCCTGTGGCATCTGAAGAAAGCAGTCTGCATTGGAGATGCACATAAAGTATTACTTATATCTTCCTCTTGAGCTGGATGTACTGAAGATGCAAAAGTCTATGGCAGAGTCAAGGGTAGGACAGGTATTCCTACCTGAAGGGCTGGGATGTATGCTTTGACATCCAGAACCACAATGTTATGGTCCACACTGAGAACGAAAGTCAGGCATGATGCTAGCAGTTCATCTTTGAATTGCTTCATTCGCACAGATACCTGCAAAGCAGGCAACTGTTACTCAAATATTCATTTGCTTGTTGTAGCAGAAATAATAAATAATTGTAGTTAGGAGAATAAATCATACCTCCTTCCCAAAATTAGCAAAAAGTTTAAAGCAGGAACACTTCTCCATATTTTGAGAACTGGATTGGGTGATTTTGGAGCTTCCTTGCTGTTAAAATAAATCCACATAATATATGCTAACATCATTAATTTTTAAATCTCAATGGCATGCAAAAAATTTTGAGAGGAATGCAACATAACCTGGAAGTACTTGATCTTCTTAGCCATCTTCATAGTAACAGAGAGAAGCTTGTAGAAGCCGCTGACAAGAGGGCATCGCGAGGACCGCAATATGAGCTCCTGGCCCAGGGAGTAAACCCACTGCTCAAAGTAGGCAGTGTTGGTTTGCAAAAGCAGCTCACTGCATGGAAGAAACACACAAGTTGGTCAACATGGACAAGGACTAAAACACTATGGATGAACACTAAATCCATCACAGTAAAAGGACAACACCTGCAGAACTCCACCAGGTTGACGAAGGCCATGAAGTCATTGGGCTTGCTGGCAAAGAGGTGTGCAGTGGGGTCAGAGGAGGGAACACCAATGCTTTCCACCCTCTCACACTGCTCCTGCAATACCCAAAATGTTAAAGGTATCAATGGAAATTTAAAGTAATGTATGTAAATGCTGTTGTTATAAGCTACAGTAATGAGAACTGTGGGTGGTGGACCCACATTTGGGTCTATTTATGGAGTAAAGTGTTCACAGAACAAGGAGCATCACATACGGGGAAACAAGGTCTGAACTAATTCTTATACTGTTCTCACCTCTTTGTCGGGGTTTATTTTCTGAACAGACAGGTTGAGCTTCATAATGATCTTCAAGATCGATTTAATGAACTCATCATACAGAAGGCGATTGAGGGATTTCAGTGCAATGCGTTCTGCTTCGAAATTCAGATCCACAATTCCAGTGTCCTGAAATAGGTTGGCTGGTTTTTCAATCACAACATTCAAGCAGATAGTAAACAAAAATTGTATTCAACTTATGTCAGTTCTTCTCTGGGTTTATTTTATATTAATGGGGAGGCATTTTTTTCTCAAGGGCTTCCAAACACTGGTTACACACAACTGACTTCTGAACTTCCAGATTCAGTATAATTTATGTGGAGCTGATCCAATTCACATTTCAAATTCAAATACTATAGGTACAACCTTCACTTTTTGGCCATATATTTGTTTTAGATTAGGAGACTAATATTACAACTTATTTTAACATATTCACTTGAATTACTAAAAGCAATGACATCATTGTGCACCAATTTTGAGTGTTTTCAAGGGATTACATACAATATTTATTTTAACCCAGAATTTCACTTTTTACTGATATCTTTTGAATGTACAGTACTGTGCAAGTCTTAGGCACCTGTGGGGAAAAATGCTATAAAGCGAGGATGATTCCAAAAATAATGCCATCAATACTTATTAATCAATAAACCTTCTAAAAAGTGCAGTAGACAAAAAAAACCTCAATCAAATCAAATCAATATTTGGTGTGACCACCCTTTGCCTTTAAAACAGCATCAGTTCTCTTATGCAAACTTGCATGCAGTTTAAGGTAGAGGTTGGTAGGTTCTTCCAAACATTTTAAGGAACTGGCCACAATTCTTCTGCAGACTTTGACTGTCTCTGCATGTACTCCCAGACTGACTTGATCAGGTTGAGATCAGGGCTCTGTGGGGACCATACCATCTGTTGTAGGGTTCCTTCTTTTTGTTGAAGATAGTTCTGTATGACTGAGACTGGGTGTTTGAGGTCATTCTCAGGCTGCAGAATGAATTTGGGACCAATCAGAAACCTCCCTGATGGTAGATAAGAATCTACCTGTACTTCTCAACAGACATTGAAGTTGCATGCCTAAGACTTTGCACAGTACTGTACAGCACAATACACTATGTATATGGTTTAATTTAACTTGCGTCCAGTCACTGGTCACAACTTGGTCACTGGATCAGAACCCTGATGCAAGTTGAATCCTGACTGTATTATTGTATTGTATACCTCCCCCCAGTTACGGCTGACTGGCTAAAATACCCCCCACCCCCAAGTTATGCCTCACATTTCCAACAACCATCACCTATACCATACTGACCCAACAACCCCTAATTATGCTGTATTGACCCAACAAACCACAGTTATGCTGGAATGTCCCAGCACTTCACTGGAAAGTGACCTTAATCAAACATAGCCAGTTGCAGCTTTGCTTGTCTTCTACTGCACAAGTCTTAAACATTGAGATAGACAGAAGAGCACAAATTCACACCTTCATGCGTTCACTGTCCAGGAGGCCTCTAAATAAGGGCAGGTAGTCACGGTACGAGGGCACCTTCCATTTCCCTGTGCGAACCTCCGTGCTTTCTGCAGCCTCTCTGTCATTGAGGCCTCTCATTTCCTCCTAATGGATAAAACAGGCATATTTACCCTCCCATCTCTGACCATAACCTATGTAAGAATAACTATAATACTCAGTGCAAAAAACTAGGCAGATTATGAACCTCACCTCATTCAGCACAAGAGGTTTGGAACACACCCGAATGACACCTTGATGCACTGAAAGAAAAACCAGCTAAATGTGAAGAGCTTTAATCACGTCAGCTTTAAAATGGAGGATTATTTCACCAAAGTCTGAATCCTCCATCTGTGTGGAGGACAACCCCTGCAGATGCCACTTACAAACAGTACTGATGAAATTCCAAAGAACAGGACCCTTCCCAGCCAGGGCTGTCAGCACCTTGATGATGGATCGGCAGCATGTGGGCATCATCTTCTGGCTGTACTGGGGGTAGCTGTCAATCTGTAGCACTAGGAGGCGCTCCAGAACTGGAGTGTACACCTCGGGGATCTGTCCACAATAACATCCAGGACAGGCAACTTTTGACATTATTCATAAGAGCCTCATAGCTACATTTCATTATCCTGGGTCCACTAAGTTATAATCCAAGTCAATGTAACTCACTCTGCTTTCCTTCCAATCGAAGAAAATTGAAAGCCAAGTGTATAGTCATGAACATCAGCAATATGTATCTTTCATTTACTGCTGTTTATTCACTAACTTTCAAATAGTTTGCCAACACAAACCAATATGCTGCCAACTGGCTAATAAGAGCAGGGCCCTTACATTATCCCACTTCAAATGCTCACCAAAGGTGTCTCTAGGTCCCTGCTGCCCCTAAACAACTTATCATTTCACCACTGAGATACTGCCATTTTAGGCAAACCTTCAATTTACATACAATGCCAGGTACAGATATGGTATGGTACACCATAGCTCATGTCCACCATGGACACATATAAGCAGCTTTTGGACAGGATATAACTCTAACAGCAGTCTGTCTGGTGGGTCATCTATGACTGTGCTATAAACTTAAGAAAAAGTAAACCTGAAAATAAAAAGGGCCACATTACCTGGTCCAGGTGGAAGAGCACACTGGCGATGGAGTCCAGGAAGCTGGGCAGCTGGTACACATTGTCATCCTGCGTGTCTGACTCGGTGAGGTACATCTGCTTACAGCGCTGCATCAGTTCAGTGTACATGAAGTCCACGTCCTGAGGGCATACGGCCTTACAAGGCTGAAAAACAAACATACACCACCATTACCATAAACAAACATCACAGCAATTTTGCTGAGCATTTCTAGCCAAAAGGGGAAAGAAAACCTACAGCAGCGAACAGGCCATAACCCCGGATGGCAATGGAGAGCTCCTTTTGAGACGAGTGCATAGTTTTGATGATTGCACAGAACTTCTGCATGAAGAATCTCAGCTTGCTTTTGTGTAACTCTACGTTTTCGGTGAGAAGGGCAGCTACCTGTGGAAGAGACGAACCGGTTCAGCATATAGCGGTTAGAGGTCATTTCTGCCATCAGCCATCAAGCCTCACAATTAGTCTTCATACCACCAAGTTAGTGATTTGCCTGTTTGTATAGTTAATTATGTACTTTTTTACCTCTGTTTCCATCAATGTATGTGTGCATGATGTACATTGTGTGCTGCTGAAACCAAGTTAATTTCCCTCAAGGATTAACAAAGTTTAATTCATTTGTTCATTCATGCACTCATTCACTTGACCGTAGACAGTTGCTTATGCTGGACCACCCAAAAATGTAAATCTCCATTCAAGTACTCATATTCATTATGTTGTGAGCTGCAGGAGTTGATCACAGACACTACTGGAAAGAATAGTTGTATTGTGATTTGAGTGATGATCGACTGTTTTGACACCAAAGAGGGCCTGGAAAGTGTGATGGCCAGAGTGGGATGGCTCCACTATGCTACTGCCTGCACAACTACTCATTCTGGAATTATTGTGTATTCATCATAGTAAAAGAATTACCAACCAACTAACTTAAAATAAGCCTGACTAGCTACTGGTTACTATTATTTGCTACTTTCAAATGCCGGTTCATTTACTTTAAACGTTTGACTGACAGATTCTTAAGGATCATTCACTGATGTATGAAGGGTGTAGAGTGAGACTGAACTACCACTTTGGTAACTATTCCACCATAAACTGTTCATTTACCAGACAGATTACTGGGTTAAAGTCACCACAGATTAGTACTATACTGACAGCCTCCATAACTGTCCATGCAATGTGCATATTAGTCTTCAGCAGCACACAGTCAATACTGCTAGTCAGATCATCCTGTTTTTCCAACAGACCTAGTTTTGTTGCACCTATTTATGATCAATCATCAATCAGTATTAAAGTAACAACATGAAGCCAGACACTTTATAATTTTCAGACCTCCACCTTACCTACTGCCATGACAACCTGGATGTCGCTAAATTTTAAGAATGGAAACTAGGTGTCTGGAGCAGATCACCTGTTTAAGGAAGGATTCCAAGGCATAGAAGCTGGTCTTCTTCATCTCTGTGTTTTGATGTCCACACCACTTGGACATGATGTCAAACACTGTCTTGTAGTGGTCCATAAAGCAGCTACTGAACTGGGCAGAGTGCCTTGCGAACAATCTCAGCCCAGCTGGAAAGAGGACAGTGACAGATAAGAAATGCATACACATTCTACATTACAATAGTTGATTAAATTCTGTTGAATTGATTCTTACCCAAGGGGACAGCATATCGCTTCATCTCAGTCTGTTACAAACAAACAAACAAACAAACAAACAAACAAACAAATTTGTTGAGCAACAATACATCAACACAACACTGTCACTGCAAACACCTGAACACCATGGCCTGCAAAGTGCTTTGAAACATCCTTTCATAGATCCAGTGTAAACCCCAACCCCCTTTTCTCAAATATCACTAAAACACCCAAATACCTATATAACAGCCCACCAAAGATTTCTTCACAAGCTTTTCCAGTTACATTTTCCTTTAATAACATAATCAAAATGACAGCAGTAATACACAAGACATTTAAACAATGCAAGCTGAAGACAGAATCCTACTGGGAGAATAGCTGAGATACAAATGCAGCGGACAGCTTTTCCGAGCTACTTCTGACCATGGTCAGAAATCACACAAGTTTCATGCCAAAAACTCCAAGACAGAAGTTACTGCCCAGAACTAATTCCCCAGAATTCTGAAGTATTTTCTGCTTATTATCAGCAACTTTATAACTGTGCACTTTCTGTCCAATATATACATATCAGAAAAATCATCAGTGTAATGTTTACTGCTAATTGTTCTGCTGCCTCCCATTTATTCAGTTAAGTAAAACACTGAAACTGGCAGACACTTCTCTAAAACTGGATTTACTTGCATAATATCCCACTATCTTAAAGCAATACTTTCACATCCCTAAAACCCTACATCCTCTTGTCTGGACAACTTAAGCATTTTCACTAGGGTGCTATTTGAAATTTTTCAGACAAAGCTTTGGACGAGTGATTTTACTGATTTGGATAGTGACATTTTGATACAAATTTTCAAGAGCTGAAAAAGCTAAATTTCATATAATAATAATATGAATAGTGAGAAATTTGCTGTTCTATAGCTAGAGGCAACTGTTGAGTGAGTCAGTGAAGTCTCACCTGAGGGCTAATTGCCTTGAGAGCATAATTAAATATTTCCTTCGAAGTCTGTGGATCTGTGGAAGAAAAAATGTTGAAATAACATCCTTAGAATGACACATAGCTAAAGTCACAAAATGCATCACACCTTAAACCATTCAACTGCTTACTAAAGGAGAAAACACCTACCATTTCAGATTACTTAAATGAAACATTAAATTACATCCTGAACATCTTTACATTCACAAGTTAAATCTTTCAGTTGTGAAATTTGTGAAGAAGTCAGCTGATTAGTGACAAGAATACACCAGTTAACTTTGTCCATGTATAACGACTGTGTGCAACGATAGTCAAGGGTCCCTGATGCAGAGTGTCCAGGATTCATGTTTCAATGCTACAGTAGCTGCAGACCAGCTGAGCAATGTTCACTCATATTACTTGTTTTAAATTAAGAAAAGCACACAATAAACAAACCTTCTTCCATGGATTTGGTGAAATTAACCATGAGTGCAGTGAGTCCTTTAAGGCATCCTGCAACAACTGGTAGCTTTGGTTCCTTTGTAAGAGATGTCATCTAAAAAAAACATTACACACAAACTTTCAGTATCAAACAACACTCAGAAGACTATTAACAGATAAGTAGTAATAAGATTAATAAGATTCAGAAGTAATATACAGCTCATCCTCAATTTTGCAGACACTGATTGTATGGGATTTGATGCCACAAAAATATATATAACAAACAATAGTAAATACTGAAAAAACACTATTTTAAGCATAATATAGGGGAATATATGAACATTTAAATGATTTTTAGCTTTTTGTTTAGAAAAAAATAATTTGATTAATATGTAAAACTTAAATAAATTTGATACTGTCTCAGAAAAGAACCTCAATTGTTAATGTCATGAAGGCCCTGGTTCCCCTATAGCAGCACCTTGAGCTTTCTGCATATAATTCACTGTACTGCATATTTTTTCAGATACAGTACTGATTTTATTTCATTTTATTAGACACAGTACATGCTAATTATATGGTTTGCGATTTTCCAGACTTTTGCCATATCTGGACACCTCTTCCCAAAATATACTCTAGATGGGCTGTATTTTGAGGATACCTGAGACTTCAGTTCTCCCATGTAGGCTTTGAAGAGTTTGTCAGAGTTACTGATCATGTCACTAGGGCACACCTCTCCAAGGACCCCCAGCAGCTCATAGATCATACCCAGCACTAAAGCAAAGATAACAGAAATTACAATACAATACAATACAACACACGGTTAAACCCACATCCCCACAAACAGAAAACCTTCACACTCCTGATCATAATGACTACCACTGATCTGCTGGTTAGAGAATAAAGTCACAGTTCCAATTTTAGACAAAACCTCAAATAACATCACACTCCACATGGCAATTGGTCCAGGCCAAGGTAACAACACTACTGCAGCTTCCTCCTGTCTGGTCATCCAGTCTCAGAAACCTGGAAAACTGGTACTGGTACTCAGTATATTACAGGAAAGAAGGGTTCAAATATCAAAGGTGTTTATTCAAGTGTATTTGGACCAAAGAACATACATTGTACAAAAATCCAAACAGAATAATGAGTAAATAAAATCTCACCTGTGTCAGGCAATCTGCTTTTCTGGCCAAGTTCTCCATAAAATTTGTTAAATAAATCCACCACTTTGAAATACTGAATTATGTATGCATCCTTCACCATATGTAGAACCTTCAAAAACAAGTATAAAAACCACACAATCAAATGATACAATTAAATTTTTAAAAAGACTGCAGGAAAAAAAGACTAATAATCTTTAACACATACAAAAATAAAATTACCTTAATTAGGAGCTCCAGCGCTTGCACTCGGCTTTTTGCTGTCTTATCCTTTGTATAAACAACAAGACATGTGTCCTACAAAAAGAGTAAAATAAGGACTTTAAATTGGAACCAAATTTATGTCTTTTTTTAGTATCATTTTAGTAGTTTAGTTATGATATCAATTGGTCCAAAAAGGAAAAATTCAACAATTTTGCCTTGTGGGCAAGCCTATTTTTTACTATTATTTGTGAAATTAATAAGAAAATAATTAATGAAATAATAGGGAAAATCTGCTTTGTGAATAACCCCTGAAGGGTGAAATAATTCTAAGCCAGGGGACATTTTGCCACATTTAATTAAGAAAAACTCCATTAAAAATTCTTGTGCCATAGTGGGGAGCATTCCAAACAGTAATGAAAAGTCCTGGAACAGAGAAAAGAAGTCCTAAAAAAAATTAGCAATAATTGTATTACCTGTAGTACAGACAGTTTTAAAACACCATTAAAGCCTCAAAACTGAAGATTATTAGTACAGTATTTTACAAATCCACCTGAAGTTACAACTAAAAGCAACAAGATTTACTTGTCTAGGCAGTGTCAGAAATAGTTGGAGCAAGATCTGATATATGCAGGACTTCTGCTGGAAAAAGTAGGAGAAATTTCTCTGAGAGGATGCACCAATATTGCTGCGCAACTAGACTCGTTCTGGGCGAGAATGGTTCATTTGGTGGCGCGCTGCAAGGAATCATGGGAAAACAAAGATATGCGTGAAGTACCTTGACATCGGTGGCGTAGTTGTCTAAAGTGCTGGAGGAGGTGGATGACAACTGCTGGAGAAGCGTGTCCAGCAAGACGAGGATCTCTACCCTGGTGTCCCGCAGCTGAGCGTTAAAATAACATTAAAACCGGGCCACACCGTTTTGCTCCAGCTTTGTCACAAATTACTAAAGTCATAAACTCACTTCTTCATTGTTGAGGGATTTTCTGAGAAAGCCCAGCAAGCCGCCATCCTTTGACAGCAACAGGGACGCCTGAAAAGCTACGCAAACATCACAATTATCCAACCACACAGTTCATCCGGTAAATGATGTACCGTGAATGCCGAGTTATTTTCACAGAAAGCCTACAAACTGTGGTGGTAGTAACACGTTTTTAAAATACAAAGGGTCCGAAAATAAATATAATGCAACTGACGTAATCACTAGTCATTGTTATTGTTATTACCGTTCCTCTGCACCACGAACTTTGTGGTGCCTCTTGTTATTATGAAAGTGAATATTTATCGGTATCAATAACCAGCCATCAGACTCGCTGCTGGCTGTTATGATGATTATTTCGTAACATTATCCATAACCACCGACCCAAATCTGGCTCGCTCCTGTGCTCCAAGAGCTCCTGGTTCAGGTCCCCGATGAGGTCGTGACAGCGTAGGGCGGCGAGTCTCGTGTCTCCGTCACCGAGGAACGAGTGCAGCTTCAACAGGAAGCCCTGGACCCCCGCAACGGTGCTCGAGCTCCCGGCGGCCATGGCGCCCTCTTAGAACACAAGCAATCACAGAAACCAGGAGCGCGGCAACATTTTCTCCCCGCCCCTACGTAGCCGCGCACGCGCACGCACGCGCACACTACGTAGGCGTTCTGGTTTTGAGGCGGAGTTAAAAACGAATCCGAAGCGAAACTTTACTTATAAAGCTGAACGCAACTATGGAAGCGGTTTCCATAATCAAAATTGGTTAAGATGCTTTACATTTATTGTATTTTATGTTATTTTATTAATAGTTTGTTCCATTTACAACGATGTTTTAAGGGAATTAGATATGGTAGAGGCCGGAAGGTGGACTTTTACCATCAACCCTTGCTACGTAGGTATGCATGTTTCTTCAGTTTTTAAAAAAAGTGTTTTTTGTGTTAATTGTATTTTGTATTAATTGTAGTTTAGTCACTAGGGTTATCATATATGTGTATTTGTAATGATTTTTTGCTCATCTGAGTGTGTCTTAGGTTACGTCCTGTGTCTGTAAGGTTAAGGTTTTGAGACTGAAAAATAAGTAGAGGTGAAGGCCTTAGTTATCGAGTTTTTTGCTGTGTATTGCTTGTGTATTGTTTTCAGTAGATGTTTTAGTAGTGGTTATGTTTGTGTTATGGATAGATTTTAAGTTTTTTTAAGTTGAGTAATAGTATGAGCTGTGGATTCTCATTTAATTTGATTCCATGAGATTTTGGAAATTGACTTTTTTGTCTTAATGTTTTAAAACGGTGGGCAGTTCTAAAACAGAACTCATTGACTTTATCTAATACATTTGTTGAGGAAAAAATCTGAGTGAATTGTAAATTTAACCAACACTCAGAAGCTGGGAGCAGGGTGTGACTCTTTTCTCTCAAGATTGGAGGAAGGGTGAGTCCTACTGGAGTGTAGGTGGTGTCCATTCTGCAGGTGTGAGGATTCTTTTTGGAGTTCACACATGTGAAAAGGTAAGTGTTTTTTATTGTTCATCCTGGCCAGGTTTTGGGGTGGATGCATGGAGAGGTAAGCACATTTGCACTCTATGCGTCTACACTCAAGTGGAAAGGTCCCGCATCACTATTAGAGGAGTTTGTCCCTTACTGTGTAACAGATAGACTTAATAGTAGGAGGTGACAAACATTTTTCTTGAAGTGTTAAAAATTTTATTTACTGTTTTACCCTTAGCATAACAGTTTTGAAAAGGTTACCTGAACGATCTGGGTATCTCCTGGTGCAACAGCCACGGTGCCTGTAGTCATTTAGATTACATCTTAGCAAGACCTTTTGTCCCAGGATCCAGTTCCACAGCTGTGATGTCCATCACGTTCATTTCCTAACCTGCACTGTACAGCAAACTTAATTTAACAGACCGGAGCAATAAAAAATTGGTGAAATGTACACTTGGATGTGTGAGTATTTTACATGTTCTTTCATCCTTGTCCACTGGGAGTCTGTTGAACAGGTTCAGTTTTTCCGTGTTCTACACAGTGTGCCCCACATCTCCTTTTTTGTGAATCCTGGCCATCTGCCTCAGGACCAAGTGACAATTGGTAGTATTTTTATGGTACAGAACAAGGTATTGTAAATAAACTGGAGAATGGCACCTTCTGTTTCTGGTTAAACCTGGACTGACCACACTTCTGCAACATATACAGTAAAGGATATAAAGTAAAATAACCCTCAAGAAATCATCATGGGGAGGTCTACAAACATATTTCACTCCTTGCCCCTCTATGTAAAGAAAATGGACATTAAGAGAATGGATCACAAACTTTTATTTTCCGGTGTGGGACTCACACAAGATGCATGCTCAAAAGATGTTAGTTCTCCTTGGATCTACCTGCATATGTGAACAAACATTCTCAGTGATGAAGTTCAACAAATCTGGATACAGATCCTCTCAGTGATGAGAGACCTGTCAGCTGTCCTATTTTTTACTGCTATATTTCACCTACTCCATGTTTTCATGGCCTTATTGTAACTATTCTTACCAGTAGCAGCTAATCAAAACCATATGATTTACTGCTTTTTATAAAGCGATAAAATTAATATAAAGCAGTATTAAGTTCAGCCTAATGGTTCAGCCCTCCCCAACACTCCCAGTGTCTCATGTGGCCCTTTGGGAGAAATAATTGCCCACCCCAGATATTGGCCACTTTCTTTTTCCATACTAAAACTCACAGATNCACGAGTCAGTGTAATGGCCATTTTGAGCTGCTTCCACAATATTAACAGCGCCCGAGGTTTGAAACCAGTTGAATATCGTCGTGGAGGTTCAAAACGACCCTGTGATGCTCAGAAACATCGCTTTAAAAGGCTTACTTGTTAATGTGGGCTTTGTAACACTGTAACCTGAATGCTTTAAACCTGCTGTCCTGCTGTTTGTCCCGTTTTGAGCCGGCTCTCAATATTAAAAGTCCCCACAGTTCTAAAGCGGTTGAATAATATTGTTGATCTTCAAATGTTCCCTCTCGTGCTGAGCAAGTTTGTTTGAAGCCACTTATCTGTTCATAACGGGCTGCTTGTATTCGATGTAACTTAACAGTGTCAACGCTTCCGTGTAACCAACATTTGAGCTGGTTTCTTCTTATTAAAAGTCCAGCAACCTTTAAACTGTATGAATATCCTTGTGGAAGATCAAACCTACCTTCTGATACGCGGAAATATGACTAAAAGCGTTTAATTGTTTATATGGGAATAATATATAAATATATATGTATATGTATAAAATTGATATATATTATTGTATAATTGTATGTACAATATATATATACAATATACAGACTACTTTGTTGGCAAATTTGCCTTCTTGCTCAATCGATAACNCTCTGTTAAAAATCCCCTCGAGTAAGATATAAGAAAATCTCAAATCGTTAAAACATTTTCGTAAAAACTCCGAGGATACTCTGTGTGTTTTATTTCTTTTTTTACTTAATGCTTTCATTCATTCCCCACTATCATTTGTTTTTAGCTGCTCACATCACTTGTATTCTGTACTTTTGCTTGTGTTCGTTTGCAATGTTTTCAATAAAATAATAGTTTAAAAAAAAAACAAAAAAACTGGAAAAAACAAATTAAGAAAAAAAAACAAAAAAAAGAATACTCCCCGACTCAGCGTTCAGGGTGAAAATCACAGTAAATGATGAGAAAAACGCCCAGCAAATTACTGCTTATAATCTCCTCACGAGGTGACAAGCGACGCTGATGTCCGGCGCGAGGGCTGGGCGGTCACCTGGTCGCTCTGCCTTTGTCTCCCCGCACGCGCT
>UFQX01000759.1:197884-269558 GCA_900497675.1 Arapaima gigas | reverse complement strand
CTGTGCCTGATGGGGTCTGGGTGCGAGTGTGTTTGTGCATCTGAGTGCAGCTTTGTGTGTGTGTGAATGAGTGTGCATATGTGTGTGTGCTTCATCATGTCAACCTATAGTCTTTATGTATGTTTATATAGGTGTATGAGTGTGTGTTTTTGTTTTCCCACAAGAGGCCTTCAGAGCATCAAGGACACAATTAAAAGCAACTTATAACATTAGGCCAGTTGCAGAAATCTATCCATTTTGACCATATTGATTAAGGTGCCTTAACCAAGGGTACTACAGCAGTAGGTGACATTCAAATCAAGGTCTTTTAAATGCAAGGCAGCATCTCTAACCATTACATCACCTGCTGGCCTTGAAAGTGTGTTTTAGTCTGGTGAAACTGCAGTACTAATTTACCATGACAAGCAGATATATATCACATTACAGGGATACAAAGTTCTTAAAACAATGGGAGAAAATTTTCTTCGCAGCAAAATAGTACACAGTACACAGAAATTGTGCTGGTGCAAAAAGAACTAAATAAAATAGAAATAGAAATAGAAACTAAGTAAAATAAAAATTATAGAGGAACAAGCATAAAAATTGCAAGAAATTAGGTGACTTACAATGAACCACAACAGCAGCGCTGAGAAACAGATTGAAGTTTAAATGTTTCCTGCAGCTTTATGACAACAATATGCGACTTTTGTGTTTTAGGTTTGGTAAGTATTGGATACTGGGGCTGCTGATGCTGACTACTGATCCGTTCATGTTGTATTTTATATCCACTCCTGTTTTTGACCTTCATGGACAGAACATGACAGTGCAGCCAGGGTTCAGAGGGTGTCCAGTTTGCACCCAGGACGTACGCCCTGTTCGGATTGCCGTTTGCAGATGAGGTTCTGCAACAGACCCAAGACATCTGAAGATGCCTGTGGAACCCCCCAGTAGGAGCTGGAGAATGTGGCTGAAAAAAGAAAGTCTGGATCTGCATGTTTAATAATCATATGGAATTGTGTAAGTGGCAGAATCGAATCTGACTTATAGCTGACCACCAGCTTGGCTTCAACACAAAAAGTGGTTTTCCATGCCTGTTTGAGGGGTGCAAACAGAGGGAGAATGTGTAGACTTCAAACACTTTTTGCATTCAATTCATCTGCGACTTGTGTTAGAGTACACGTTTCTCACTATAACTCTATTATATGATGCAACAGGGTTTATACTGCTTATAGTAGTTACCCTATATATTAACCATTCTACAGAAGTTCTTGTTGGACGCCACTGTTTTCTTCTCCAGCAGAGGGCACTGACGGTTCTCTTCCACCGCGAAGTCCACGCCGCAGTTCTTCTCTGGTGTCGCTTCCGTACTTCCGCTGTTCTTCGGCACGGGACAGGAAGTGCTCCGCACGCGCGCTGCTCCGACACGAGCGGGTTTTTCGCGGCGAAGCAGAGGGTTGTTTTACGCCGAACGTTTTCCGCGATGGCGAGGAGAGTTCTGTAAGCTGCACGTTTACGTCTCTGTTCCGTTTTGTCTTATGTGTTTGTCGCAGCAGATCTGCCGGAGCTTTATTATTGTTGTCTCTTATCTGTCTGACACGCTCTTCCAAGGTGACTTAGAATGCTTGGCTGCCACCTTTGTAGTAATTTACTCCTTACACTTGTTTATATGAGGAGGATTTCTTACTGATGGAATGGACTATAAATATCTTTGTCAGGGGTACACCAGCAGGACTGGAACTCGAACCAATCTGCATGGCGACACATGTAAACACCGGTGGTTCGAGGTCCTATTCCTGCTCCTGCTGTAGTGCTCCTGGCCAGGATGCTGACTTTGAATTGCTTTCTTTTGATTTCTTTCACTTTGGATGAAAGTATTATTATTATTATTATTATTATTATTATTATTATTACTATATTACAGTGAAACCCCCCGAAAACGCGAATTCGGAAATAACGCCACTGGTTCCCTGTGGGAGATGTCCCACTAGGGTGCGATCTATCTCGACAACGTGGATAGAACGATGCTGGATGAAAGGGCATACAAGTTAGATTCTATTACTTTTGCATATTCTGTTAGATTTATTAATATCAGGACATGTCTGTTTTGTTTATGCAGTGCTTGGTGTGTTTCCTGCACAGCTAATACACGAAAAGACATTAAAATATGGAAGACTGAAAATAGTGTTTCTCCTTAACCGAGCAATACTGTGACCCCATTTTTTGCTGAGTTGAATTTTTTTGGACCCCACTTACATCATTAGAGTGGGGTTGTTACAGTATTTTGCACCCTTGCACATGAGATTCTGCTGGTAGACTAGCTGATGATGTTTTTTCTAAGGGAGTTTCTGTTTTTCTCAGATACCCTCTATATCAGCTGGGAAACCCTCAGCTCAGGGTGTTCCGGCCCAATTTCTTCATGACTCTGGTGCGGCCCGGAAAGGAGCAAACCCCTGACACAGTGCAGTTTCGCATCCCCCTGGAGTAAGTACCCTTCCGCCCTCGCTGCTGAGTCCCACGATAGTGTTTGTTCTGCTGGGTTAGTGAGATGCAGTTTTTCCTTTTAATGTCACCATTGGAGGCTGAATGTCCCGGCAGTTTAATCTAAGTAGGTGAGTTGAATTCGCTTCGGATAAAATTTGGATGAGAATACATTTCCACATAGGACATGTGGAAATTCCACATTTGCTCTTTTCTTTTGGTTGAAATTCATTAACATTGTTTCCACGCTGAAAACTGATTTTAAAATTTAACCAAAGGAAAACCTGTAATTTATGTATGTTGTCACTATTTTAATCTATAAATCCACAGCATGCTGTACCACGGTTATACTTGGTGGTACCATCTTTTTGGTAAAATGTTGGTGTTAGGACTCCCTCGAGCAAATATTTCAATAAATGTCCTTCTTGTTCCTTTGTACACTTCACTTTGGCTTTTCAGTCTTACAATCATGATTAAAAGTTTGTGAAACTTTCAATGTGGTCATTATTTTAAATGTTAAATATTATATGAACCTGAACTCTTAACGAATATCCTAAATCGAGAAAAAAAGACTTCCCATGCACAAAAAGGGATTTGACCTCATAGATTATTTTGATTGTGATATTTTAAACGATGAAATATTCTTGTGTACAAAACTAAACAAACCCTTTTCAGTCAATAACTTCACAGAGTCTCCTGCAATAACTAACTTTTAGTTTCCAATCTCTCTCTTCTTATGGAAGGGATTTTTCCAACTACTCTTTGCAAAACTCCACCAGGTCTGTGAGGTTTTAAGAATGTCTTACATAAACAGCCCTCTTCAGGTCTTCTCAGTAGGATTTAGGTCAGGGCTTTGGCTTAACATCTCTGGACATGGATCCTCTTCTTTCTAAGCCATTTTTTAGTGAACTTACTTGAATGTTTAGGGCTGTTGTTTTGTTGAAACATCCATTTTGTGGATATTTTGAGTTTTCAAACAGCTGTCCTGACATTCTTCTCAGCAATTCCCTGATATTTCACAGAATTGATGGTTCACTCAAAGGTGTCAAGTTGCCTAGGGTCAGACAAAGAAATGTACCCCCACACAAGGACACTGATTCCCACCACCATGATTGAGAGTAGGTTTTGTTGGTGCTTGGTCAAACATAGACCATGTTGTTGTGGCCAAATATCAGACTTGCAGAATTTTTAAAGTTTGTTCATTTAATCTCTGACAAACTTCAGATGGGCACTTTTGTTTTTTGACAGAAGAGGCTTCGTCCTTCAACTTTTTTGTTCCGGGTCCTTCTTATCATTGATGTACACACCATTAATCCAGAGGCAGCGAGGGAGGCTTGTAGATCTTGTAGATGTTTTTTTACAACTACTTTTTATCTCCATTATTCTCTTTGTGGCCCTGGGTGAAATTTTAGCAAGATGTCCACTTCTTGTAAGGATTGCCATTGTTTTAAATGCCCACCACTTATATATTATTTGCATAGCAGTGGATTTATACAGTCAAAGTCATAATGAAATGGCTTTATAACAATACCCAGATTGGAAAGCATCCATTATATTTTTCATCACTTTTTCAGGTGAGTAGGGTTTAGGGTTAAACTGCAGGAAACACTTTGTTTTAACTTCAAATTGCAATGACTTGATTTCTTGCAATTTTTTAAATATTTGTTCTTCTCAAACAAATTTAAGATCTGTAAAAATGAGTTAATCTTATGATGCAAGTCATAGACATAAGGGCTCACTTATTTTTGCATCATCACAGTTTCTGTATATTGTGCATTATTTTGTTGGAAGGACATTTTCTTTTAAAAGACTGAAATTGCTGCATAATTATTCTTTATTTCAATTAGGAAAAGACAAGTTCTGATTTAAATGTACATTTAGTGATTTAAAAAAAACCTCAAATTATGCAATGGGTTCAGACACTTTCAAACATGGCTGTACTTTTAGTACTTTTCTGTGGGTATTTTGGGCTTGATATTCACACAGTTCACACTGAGGTCATTAAAGTGAAACAATTTAATAGATTTTCAGTGTAAGTATTATTTGCAATGCCTTTAATTCTAAAGCGAGACACTAAAGATATTACAGGTCCTCAATCCCTTTTTTTGCGATTCCAAAACCATATTTTTGCCACTGTGTGTACAAAAATTCAGTGTATTTCCATACCACCTCTACCACCATGCCCTCTTTCTGGAAGTTCCCGTTTCTCCAGCTGCTGAGTACTCTTCATGTCCACTAGATGGCAGACAAGCCCCAGGAGTGGACCCACGGTGTTCCTGGCCTTTGTGGCTGCGTGGGCCTGTAGCCACCACTTCATGAAAGTTAACATGCGGGGGCTGCTGGGGACACACAGATCAGCATTTGCCCCTCTTTGATTAACTCCTCAAACTTCAGAAAAGCTGCCCTTTAGAAGCCAGTTATGACGGTGAACTTCATGATGGGAAACAAAATGCTTCTTCATGGTTATTTGTTCTGTGAAATGCGCTCATGTTCACCTGTTGCGCTGTAGTGGATTTCCTCCCTGTTCGTTCTGTGTCCGTCTCTCGATTTCTCTCCTTTCCCAGCATGCTTTGTCTATTCTTGCCCCACCATTTAGCGTGTGTCCCCGCGTGTGTATTATTTCGAAACGTCTCATTCCCTGCACTTGACAGAGGTGTGTGATTCGATACTCTTTTGTAATTGGAGAAACTTGACAGCTCAGCCTGCTGTCGCCTGTACGTCGCCGCTCACCGGTTCTCCACTTGTCGCAAGGCAGCCTTCACGGAGGTTTGTAGCCCCCCCCAAGGAGACCTGTCGAGCTGCCGAGCGGTGAATGGGAGCTTTAATAAACATTTTCACATGGGAAGAGCACAATGTTGGCTTTGTTTGCCATAACACCTCTGGGCATACATCAAACTGCTCGACAGGCAAGCTCTGCGTCTTGTTTGCTGGCTTTAAGTTCTCTCAGGATCTGCCATTTGCGCAAACACTTGGGAAACAGATTTTTTTTTTTTAAACGTGCAGTATTTTTTCTTTTGTTCTGTGATGCTTTTTGTACTCCAAGTGGTCGCTTCAACTTCAGTTCCGTCGATTTACACCCCCCTTTCCATACGGCGTGTTGCAGACGCCGCACTTGTGAGGAGGAGCCGTTTGGACGCGTTTCCCCTCTGACATTTTGCCGGGTCAGGATGGATTTGTACTTGGCCCTCGTATGCATCAGCGAGTCCGATTAATTACGCGCGCCTCCTGTGTAGGAATTTCTTGCACCGAGCGCCAGTAGAAACCTGCTTGGCTTCACTTGTTAAGGGAGTCCAGGGGGAGAACTTGGTGTACCTATTTTTTAAAAACCATCTGAGCATTTGTAAATGTCATCAAGTCCACTGTGGTTTGGGGTCCTGTGTGCGTTTGATCTCTTGTAAAGAAGACATTGTGGTTGTAAAATGGAAAGGGAACAGTTGTCAAGAGGGGCCTGAGTTCACCTGGCTTTGTGTTCATCCTTTTGCAACAGGTGATTTAGTGACCCCATGAGGCCTTTTATATCTTTTCTGAGGATAAGGGGGGTGGTCACTTTGGGGTTTTTGCCCTGGCAGCTTTATCACTCCTCTCTGTTGTTTGGCTTCTCTGTAGGTGTATGAGGTGCTATGAGATTAGCTGTTTCCTTGTGTCTTTCTGGTAGATGTCCCTTTATTCTTTTTTAAGCCCGAAGCTTCACTATGTTCATCATCTGCAATTACAGGTTGTTTTCTAATGCCTCTGTCCTCTGACCCCCTGCAGGGTGGATCTGTGCCCTGTCAACCTCAGCAGGGTGTGTGTAGGTGTTGTGTTGTGATCATGTGACAAAGCAATAGATGCAGTACTCAACTTGACAGCACCCACGAAACCTCCCCCTTCCACCTGAAACCTAAGACGCACTCCAGTTTTTGCTTCTTCAGTGCTTCACGGGTGTCGTTGCTACAACGACCATCTTTAGACTTCTGTCTGTGCGCGCAGATGATATGCAGGCACATGTGTATAGATGCATTTTGTGTGCTGGTGTCTGGATCTGGTGAGTGTCTGAGCATGCACGCACAGTGGAATGGCTTAGAGTGGAAACAGCCTGAACACCAAACGGGGGGCTTCAGTCTCTAGTGCCGAAAGCCAGGAGGAGAAGAAAGGTGAAGGCTGCCGCATGTTGACAGTGCCTACAGATGAGGCTCTGGTTGATATGCCTCCTTCTACCCTTTCTGACAGCGCACTGAGGGTGGAGGGCCTACAGGGGGCGGTGGGGCGCTCGCAGCTGCTGCCAGCACAGGTGCAGCCCTATTTCACAATCTTCTTTTCACGCAAACAAGGACGGTTGTCGGCAGCCGTGGAGAACGGTGCTGCCGTCCAGCTCCTCCTGCTGTCAGGGAGCTGCAATCCCCGCAGGCGGTGCTCCTCGTGAGCTCTGAGTGGCACGTCAAAGCCTTCACCTCTTGTGCGATGTTGTCGGACTCTGAGCCAACTCCCCAGTTGCATTTGGGTGGGGAGCAACATGTTGGAGTGCGTTCCTCTTCAAAGCACCTTAAATAAACTCGCGTTCATTTGATCGCCTTATAATTGGTCTGGGATTCACCATGTGGACGTGTTCCAGGGCCTTCTTGCGTATGTGTTATGTAAGGTCACGTTATACGTTAATTGTGCAGCCCCTTGTTGCGCCAGGAAGCAAGTCCTCGCTTTTTGCGGGGATTAATGTCTGGTATTTGTTTGCTGAAACTGGAGGCCCCCTGTTTCTATGTCAGGTCCAATGTGTGGAAAATAGATGTTGGCGTTTAAATGTGTCGCCTCTTGAGACGGTTGTCTTTGCCCTTCACCGTTTCTAAAGATGGGACCTGTTCTGTTTTGAATAGAGCAACAAGTATTAAATTTACCCTCAGCAGCCATCATGTTGATTTGCCTTTTTTTTGACCTGCCAGTGCATCAGTCTCCTGGCAAAAAGGGAGCAGGCAGCAATATTTTGTGCCCACTGTGCCTATGAGAGTGTGTCCTGGCCGCTGACATTGCCCCTTCCACTGTGGTTTGAGTCTTATGTTTGATGCAGATTTATAACTATCCATAACTGGTCACCCCTTATTTGTAATTTTGTCAACTGTTGATTTAAAAAATATATGATTTATTATGGGCTGCCACAGGGATTTATAGCAGGTCTGGATTACTGTTTCTCTGAGTGCTTTTTTTATTTTTAATTTGCCAGCCTCCTTTTGTTCCTGTTTGGTCATAGGATTGCGCACCAGGTCTCTGGGTTGGCCTGTGGACGCAGAACTCCTTCCCCCTGTTGAGACGAGTGTTCAGCAGATTGTGAGACTGAGCCTGAAGCCACGGTGCTTCCCTTGACTGCAGCCCCCAGTGGCGTATCCTGGGATGCCAGGTGTCGCCCACATTGCACGCTGCGCCCTTTGTGTCTCGGCTGGTGGCAGTTTGTTTTGGGGGGGGGGTTAAAACAACCTGCAGGTGGCGTGTTCTGCTCTTTTAATCCTGATCAGCTTTTCCACTAAGATGACCTGGAAAGCCGTTTTCTTCTGTGACCCGTCTTGCTCGCCGCGTCTCAGTTTTCGCTTTCTAGGAATCTCTCTCTCTCTCTCTCTCTCTCGCTCTCTCTCTCTCTCTCTCTCGCTCTCTGTCTGTCTCTGTCTATCCCCCCCAGCTGCCCACGTCTGACTGTGCTCTGCACATGCTTCCTCCTCACTCTGCCCAAACAGCAACGTGGCCGCCAACGCGACCCAGGCCTGCTCTGCTCCGCTGCACTTCATTGCAGACTGGGTCTCAGCTTTGGGCTTGGGGGCCACACGCTGCTGACGGAATGGAGCCATAAGCCTGTGTGTTTGCTGTGTTTCTATGGAGACTGTTATTTCGTGTTTCATTCAGTTTTTTTAGGAGGGGAAAAAGCTTATTTGGAACATTTCAATGGGTCCTGTTCCCCAAAATGAAGTGAACCCCGGGTATTTTCTTTTTGTTTTTCCAGATGATTCCGTTCCTCTTGGCTGCAGTCCTGCTCTGCTCCCTTCTTCAACAAGGTTTCTGTTGGCCAGTAAAGACAGTTTCTGCCTCCATGGTGACTGAATGTTCTCAGTTAACCTCTATGGTTGGTTTGAAACTCCACTCTTCGGGTGGACTGACAGACTTGTAATTCATGGGCCATTTTTACTGTGTTGTCTCTGTTAAATGAAGGTGATGCAGAATGCAGAATAGGATGTTGTTCCTTTGAAGGACGAGCCAGGACCCTCAATGCAGCATTGATGTCCTATGCTGGAGTAAATCCCCTTTAATGGCTCTCTTAACTGTGTCTTTGCTCTTTCCTCAGGATGACCAAATGTGATGTGAAGAACTACCTGGAGAAGATCTACACCGTGCCAGTAGCGGCTGTGCGTACGAGGATCCAGTACTGTGAGTGGCTTCATAGCAGTGCCCAGCAATCAGAGCCATTGTGGCCCCCTGACAGAGCCGTCCTTCTCCTCCTTTGCCTTTTTGTATACCTTCCTGCTTTGAAGGTTGCACCTGAACAACCAGTGAACATCAGTGCCGATCAGTCCTTCACTCATGCCATCCCTCATGTTTCCGATTGCCCAGTGTGCCCGCTCAGTTTGATGGTAGATTGTGTGAAATGGACCTAAGGGCTTGATGTTAATTTGTCCCACAGGACAGGGCCAATTTACATTTTAAGTTTTCCATCAGATTTTGCACCGCTTCAATTTAAGATCATTTTGGGAAAACAAGTGCATGCAAATGTCCAGGTTTAAAGTATCCATGTTAAAGTGAGGTGATTAGGGTATCGTATGACAGGAAGCAAACTTACAAAAAGGATCCAACATAAAAAAAATCTAATATCTTGCTATTTTGAGGCTTTTTGTTTTATTTTTTAGCAAATTTTGGAACTTTCTAGAAAGAAAAAATCTAAATGTAAATGCAAATACAATTAATGTCACACAATTTCCTTACTATGATAGCAGCCATCATTTGCATCAAATGTCTTCATATTTTAACTTATTTTATTGTCCACCTGTCCACTAAAGAGGTGTCAGAGTGATTTTTACCTGGCTGACTATGACAGTAGAAGCAAATTACTTTTCCCAGACAGTCGGACAACCGTTAATGTTGAGCCTTGTTGTTATGCTGTGGGTGTGAAAATACACCAAAGCCCAGCACAGTGTGTCTCTGTTATCTACCGTCTCATTGCTCTTCTTTGCCCGAAGTAACTGCTCTCATAGCCCTTGAGAAAAGTGTGCCAGCCTGGGTTTTTATAGGCCAAGCACTTCTAGTTTGGCGTGACAGCGGGTTGGAGTGTTGCGTAGCTAACTAAACGATGCAGTCTTTTATGGGGAAGGAAACTTTTGAGATGGTTGTTATTTTTTAACAAGAGAAAGTTTGAAGGCTGCAAAGGGCAGTGAATGAACAAAGGAAGGCGGGGTTCCCTGCTTCTTCAAGAGGAGGAGCATTAATGATTCTTGTTGGGTCCAGAACATGAGGAACCTTCTCCGAGTTAACAAACAATGTGTGTGTTGTGAGATCCACACCTGCAGGAACGCCTAAGGATGCCAATTAGCACAACAGCTCCTGTTTATGGGGCAGGAAGGTGAAAAACTGTACTGGTATGGAGTGGTTTGGCAGGTAGGCCCCTCCTGCATCCCGTGGGATGCTCCCCTGGGGGACACCCTGGAAACACCCCCCCCCCTCCTCTGGTTGGGGATATTTTGGAGGAAAGGACATGTAACCAGAGAGCTGCTTGTCCTAACAGCCCCTGGAAGCAAAAGGGTGGTCCCCCTCATCCCTGCTGTGAGCCCAGAAGGGGTCAAGGTCCATCATTAGCTTAGGGAGCCTTCCCTGGGTCCTGCTCTCTGGTATGGAAAACTGGACTGTTCTTTACGAAAAAGAAAAACAGGAGCTTGGTAAATAGATTGTAGTTACCCAGCAGTGAGTCTGTTTTCCTGGCCTGTGACCCCATGTTGGCACTGGGCGCCACTCCACCATTGTTGAGAAGGGGGTTCATTGGGAACCCTGCAGGCCCAACGGTCTGAGATGACTCACTGGGGTGATGCATCTCCTGCTTTTATTGCGTGCGCTGTCATCCAAAAGGCTCCCGGTCACGGCGCCCCTGGTCAAAAGCATCCTCGCCAAAGTGTATACTCCTCCACCACTGTTTGTTTGTTCTTTTCTCCGATGTTTCTGGATGTTTCCGGATAGAGTTTGAGTGGCTCAAGCTTGTTTGCATAGCTCGTTCAGCGCTGCGGTGGGCCGATTGGGGGGGGGGGTCGGCACTGCCCCTGGGGCCTCCATAGGATGACATCACCCACAGCTGCTGAAAAGTTAACGTGCATTCCTCAGTCGAGAGGACTGAAACCCGCACTACTGCAGCAGGCTGAAGGCAGCTCAGGGATCAACCGCAAACCAGCCGCGGCTGGATGGTCCTCATTGAAATTCTTCTGGCCCAGTGATGCCCACAGAGGGACGGTCTGCGCAGTCTGTATGTGCTCGCCGGCTGTGATCGTATGGAAACTCCAGAACTTCAGCAGCACCAGCCAAGCCTGAAAAGCAAAGCAATAAATGGGACGCACAGAATTTATCATTTATTTGACACTTTTTTCCAAGGTGGCTTAAAACGTGTGGTTTGTACACTGAGCTATTTACACTGATTTGCCCATTTATACCCGCGGGTAATTTTTACTCTGTCATTTTAGGGTAAGTAATTTCACAACAGGTACTACAGCAGGAGGTGGGATTTGAACCCTGAACCTTCTGACTGGAAGGTAACACAGCCCTAACATTTATATTTATTCATTTAGTTGATTCTTTTCTCGAGAGCAACTTGAAGTGTTAAGCTACTTAAGTGACCCATTTTGCATGCAGGGTAATCTTTACTGTATCAGTTCACGATAAGTACCTCGATGTACGCTACTATGGCAGGAGGTGGGAATTGAACCTAGGGCCTTTGAGTGCAGGGCAACAGCTGTAACCACTACGGTATCTGATTAGCTTGCTACCCCTGTGTCAGTATAATTTATGTATTTATTTTATCCATCGTCTCCAACGTGAGAAGAATACAGCTTTATGGGGAGTTTCTCTCCTGGAGTCACACAGATATTCCCTGCAAATAAACCATAATGAAATGTGGCATTTTACCCAGCATACTTACACTGGCTCCTGCTTTGATCAGTTTGGATGGGGCTTTGTTTTGTTTGCTTGTTCTGTTTTGTTTTGTATTTACTCAGCGTCGTCTGCTGTACCTCTGGCTGTAAACAGTGGATTTCGTCTGTCTCCTTCAGGCACCAACAAGAAGAGGAATCACTTAAACCAGCGGGTGAAGAAGCCCGATTACAAAGTGGCGTATGTGCAGCTGGTGAGTGCCAGTTCGAGGAGGGGGCACCGGGTTGGCTGGGTGGCGGGATGGGTTAGAAAGGTGCAATTAAAGGTTTTCGTTTCCCTTCTTTCTCTCAGCAATCGCAAATTTGCAAAGAGTTTCCCACAGCGGCTGTTGGCTAGCAGTTTGAGGCAGGCAAGCAGACTGTCTGAGCATCCTTTAACAGAGTCTCCTTTGCGCATTCACCCACAGTGTTTTTTTTTTAAATTGACTTTGGGTTACTGAACAGAACAAAAGCCCCCAAAAATGACTCTGTACAGCTGGCTGAGGCTGCAGCTTTTGTCCTGAGCGTCTGTGCGGCCGGCTGGGCCGGAAAGGCCTCAAGGCACAGGTACGCTTTGATGCAAAGCCCTCTCCTTATTGTCGCTGATTCCCCAGGTCATTCTGCACTTTGTTTACCTTGAGTCTTTCTCTCATACACACGTGTGCACACACAGAGTTCCTCCAAAGCCCTTTTGAGAAAGTGCTCTGGGTTTCAGCAAGTGCTGCTGAGGGCAACAGGTCACATTTCATTACATGCCAGACTTAATACAGGAAGCGTAGCAAAGTTCTGACTGGGGTATGGGTATTACTGGGTGTGGGACAGGGGTATCAGCACGTTAAGGGTTAGGGGTGCTGGGTTCATGGTGCCCCTTTGAAGTTGGCTGACTGTGTCACTGTATGCAGCATTGGAGAGAACTGGCAAAACTGTGCTGGCTTTCAGGGACCTTTAATATGCAATCGGGCCTTGTTGTTTCCTGGGCTGCATAAACAGTGTCTTAAACAGACAGCTTTAAAGATGTATAAACAATCTATAAAAACATGAATAATGGAAAACATTTGAACATGACCATCCAAAACGCAATACATAATTCAGACGCGGGTTAATTTTTTAAAAGTTTATGCTTACTTTTGTTTAAATTTAAGGAACTTTTGCAAGGTCCTCCGGGTGAAGTTGCCCCTAACGGGGGCCGCCTCAATGTCCTCTCTGACCTGTGGCACAGCAGTTGAGTGTGTGTGTGTGTGTGTGTGTGTGTGTGTGTGTGTGTGTGTGTGTCTGCGCGCGTGCGCGCAAGAGAGAGATTTCTGATTTCCCAGTTCCTTCTGTCCCTGAAACACAGAAAAACACACTTGCACTCACACGCACCTACATAGAAACTCTGCAAAACATCTGCAGCTGCACACATATGGACACTGTAAGGTTTCCAAGAAGGCATTATGGATATGACTATTGTTCAAGTCGTGATTGTATGGTCCCGAACCTGTTTGAAGTCATGCTTACTTAAGTGTGAGTGAGCAGCAGGAAGGCCTGAACGCAGAAACTGGTTAAATATGTTGATATGAAATCGAATTTCCGGCCTTTCCTCTGGCAGCTCTGCTGAGGGAGGGAAAAAAACAATGGAGAAAAGCCCTCCTTTCTTTTCGGTGGTGGGTTAAAAACAAGATTGTTCCTAATTGACACCACATGTGGGGGAGTGTTCTGTGGTCTGATACCCACAGCCCCCCCCCCAATCCCCTTCCATGAGCGAATACCCCAGTGGTAACGTGGAGGGCTTTTTGCCCCCTCCACTTTTACAAAATCCAGGCTTTTGGTGTGCGGTGGGCTGGGAGGCTGTGCGTTAGCTGTGCTCTTCGAGGACCCCTCCCCAGGCTGACACAGGATCCCGCGGCGGGGAAGTGCGCAGGGGTGGGAGGTAACTGGGGGCGCCGTGGAGTCATGCCAGAGCAGGGGGGTCTGGAGGAAAAGAGGGCGTTGGGGGCAGCCAAATGAAAAATCAGGACGCTTTGCGGGTCTTTAACCACTTTCACCTGGTGACACTTTAAAGCCCCAGCACCCAGAACCAGTACAGAAAGGCTCCCAGGCCACTAGCCTTGGCCTGCTGGTAGCAGCATGGACTGGCACGAAGGACCTTGTCCTGCTGTGCTCCATACCTTAGGTTCTTAGACTCTCCCTTGGTGATGATTTTTTAAAATTTGCCTATAATAAATCTTATTCTTATTCATCAATTCAAATGGTGTCCATTCAAGAATGCTGCATGCAGGCCTCGTCCAAACCTGCAGGCGAAGTCCTCCTGTGCATAATGGAGTTGGTTTATCAGTTGATAACGTGAACACCTCCCAAGATGGTTGTTCTGACATATGTAGGTCAGCGGACTGAATTGCTCGTTCCTGAAGCAAACTGCAGCAGGTCTCCAGAAGTCTCGTGTAGATGGACGTCGTAGTGGGACTTGGCTCCCGTTCTTGTTGTTGTTTGAGTATTGTGTTGCTGTGTTCCCAGAATCGGGCCTGTTGTTGTGTTGTGTCTTTGTCTTTAACTCAAATAGTAACAGGACCAGAGCCAAGATCAGATCAAGGTGTTGTGCCTGAAGTCCAGTATGTGGTGAACTCAATTATTTAAGAACAAATCTCAGTAAAACAAGATATTAGCAAGGCTTATTTGTTTTTTTTTCTTCATTAGTTTCCTTTCCTCTTATCCTTGGTTCTCCAAGGCACACTGAAACACCCAGTCAGCTGTGCTCTTCCTTACTTCTTGTGAGACAGTCAAACCTGTATAACTAACACTAGATGGCAACGTTTTGCTGTGCTGGCTGGATTTTAACGTGGGGCTTGGGGTCCTATCTTCATTTATTTAGCCAATATTTTTGGGATGTTGCTGTGCCTGAATTGTATTTTTTAACAATGGTGGGGCTGATACATCTCAACAAGTTCATATCCTTCTAACCTGGGAAGAAAGAATTCTCTGTGTTCTCTGTGAATTCTCAAGTGTGTTTTGACTGTGTAGTCAAAACTGCAGACTCCCATAAGGGGAATCAATAAATTTAGCCAAAGATGAAATATGGTTTATCTCTTTGGAATTATAATTTTGTTAAATTTCTCATATTTTGATTGCAATTGCTTCTTTTTTCATCCTTTTCCCTACCACTTAGCATGCAGTGCTTCGGAGTCACCTTGTCACATCTTTCTCTTTAAAATGTCATTCAAGATTGCAAACTCATCATCACAGACATTTGCATTACATCTCAGTTTTTCAAAATCCTTCAGTTTAAGAATTAAAGTCTTGGAACCAATTTCCTTAAAAAGCAGGTTCTTGCTGCCTGTCCCTGTTGTGTATGCTAGGTTGGTTTGCTTTTTGACTACCTGTTTTCTAAGTGCAAGATGTTGAGTTACACTCGACAGTCACCTTCTGCAGTTCAGTTTACCTGGACCAGTATTGTGCATGCCAGCTTTATTAGAATGCCTATGAGGGGAGCAGATTGTGAATAATGGAAGCGGGGTGGGTCTCTCTTTTCTCCTGCATTGCGCTGAGTACGGACGTTGACTTCCCGTGGTGCAGATGATATATAACAGGGCTTTTCAAACTCGCACATAGCTTCCTGCAGGTTGTTTTTGTAAACACGATGGCTACTAGACATTCGACCAATTTTGACTTCTCTCTTGAGAAGTTTCTGAATCTTTGATGCATCTTTTAAAGAGAGGCTGCGTTCGCATCTCTACTACTGTGGGTAAGCTTCCAATTAATGTCACAGATACTGTTGATTTATTTCCTGTTTTGATTGCACTCCCTCCCCATCTGTTGTTTTTGCTGCTCATTTCTCCTCTGGTGAAGTTTTCTCGAGGGCCGTAATGTTTTCTTGTTGTCGAGTGACAAGCCCTTTTTGTCGGCGAACTTTAACCTCCAGGATTTATCCCTGGACTCAGTTGCTGGGGTCCGGTGTCCTCGGGAACCAAAAAATAGAGGCAGCGATCAGACAAGTCTGAGCAAGCAGACCAGACCTGCCAGTTGTTGAATAGGGGGGCTCCCGGAATGAGTGACTCAGTAGCCGAAAAAGTGACATGACAGATTTCTGATATGGAGCCGTAATTCTAACCCCCCCCCCCCCCCAAACACACACACACACACACACACACACACACACACACAGAGCCAAATCCTTTTCCTNAACCCCCCCCCCCCCCCCCACACACACACACACACACACACACACACACACACACAGAGCCAAATCCTTTTCCTAAGTCCTTGCATATCTGCAACAATGCAGCATTGCTAGTGGTCATATACAAGGGGGGTGGAAAAAGGGTCTGAGTTTATGGAAATAGGGTTTGGTTGGTAATGGTGAGAGTGGCCTATGGCTGGCCTCAATGAAGTAACATAAAATCTTTTGTTTAATTTCCCCCCCTTGGCCACGGTTCTTTTCCCTGGCACACGGACTCATAGGAGCTGTTCCGAGAATGAAGACTCAGCTTCTCCGCCCTTCTCTTGCCACGTTGTTGGACATAGAGACCAACATCTATGAAGAGGAAACACTCTTGGGCCATTGGCAGTATTGACTGTCAAGCTCGTGGGATGAATAGTCAGGGGAAAGGTGGTTGAAATCCCTAGGCTGTAGAGAACCAGGCAGACAGCTGTGATATGAGGATATGAATCTACAGGTATGAGGCTAGACATCCATGGGCTGTAATGAATCGTGGAATGTTGTGAAGTTGGTGGGCCACTGTGGGCAGTAGCTTGATCGGTAGATAACTTGTCAGGCTAACCAGGCAAGATCTTCGGAGAAGCAGGTAGTCAGTGATGGGCCAGTGGTGTGTGGTAGGTTCAAATGTACTTCTCTTTCGCAGTGAGATTCAGACAGACAAGGTTTGCTAAGGTGTTTGGACATTATGTTCTGAGCCCCACAGACAGTCATTGTCAGTAACATTGTATTGTCCTGGTTGGAAAGAGTAAAGCTGCAGAACGTAGATGTTGATGGCTATGAATGGAGAGATTTGGTTCCCATAAATGTCTGGAGGAGGAGGCTTGTTTTTCTGGAAACTTCACTGTTAAACTTTCCCAAAACTTCTCTCAATCTGCCTTTCTTAGTGGTAATGTTGGTTCCACAGGCACAGGCGTACGCGTGCTCAAACACACACACACACACACACACACACACACACACACACACACACTGCAGAATTGCTCTCACACACCCACATAAACCAAGTTATTTTGCAGATCATAGTGGTAGAGAACTAGAACCAAATATTAATAATTCAGAGTGTAATAGTGATGGGAAAGAGGTCATATGCTGGGTAAATAGGGGCTGAACTGGCTTGTGGTCTGGAGAGTGTTTCCTTAAAGAAATTGCATTTGTGCTAAAATCTCTATCTGACTTCTTCCTCCCTTTGACAGCTTTCAGACCATGAAGATTTTATGTGCACGCATACTTATAACCAGTGATTTATATTCATCCAGAAGAGCATCAATCAACCTTCTGTCTTTGTAAAATAAAGAGAGATCAGAAGAAAGCCCTTGTTCTCCTCGGCACTCTGGCTCATTCGGCTCAGCTCCTGGTTTGGTGTGCGTCAAGACCCGAGGCGAATGACGCCCGCCAAATATCTGTGGCTTTTGTATATCGGTAGACAGCCGAGACTGGGATCTTGAGGTGGAGACACATGGGCCCACCCAGCGAGGAGGCTCACCCAGATAGGCCTACTCAGTGCTCATAGCTTGTGCAGATAGGCTGGTGGGAGAAGGGGTTTACAAGCACAGCTCTTCATTTCCTGTTCCTTGGCTTGATAATTGACTCTCCTTTAATGCAATACTTGCTTGTCATAAGCACAGCTCACCCCTTGCCCCAACTTTAGCACTTTTCCCCCTGTTTTTAAATCCATCATTTGTTATTTTCCTCTATTCTGCTAGGCATCCTCGTATCAGCAGAGCTGTTGCTGTTCTCATTTGAGCAGCACACACACACATTGACTGACCAAGTGGTGAGTGTGCTCTCTCTCAGGGTGGATTGAGTTTGACAGGAGTCAAACAAATAAACAAGCAAAAATGGCTGTGAAGTGGGCTGATGGTCCAGGTGCTGGTAAGAGCATCTCCCATGCAAGCTCCAGAGGAAATGATGAGGCTGATGAGTGAGGTAGGGCCAGCCCTCATGCCATGGAGTCATCTTCTCACATTACTTCAAGTTGGGTCTGACTGGAGGTCATTGGACCTGTTGACGAAAACTGATGCTGCAGCAGTGTGGAACGGCAGCATGTGGCATGAGCATGGACCTATGGGCTGGTCCATAGGTTGCTGTTCCATAGGTCGTGGAGTTCGCTGATGCTCGAAATTGCACTCCATCTTCTGTCTCCAACCTGTTCTGCATTTAATGTGAACAGCTCTGCTTTACCAGCAGTGATTTTGTCATGCTGCTCTGCATTTACTCATCTCCCTCTAGCAAGAACATAAAAAATCGACTTTCTTATATTAACTTGGAAACTGCTGCATTAACTTCACTAAAATTACTTAAGGTTGATCAGCTTCTGTTACACAGTTCTAAACACTTTTTTTCTGGTTTTGAAGAGGAACTGAGCTTCCAGTGTTTGTTGCATGCACCTCAGGGGAGAACTTTATTCCTCAACTGAACAGCTCCATATTCCTCTGCTAGCTGAATTTCAGATGTATGCGTTGGCTTTTGGTATAAACTTCCACTAGCAAATGTACCAAACTTGGAACAAAAAGAAGCTTTGAATTTGAGTTTAATAAGCAAAAAGAACGGGGGGGAGAGGAATTGATCCAACGATAACATTTATGTTCCATGTTAATTTTTTTCCATTTCCTTCTTTCCCCCTCACTCACATTCAGAAGAAAATATCAACGTATTTAATGAGACATGCTCATGCGTAAGAAAGCTTTTAGGCACCTCGAGGAAAAAGATGGAGCTTTCTCGAAGAAATGTTCTCTTGTAGCTCAGCTGCTGGCTCTGAACCGCTAGATAAATTGTTCTGTGCCCTGGGTTTGGTTCTTCAACTCGCTCTCTTTCTCGCTCGCTCTCTCTCTGTGACACACACACACACACACACACACACACACACACACACACACACACACACACACACACACACACACAAAAGGCAGTTGCAGCATTGAAAGTGTAATATGCTATGACTCATTGAGACTTTGCAAAGTAATGTATACAGTCTGAGTAAAATATTAGTGCTTCTTTGCTCCAGCACTCTATCACATTGCGAAAGGGTTCCCTGCAGATGTGAGCGGAGTTTGTACACAGTACATACAAATGTGCGTGCAAGCGGCCGGCCTAGGCCAACAATAAGAGAATTGTTTAATGTGCGTAAACGTTTTGTTGATCTCAGTCTGTGGGACTGTTGTTTTTGTGAATCGGTTCCTTTTTGGCCAGTATTAATCTTCCTGCCTTGTTTACGTTGGGTGTCCCGACTTTCCGTGTTGAACAGTGTACCGCCGTGCAGCATGTGGGGGTGGGGTGGAGGAGACTCGCCTGCAGATTAGAATGTAAATTGTGCCAGAGGTTTGTTTTTCTGGGCACGGCACTTACTACGGCTGGTAAGGATGCAGGCATTGTTTGGCCATGTCGCGCCTCTGTTGTCAGGACCGAGAAACGGCCGTGGGCGCTTCTCCACGCGTTTGGCTCTCCTCTTTCGTTTGGAGCGTGGGGCCTCGCATTCCTAGAATCTGGAGCTCAGGCAGCATCGAGGGCCTCTCAGGCTCTCTTGTTGTTTTAGGAGCTTTAGCAGGCAAGTGAGCCCCGCGCAAGACAGTTCTGCCACAGGAATTCCTGGCTGCATCTGAACCATGGGGGGTTGGGTTGGATTAGGTTGGGGACCAGGGGGACTACTGCGTCCCTTCTACCCTGGGTTGCCTCTGAGACCGGCAAAGCAGTTTAAGAATTTGGGATGGATTGGCAGATTTGAGCGCCCTTGGGCAGGCGACACTTTCTAGCCAACTTGGGTCTTTATGGTGAACTTTGCATGGCGCTCCCACTGGGAGCACTCCTTGTAAACGCAGTGGCTCTCGGCGTCTCGTTTGGGGGAACAGCGCAATTACCCGTAGGGTGGAATGTCTGCTTGTGGCAAAGGGTCAGAGCCTCCCACCCCCAGGGGGATAATCAGAGATTCCCCAGGAGCAGTACGAGTCTTTCTGATGGTCCTGCTCCCTGACCTCGTCCAGCTTTTCCAGACCGTTGACATTTTACTTTTCTGCCACCTCTGGCTCGCCGATGCACTTCACAGCTGATCCCGACACAACAGCCTTCACGCGTCACAATTAGCTGTGATAATAGTGATGATGTCGATGTCTGTGAATGTTCAGATGTCTGAGAGGCTCTGTATTAGTAAAAGTGATGCTGACTTTTGTTGTTTAATATTTCATGGAACGTGAGTGTGATTCACAGTGGGAAAACGTGAGATACTTGAGGTTATCATCCTGTTATTCATACATGTTCCGACTGTGTCTGGTGATTGTCTGTGTATGTTTTGTTGGGGAAAAAGTGTGTGTGTGTGTGTGTGTGTGTGTGTGTGCACGCTCACATACATGCAGTATTAAAATGTTATGGACACTTTTGTACACAACTGACAAAAGAGAACAATAGACTCTTTCAGACTGAAAAACAGTTCCTGTGATGCATTGTTTCTCATTAATGTTTTTGCCTCCCCGTGTTCGACTCTATAAAACCGTGGTAATTAATCTTAAGGTAACCCTGGATTTTAGGAAAGCCAGGTTGCAACAGCACGAACCTCATTTCAAGGATATACTTGCTGGCAGCGTGCATCTACAAATGAATGCCCCGACACAATTTTAAAAAAGTGGTTTAGAACAGCAGATCTTTGACACCCATCATGGTGGAAGGTTAAAGGTCAGCTCTGCAGCAGTCCTTTGGATGGAACCTGGGCCCACACACACAGTGGCTTGGAGAGCTGTGCCGTGGAATCAGCAGAGGGGTTGTGGTTTAACTTTGCAGGACTGGTTAATGCTTTTACCCTGTCTTTACATTGCTGTGAAGAGTTTTGAGGGTGCAAGAGGAGACCTGCTTTTGCCTCTACTGTTCGTTGACATGAATTAAGTTATTTGAGGTGCGCACACACAGCCTTGTGGACACAGGAGCGAGTTCCTTCATTTTTCCATGCCGAATATGGAATACTGACACAAACTATGCTCAGTCAAACCCCTGGTGCATTAGGCTTGAGACAGCAGTGCAGCAACGTGGACTAAATAATGGATACTGCCTTCAGCCTTTGAATAAATGAAAACCTACAATAACTTTAGCTGAGGAAGAATCTAGAGAAAGTATGAACGTTACACGCTTAAGTCCAGAGGCCAAAAGTTTGGCTCCCACCGTCATTTGCTTACATGTGGGGTAGACAAGTACCCCTTCAAAGATGTTAGCGAGAATATCTTCAAACGTGCTGCCCCCATTCCCCCTGTTGTTGTGGCCCAGTGCCCAAGTGTGAGTATTGGGTTTGCATTTGCGTGCAGTTGCTTTATACAGAAGACCGTTCTAAATGGAAGCATACTGCAGGCCTGGATGCCGGGTTGTTTTTAATGGTACTTGGCTGCTGTCCATCCATCCCAGCCACTCTCGCTGTGTCTCAGTATGGGGCCAGAGCCCTGGGGTCAGCAGGGCAGGGAGAAAAAGAGGAGAGGCAGCTGAATTTGCTGGAGTTTCCACTTTGACCCCCTCTGCTTAACCATTTGGCTCCCGAAGCTTATGATGACGGAAGTGGGCAGTAAATTAGTTGAATTAGGATTAAATCCTTGTTTTATCCTGTTTCTATCTCTTTTTGTGAGTAAATTGTGTTTTCTTAAGAAAATGATTTTTGAGACTTATTTTACATACGGTTATTGATGGGATTTTTTGTTACCAATATATTTTGTGTCACGTTTCAAATTCCATCATTTGTACAGGCCCAGCAGCAGACCTTTCAGTTCCCAGACATCTTTCCCCAAAAAGAGCGCCAGGCTGAGGAGGGTTCAATGGAGGCCATACAGGAGAAGTTCCTGGAGGAAGAACAGCAGAGGCAGAAGCCGGACCCCCGGCGAGGTGGAGTTCCAGAGTGGTTCGGGATTTAGAGGGAGGTCATGTGTGTCTGAAGGAGGGGAACAGTGGAGGGACTGTACTTGTGTGCCAGAATGTAAGAGAGTAAGCGGACAGAAACTGCTGGAATACTGCTGCACAGCACCCCCTTGAATCCCCCTTCCAGAAGAGAACCCCTCTGCAATTCCATCACCTCAAGTGAACCCCCCCCAGAAGAACGTCTGCAGACAACATATCAGCTCATGCATCTCCACAAATCTGCAACCAAATTCCAGGCCGTTTCATTAAAATTTACCTCCTTTGTGTGTTTTATTTTATTTATTTTTCCTTCCTCCCTTCCCTGCTTTGCAAAGAGTATGACTGCAGGAGAAAGTCCAGCTCAGGTGAAGACAAACTCATTTTTTTCCTCCCAAGAGTTTGACTTGACTTCACACAGTAACAAGATACCTCCTCAAGTCACTTGGTCACATGTGAGTATTTAACTGCACGAAATAGACAGTGTCTAATAATGTCAGCATCAAATGGATATGAGCACATCAAGTTGTTCCTCTGTCCCTGATTTGTGGGAGACATTGGGTTTGTAAAGTAGCTCCACAACATTCAGTCCCCACCATTCAGCCTCAAGCATGCAGACTATCTCATTTCTGTTTGGTGTCTGTCAGGTAAAACGATCAAAGGAGGTCATAAAATGTGGAAATGTCAACATCTACCCCCCATCTGTAATGGCCTTTTATTACAGGGGTGGTCATTGTAAACCAGAGAAGGCATCTCTGATTACTGGCAACAGAACTGAAAGAAAGGAGAGCAAACTACTGAGCAACATGGTGGTATTTGTGCTGCATTGTCTTCATCATCAAGGTTGTCATTGAGTGAATCCATGTCATGCAACAAGAAGCTGGTTAAGTGCTGTTCAGTATGTAAAAGCCTGCAATTAAAAGGTTTGTTGATGGTAAATCATCTGTTTTTTTTCTTCTCAGATTCCCGTCAGCTGTTTCCGTGTTTTAAAAATTCGATGACAATCACTGTTTCACTCTGTATAGATAAAGTATATATTCCATATGGATTTTTGTGGTTTTCCCAAGATATGTCTGAAATCCTTGGAACATGCCGAAAGTTATCTTTAAAATTTTGTCTACATTATCGTATGTTTACCCAAAGTTGTGATTGAAACATGCATGTTAAAATACTCCCTGTGCATTATGCAACACCGTTGTTTTTGTGTTGAGGTGATTTATCAAAAAGAACGGTGCTCCGTCCTCCCCTGTAGCGCTCAGGCAGGCCTTAGTTACAGACTTCGTAAGGCAACCCTGGCGACTGCCTCACTCAAAGTCAATATTGATACCATTGGCCATTGTTTCCTGCCAAGGAAATGCTTAATCCTGCATTACTATAAACTCATTTGATTTAAAACAAAAGTCTGGCTTGTAAGAATACAGCAGAAGGAGAGAAAGAAAAGCAAAATTCCTGCTTGGTTTCCTCACAGCCTGAAGAGACCCCACATGAACATTAGGAAATCTCAGTCCACGTTTGCCAAGCAACGGAGGTCCTCCCCCCGCCTCCAAGAGTCCTCATACCCCATAAAAGCAGCTGGCTCTGATTTCCTTGTTTGTTCACACAGTGTTCCCATTGCCTGTCAGAGGCTCTGGCCTCTGCGTTTGGAGATGATACGGGACCTCAGGTCTCCGTCCCCCAGTGCCAGTGTAAAGAAGAACGCGTCGGCCCCCTGGGGTGAACACGCTGCTTGACTTGATGTTCTTTCATGGACGCAAGTATAAATGTGAAACATGCAGGAAGGGCGAGGAAACGTGGGCCTGTGACATTGACCATGAAAATGCTGAGCTGGCCTTTGAGAAGAAAGAGGAAGATCAAGTTTGAGCTGTTTGTCTGTTCTTCTTTTTTTTTCTTTTTTTGCCCCACAAAATGCATGAGTCATGTTCTCATCCCTGAATGGGAGGCTAATGGAAGAAGAGTGAATATTTTAGAGATGGGCCCCTACTCTCCTTTCCCTCAGGCTCACGCCGCGTGTGCACTGACCTCTTCTTTAGAGCCGAAGATGGAAATGACAGTGTGACATCAGCCCCCTTTTTTTAGTGCCACGGTGCGACACCGAGGAAAGTTCGTTCATCAAGTCGCTTTCGTGGCCGGCCCCCTGAGACGCACCTTCCCTCTTCCTCCCCCTCCATCCGCCCATCGTCACTGATCATTTATTCAAAAGCTTGAATTTTTGGGAGAAGAAACAGTGCCGACAATACTTAATGCATGACACGGCACCCACGTTAAATCAAAGTTTCAGAAGGCAGATGGCACTTAAAATTTCAGTTCAGCCAGAATGCAGATGGCCAATACTGTCCATTTGGAATTGTTTCCAATGACAAGGGACACCAGGCTACACGGCTTTACCGGTTTTCTCACTTCTATTCTTGAGTACTCTTCCATTTCTTACAGTGCGCAATACTGGCCAAAATCTTGCACGTTTACGTCAACGTTTGCTTAGTTGTCGGTACGTCGCTGTATCTGATAACCATGTTTCCGCCGGTGACAAAATAATTGTACACAAGATACCAAGGTTTGTACTAAGATTTTGTTTTTCAAAACGTTATGTATTTTTCTGTTTGATGAGCTTGAAATTCCCTGGCGTGTGTTGTGGTAGCTTGGTAACAGCTTTATATGCAATGACATGCTTCAGTGTTATTGTTTATTACCGGGTGTCTTGTCTTGTTGGCTTTTGTGAGAAATGGCCCCTCCCCCTCAGCGTGAGTCTATGAAGATACTGAAATTGGCCCAGCTGTCTCCATGCATACTGGGCACTGGGCCGGCCTGGGAGAGTGCCAGCTGGGGAGAGACACTATAAATAGCCCCAAAACGAATGTGTTAAAAGCCCTGGAAACACAGGCCTTTTTAACGTGGCTCCAGCAATCTTGAACACAACAGGGCTGGGTTCACTGAGGTCTTGGAGACCCGGCTTGGAATGGGCACTGTTGGTTTCGCCACTATCTGGGTTGTTGGTAGCCTGTTGGCACTGTCAAACTGCAAGACCCCTCTGCCATCACTTACTTCTGCAAGATTGTTTGTCTTTATCGTGCAGCCCTCCCTAATCCTCCCCTGGGTGGGAGAAGCAGTCCAAAAGATGTATCCATCTAGCCAGCATTAAAAAAAAAAGTGCTGAAAAGATAAGCATCATGTACAAAATTCTCTCCATGTTTTTGACACATAGCCCTCCGGTTATAAACAATTAGAGGAATAAGCTCAGTAGACTGTGGGACGCTTTGGGTCTGGAAGTCTCCGGAGATGTATGGGAGACAGTGATGCAGTCTGCGCACAGCTGATGTTTGACAGAGAATGTGATTTTTGTCGATGAAAAGATTGTCACGCTGGTGACCATTCAGACTTAATTCCTGCTGCGTGTTTCTCTCGTAAGACAGCTCCTTCTTTGGGTCCCTAAAATCTCTGCCACAGCGTTGTACAGCTAAGAGTTCGGGGGCTCGTGTTCCTCGCGTTAATGTATTTTGGCGCCAGGTTCCTCCAGTTGCTGGTGGAGATGAAGAAGACATGGATGCATCTGTTGTTTATGTTTGAGAAGTGATGCTGGCACACACCACCGTGCGCAGCCTGGGGAATGGGGGCGTGGCAGGTGCGGGGGATGGGGGGCATCGCTCTGACATTCGATGCATCTGACGTGCTTCTCCTGAGGTGCCACCTTGCTGCCCCTGCGCCGATGTCACCAGCTGTTCGCGACAAATGTTGTGGGTCTGAACACATTAAAAAAAGGGATTTAGAAAACACTTGCAGGGAGAGTGGGAGGGGGAGAACCAGGGCGAACAGCCAGGGCAACTAAGGCTGATGTTTTTTTTTCTCTCCCCCCCCCCCCCCCCTCTCTGGGAACATCCCAGGTCCCTTTGTCTATTCAGAAAGCCATTAGCCTGTATNCCCCCCCCCCCCCCCGATCCACTGTTCCAGCTTGTCACCATGCGGATTTGCATGTTTGGTGAAGGGAAACGTCTGCGCCGGGTCAGGGCCTCTCGTACTCAGACGTGTTTGCGAGGCCGGCTCCCGCACAACAACTTGCCCGCGAGGACTGAGGAATTCCCCCGACTCGACATTACTTTTTATCTGCGATCGGCAGGGGCCCTGAGCCACTGGGTGGTCTCGTACAAATGTTGAAGAAACGCATTTGCATTTTAAGCTCACTAATGATATTAATGATGCAAAAAAGGGAAAGGGAAGGGTGGCCAGCAAATTTTTAAAGATGCCCAATTGTCCCGAAGTTCAAATCATAGTGAACAGATATGATTCCTGTGCCAGACTGCAAACACATTGAACTGTCAGCAGAAAACGCTCATGTCACTGGGACAAAAGAGTCGATCCGGAAGTGCTTGACCATCTCAAAGATACAGTTTGTGCGGAATGTAAATAAATCAAGCTTTCTGCCACTCCATTTTGACATCTGCAGAGGATCTCCTTAAAGGTTTCCCAAGTTTTTTTTTAAACAATTTCTAATTTTGTTAAAAGTGACCAAACAAATGCATGGGTGATGGATGGCAGCACGCAGTTCCACCTTGACCAAGATCTCCTTGTGGGTCAGAGCTGGAACTGGGCACAAATGCTCAGTGCTGGAGGACATGCAAAGGTTAATTGAATAAGAGGATTGTAAAGAAGCAAGCCAGGGTGAGCCCGGTGGGACCTACAACTCTTTAAAATGCTTCAAGATTACATTTGGAGATTTTTAAACGTCTGAGAATGCTGTGGTTTCCAGTTTAATGAATATCTGACACCCCCCTCAGCCAAATCAAACTGAGAATGGATGGAGCTCCAGAAAACAACTTTCCACCAGAAGCTGAATGTAGGCTGGTTTGAGGATGGGAGAGGATGTCTATATGCGGACAGGCCGACAAGCATAAACATTCACTCCTGGCTCACAGAGGATCAATGAGAGCAACTGAAAAAGGGAATTCCATAAGAAGATCTCATGAAGCAGGAAAGAGGTTTATCCTTTGTTTAGATAAGATGGGGGTTGTTAGGGATGGAGGCTGGGAGGCGTTTTGCTTCTTTCCTTCTGGCCAACAAGGGCAGCCAACTCTGGGATTGGAGAGACGTTCTGGTTTTCATTTAATCCAAACACCTATTTACTTCATTGGATCAATGATTAAATTCAGTCATATTGCTCTGTGTTTGAGGCATTCAGAGGTTCATGATGTGGGAGGACGAACTGCAGTTGGCCAAACTGATAGGTTACCATTAAGGAGTTCTGTGGAACACCACCTAAAGTTTAACAGAGCAGATATGGTTTGTCCTCAAAACGCCAACTCGGTTTCTTCTGGATGGCGGTGGCATTGCATGGTATGGAAGGGGAGTTACGATCACCTCACCGTGTACTCGCTGCCTCTTAGGAGTACTGCGCGTCTTGCTCTTCTCGTTGGGAGGTGCAACGGAGTAATTCCATTTGACAGAGTGTATGGTTTTGAACCCAGTGGGTGGGTGAGAAAGGGAAGCCAAACAGGAATTCTTAATTGCCTCAGATGTGACCTGGTGACCTCTGGTTCTCAGGTGGCAGGACATACAGGGGTCTCTTTGTCAGAGGCGAGGAATGACGTTCTGGCAGAAGTCTTCATCTGTTGGCTCGGGGCTTCATTAAACATAACACGATACAACTAATTCATGACATTATTGCATATTTCCTGGGAGGAAGGGGAGGGACCAGAGGTAGAAGTTGTCTTTTTCGATTGACACCATTCATCGAGCCTGGTCGCTTTGTCCTGTTAAGCCGTTGTGTGCTCCGTTGCTCCCCGTTAGAAAGACTCAACGATGGCCGATGATGCCAACCGCACCAGGGGAACAGGGTGAGAGAAGGAGTGGGGAGGTAAGGACCCCCTCCGCACGGCAGTATGGTTCAGGTTATGTTGCGGTTGAAGAGAAGCTCAGTGGCAAGGAGGGGAGAACGTACTCGCAGCACTTTAATGAATCTCCCAGTGGGATGTTTTAGGCATCAAAATGGTTTCCTGTGACGTTGATTGTGTGTTTGATTTGCGCTTTGAGGGGTTAATGTTATTCTCAAGAGAGGAGAAACTAGCACGCTTTCATTTCCGTTTACCCACCAGCCAGGACGAAGTTGGCAGCGAATGCACTGCGACGGCTTTTTTCCCCCCTCTCCCTTGAAAGACCCCCTTTTTTGAGTTTCCCCTTGAAATAAATACAGACTCGCTCTCTGACTCGAAGGATTGTTTTAACTATGTGGACTCGTTCGAACTTGAGGTTTTTTTTTTTTCACCGCGCATTACGACGCCAGATTTCTACTGTTCCTCAAACCAAACGACAAATAATAAAGCCGTTTTTCAAAAGCCGAGCCAGCGCATTATTTCAGTGTTTTCTACTGACGTGAAACACATCGGCCCTAATTGCGCACAATGGATACCGGATGGCAACTGGTTGCAGTGCAATTGAGTTCAGGTTGTGTTGTTGGTTCAGCTGGGACTTTATAACGTGGGAAGCCCTACAACCGTGCTGATTGTAGACGAGAAAGTGGCAGGAAAAAATGAAAAGACTTCACCGTTGTGGTGGTCGAAGGGAAAGTCTTACACAGAGGTAATCGATTACATCACCGTCAGCAGCCTTGCATTGTCCAGGGGGAATACATGAATAAACCTTATAGCCACAGTGTGTGAAAGCCCTGCATGTTTCCCGTAATATATGCTGACTGGCAGGGTGTTGCCCCCCTTTGGGGTTCACTGGAAACCTTACAAAGACCCTTAAAGGGAAATATTGAAGCACTACTGTGGCTAGATTCATAAAACAATCTCAAGGGAGGAAAAAATAATGGGAAGTGTTTTTGTTGGGGGAATACCTTCCGAAGCCCACGTCACTATCAGTAATTGTTTTTCCAAGCCCCCCCCCCCCCGTGTCTGCACGTGTATACGGTAAGCAGTCTAACAGCCATTAAAAAGAAGTCAATGGACAGTTTTTTTGCCTCCTGAGAATAAAATTGTCAATACTAATAATAGAATGAAGTCTGCATCCCATCCTCAGCTGAAAACGACGAAACATGTTATTCCTTTTGAAAATCGTGTTAAATTTATTGAAAGGGAAACAAAGGATGAAATGTAGAAGCCGGGTTAGGTGTCGTTTGTTCCACCAAGGCTTTTTAATGCTTTGGATTCCATGAAACGTTCAGAACATAAGCAGTTTTATGAGATGGAGCAGGAACACAGATGACAGTTCTGGTTTGCAGGATAAGAGGGAAAATCTGCCCCCACCCCACCAAAGATTAATTGCTCATTGGCCGCTCACACGTCCTGTTCTGTAGGTGGGCCAACGGCACGGACGCTGACGGCTTTTGTTATTGTAACAGCAGCGGTTTTGGGAATTGCGTTGTGTGTTGTAAAATAACAACGCCATCAGCTAACATCTGTGCACGATGGCCTGTGCGAACGAGCGCCGCTTTGCCCCCCGTCCCGCGTCTGTTGCTCTGCTCTAACATCGCTCTGGTTTAGGAGCAAATAATCATGCCTCTTGGAAGCCAAACACAGAAAATCAAGCTATGCACTTTGGAAACAAGTCTTAGAGATTACAGAAGGACCACACAAATAATGTAACAGTGAGTAATTTATTTGTAATTAAAAACGGTCCTTAGAAAGTTTTGTCTTTAAACAACAACACATAAATCTTTTTTGGTAGCATGCTGTTTGCACAGTTTCTACTCTGCATTCATGTATTTTTACATGCATAATTTTGGGGATACATGGTTTAATTTTTTTGTTTGTCTGGAATTAATTCCAGATTTTGCTTTCATTTCAAATTTACTGGGCTGATTTTACAAAATCACTAGCACTGCTGTTCATTAAAAATAGACAAATGAGGAAACTGTCAGCCCCAGATCTACACTCATACATCCTTCACCCGTGTCCCGTGGGGGATGAACGCATGTCGAAATGAGCCTGCAGACTCATTGAAGAATTTACAGATTGTCGAGTTCAAACAGTAACCAGAGGCTCAGTGACTCGATTTTACAAAGTTGAGAGTCATAAAAGGCAGCGAGAGACAGACAGGAATAGATGATTCACATCTCCCTTTCTGTGGACCAATGTAATGGGTGAAGGTTTTACACTCACAGTGTTTTTCTGGAATGGAAGAGCTTCAAGAAGCAGCCTCAACTGACAGACTTAGCTTGTGCCGCCATGCTGGTCCAGGGGTGACCGTAAGGCTCACCTGTGCGAACACTGCGGCTAAGTGGGGTATTGAACCTACTGGCAGGTACTGACCTGCGGGACGCTTACTCTGCAAGGAAGATGAGCCACCCACATCACCCATCAAGTCTCCATCACCACCACCACCCTTGTCCTCCTTCCTGCTCACTGTGTGTATGTGAGGAATGTTAGAATTCTGTTCTTCTCTGACGATCTGTATCATTGTGCTCTGCAGGAGGAAACGTGATACCAAGGATCCAGTTTTGTGGTGAGGGTCTGCGTGGGATGTTTTTGTTGCTGTTTCTCAAAGCCGACAGTTTACTGCAGCTTGAGAGCTTTGCTGAGACGGCCGCGCCGAGTAAAAATGTTTTTTACCCCCTGACTTACACTTGCAGACAAACACACACTCAGCCACGTTGCTTTTAGGGCTCTGCATTGATTTATTCCTTTGCTGGAGCCAGTGTGGATGTGCGCCGCTCGACGGGCCGGTTCGGATCGCCGCCGAAGGAGGGAGATGTGTGGGAGATGGGGCCTCTGGCTGTCCAGGCCTGAGGTTCTGTAAAATGTGAAATGCAATCTATTTTTTAAACCTCGGCAGTAGGTCCTGGGGATTCCATCACATTTACTGAAGAGAACATGATATGGACTTTGGCAAATATTCCTGGAAAACGCATTCTTATGCATTTTAATAATAGATACCCCCTAGCTTGCCATGGAATTTTATTCTCATTTTATATAACCTGAACCAGATATTCATTTGTTAACAAAACCATAAAATCTAGTGAAAAAGTACTGTTGGTATTTAAGTTTCTAGAAAAATTTTCGCATAACTGTAAACGAATAGCCAGCGAATATGTTTAATATTTCTGTAGTTTATAACTGTTCGAGCTGGGGCAGTTTAGCGGCACAGTGAGTATCACTCTGGCGTCCCAGTGCTTGGCCTGTTCATGTATCAGTGTGAATCCAGCTCTGTCTGTGTGGAATTTGCGTTTTCTCCCAGTCTGGTCTTAGCCGTCCTCCCACAGTCCAAAGACATGTGTTTCAGGTTAATTGGTCTCTAAATTGCCCACACAGTGTGTGAAAGCATGTCTCGTCAGCCAGTGTCAGTGCCGGTTCTGAGCCTGCGTAAAATGGTGAGGGTTGGCATCAGGAAGGAGATCCACATGAGTTCACCTGGCATCTGGGGGACGACAGCTAACCCATGGTTCCCCTTTACAAAACAACATAAAACCAGTGAGAGATTAAGGTCTAAACTAGCCACCTTAAAATGTATCTCCAGTTTGCTAGTGGTAAGAAACTTGCTATTACGACGACTCATATGATGAATCATAGATGAGCTGATAATTTTTGATCCTTTTTTTACAGACTCTGTAAGTGCTTTTAGATTATATAAGTCGTCGTATCTGGTAAGTGTGGTGAACCACTTTATGGGCGTGTGGTGGGTGGGTGGGTAGGAGGCTTAGGGGGATGACATTATGTGCTGAATGAACATCCGTTCTTATTTTCTGCTGCAGTTATAAGTTGCAGGGTCATTATCCTGTCATTCACGTCCAGCAGATGGAGAGCACCAAAAGAAGATCTAAACCATCTTAGCTTGGGCCTTTTGTAGAGGGTTCTCAGTGGGTACCTCTGGACAGACTTCTTTAGAAGCATTAGAGGGAAGTATATGGTATTGAATGGGAGCACTGGAGGAATCTTCTCTGGAGAGAATAGCCACATTGTCCAACTCGGTGAGGGAGTCACACAAGTGCCAGTAGCGCATCTGGTAATCTACAGTCACCCCTAATAAACATCTGAGGACATGTGAAGGACATTTGCGATGGAGCCGTGCTTCCAAACCAATGCAGGTTTCAGGTTCTTCACAACTCTAGTCGTGGTTAACTGTGGAGGGTGGGGGTTGTTTACCAAATGTGATCTCTGGAGGACGTCTCTGAAGCCCTCTAATTCACAGCTCCTAAAGCAAAGATAAGTGCCACGTGCGTGAACGTTTCTATGTTAAATAAAAGCGTTAAAAAATGGAAATGCAAAAAAAAACCTTTTTCAGTGTCTGTGCAGTCCCTGGTATTTGCTGGAAAGTGTTATTTTTTTGTTGTTGTTTTTTACAGCCGATTTGGTTAAAAAAAAACATGAATTTTCATAGACTGGATGGGAAATAAAAATAACATATTTCCCCAACATTAGTTTATATTCTATGAAACTGTTGCAGGTTTTTATGAACTACATAAAGATTAAGACATAAGATTAACACCATGGGGTATTTTATACTTGTAAAACTGTCAAATGTTGAATATACAGCACATGCGCAGTTTATTTTTGGGCAACGTAATAGCTGAATCCAATCTTTGTATAACGTACTGCATAAGATTATGATGAACATGTAAGAGAACGAACACTCGTATCCTTTTGTTTACATCTGACTGCTTGTGATCTCGCAGTATTCATTTTGGGCCACCAATCCATACTGTTCATTTTACTGTATATTTTACTGCATATTGTGTATTTAGGAGGTGTTTGAAGTGTTCAGTATTTAGGAAGATGACATTAGACACAAAACAGAGCCTTGTAATTGATGGTCCATCTATCATGAGACAAGGAGGCAGTCAGCAAGGAAGTACCAGAGCAGAAGAGTCAACATGTCTGGAAATGAAAGATGTCAGCAGCGGAGGCCAAAGGGGTAAACGTGCTGTAACGCCACAAGTACCGTGTTTTCCTTGTTTTCTGCATTTCTCTGATCTTCAAGTGTGTCGATACAAGTGTTTGGAAGCACGAGTGCTTCGAGGGAAGATTGGCGTCCTCTCTGTTCTGCGCATTTACTGTTTTATTCGTAATATTTCCTTCTTGTGGCAACCAAAAGCCCACCTTTGCCCCACCTACATCTGCTCTGTGTGTACAAACATTGAGATGTCAGTCTGACAGCACAGCTTGCCAGGTCATACAACATAAATACCTACTACTACTACTACTAATAATAATAATAATAATTGCTGCACGAAATGGTAATTTGTTACTCAAGTGTTGCCAGTTTTGTAAAGAAGAAACTCCTCACGTTTGGAGGAAAGAATGGAAAGGTTTTGAATCATTCCAACCCTAGGGCTTAACTACCTTCATGAACAGATGGTAGCAAATGTGATATAATGCTGTAAATCGATGTACATTTGTACTCGCACGCAGCATGTCACAGTATATTGTAGCAGTAGAACAGCCACAGAACATTTATTAAGGAGGAGTAGCTCATGCATCTGCTGAATTGTGTGTGCACGGTCCCTCCTTCAGAGCTTCCCACTGGCCACTCACCACAATTAGGTTCATCTTAAATGATTTTCATATTTACAAATCAAACATTATTCTATAAAACACCGCAATGGTTTTTTTAATGATTTTTTAGAATGATCTTCAGTGACCATTTGGAATCAAACGTGAAAGTGATTTTATTATGCAGCTCATTAGAAGAATACACTGAAATATAACTGTATTTTTATATTTTGCATGTGTCTCTTTGTCCAAGACAGAGAGACTGAGTCCATTTGTTGACATTCTGAGCCGCACAGTGGTGCAGCAGGTCACTCTGGTGCTTCATAGTGCCTGGGCTGTACGGTTGTCAATCGGTTTGATGCCCTTTCAGTCCATTGGGTGTTTCCTCCAGGTCCTCTGGTTTCCTTCCACAGTCCAGCAGTGTGCTTCAGAAATACCGGAGTCTCTAAACTGCCGTTAGTGTGAGTGGGTGAATGAGTGTGTGTGTGACTGTGGTCGACTGGCCTCCTGTCCACAGAGCACCCCGCTTGCCTCACACCACACTGCACCCTGCATTAGGACGTATATAGATTATGAATGAATGAATGAATCCAAGGAAGGAAAAGACACCACATGCATAGGATTTGCCACCTGTGAACCAGCAGAATAAGGAGCACATAGTTGTATAAGCAGCAGCTGGGAGAAATTCTTACAAGCAAGAGGCTGTTCTTTGGCCTGAGCTGCTGCCGATACACATTCAAGGGTGGCATATATTGATGGATGTTCAGCCAGTATTTCGTGTAGGTGTACTGGTAACTGCCGGATGATTTTTTTCATGGCTAATAGTTCAAGAAGTAGCCCAAACTGTTTAAAAACAGGAAAAATCTGGAGCTCTGGGATTATTAACAAAGAAATGTAAAGGGTCGTCGACGTGAAGGAGCTTTGAGTTCTTGTAGATCCCAGCAAGCATCGTGTGAAAGTGCAGCACCTGCTGGAGGACGACTGAAGGATCTGCTCTTTGACTTTCATCTGCTCCTCTGTTTTTTTGTTTGTAAGCCATAGTTAAGCGCCTTGTAATATATATCCCAAATCTAAATAAGAGATTGTCTGTGAGGGAGAGCTGCACACTCGGCTACCTTTAACTTTTGAATTATGTTGGTGGAGAACTCTGATGTAACGCAGGCCCAGAGTCGGACACATTTGGGGGAAAAAATATGTCCCTCATGAGTAGGAGCGATGGAGTGGCCGGGGGTGCGAGCGGGGTGGGTTTTTAAATATTTATTTATTTATGTATGCATGTTTATTTATTTATTATTCCCTAAAAGAAAACACGTGTTAACAGAATGAGTGCCGAGTATCTTATGCGTGGAAAATTCCATTAATTGTCAAGCGAATGGAACAGCCCAGAGTTTCCAGCACCAGCCTGAATAAATTCATCTTTTAATTTGGAGTTAATACTACTGGTGCTGATCATTTGGTTTTGCTTCATGTCTGGTGTTCACTTTTGGATAATAACTTACTGTAAGTGTAACATAAAACTGTATGACATCTGCATCTGAGCTGGAGGGAAGAACAGGACTGCAACCGATCGGGGACTCGTGGTCTCTGACTTTATAATGTTATACAAAATTCACACTTTCCTAAAAAACTGCAGCCTTTCATGGGTAAAACTGATATTTTTGTTGCACGTACATCTGTTTCTTTTTTGTCTTTTGGTATTTCTAACAGAAGCTCCTTTATTTTTGCAGGAGGAGAAAGGAGAATGTGTGTGTGTGTGCGTGTGTGTGTGTGTGTGTGTGCGCGAGTGCTTTTTTCCTTTGACAAGCTTATCCATGTCTCTCTGAGCTTGTGGGGGTCAGCCTCGCCCCTTGCGGTTTCCCCCAGCCACACAATACACAGCTACTGTTGGTGGATACTGTATCTATGGCCGTCAGGGTCTGGAAAAGAAGTCAGAGAAGGACGAATGGAGCGATTATGACAAGAGTGGGTGCTGGGGGAGATAGAGGTGCATTTTTTTTGACATCACACAGCAGACGTACTTGATTTTTCCACTGTCGCTTGGTGGATCGTCCGAGTGAAACCACCTGGTGTTTCCTCAAACGCGTCGTTTGAACTCTGGACACCTCTTTTCCTGGCAGCCAACTCCGGATCCCTGGACTCCAACATGATGGGCTTTTTCCTTTTATTGCTCCCTCTTATCCTAGCATGATGTCTTGGAATGATGTGTCTTGTTTTACATGTTTTTCTTAACATGTCCTAAGTAAGTGATCTCCACGCCACACCCCCTAGTGAGACGTGCAACTTACCTATACCATGAAGCAGCTGCTCTACATTACCTTCCCCTTTGGATCATTGAAGCGTAATTACGTTCTGACTTCATCTGAACCCTAGGGTAGCCCTCGCTCTCCTTTCAGATGCTCACACGGGGCTTTCTTTGCGAAGCCGTGTTGGGACTGTCAGTGGCCAGGAGGAAATGGACATCAGACATGAAACAAGCTCCCCGCACCGAGTCCGGAGGAACTTGTGGAAAGAGCCCCCCAACAGGTCCTCTGCTTCTCTAATTGGAAACGGTTGCTAATCAGTCACAAAGCATTTTTTGGTCCCCCCCCCCCCCGGAGTGATGTCATGGGTTTTCCAGCTACCCTTAGAAGGCCTTTCCTTCAATTAACAAAAAGGGCTTCCCCACATCAAAACAGTGGAGTTGCTCCCCTCTTAAACACCAGCCTATTAAAGGGAATCACTTTGAAATCCATCCACTAGATGCCTTCTGCTGCTTTTTTGTGAGCAGCAAACATGGAACGGTTTTCCCCGAGAAGCGGAGCAGAACCTCACGTTTGGAAGCCATTTGAGCGGCGCTCTGGCCCCTCTTTTGAAGGCACCACAAATACTTCCTGGCTGCTTTCTGGCACCAGTTAAAGAGAAAAATAACACAGAGAATCGTTGGCATTTTGGTGTAAAAGTTTAGATTTTTCCCCTCCGGCCAGAATTGAGGCCTCATCGGTGGTGATAAGCAGATCCTTGAGAACTTCAACCTAAATAGACACATTTGCCCACTCCCAATTTTTGCTCCCTCCACTGACGCACGTGTGTCAGCGCCGCCTGCACGGCAACTTTAAGGTGCTGTGTCGGCTTTCGAATTTGCGGTATCTGTAATTCTCATATCGCATGCTTCTAATTTTACTCCAGGTTTATGACGTTCCGCCCGCAAACCACAGCGCAGGAATATCACTTTTGCCACTGGAGAAAAATTCACAGTTGCCTTTGCACAGATACGATAGGGAAAGCTGGGCTGCTCAAAGCTTGGAATTACGCCTTTGACCATTTCCAAAACACACAACTGTAAGCTGCAGTCGGGTGTTCGAAAAGCACAAACACAGGAACCAAAATGTTCACATGGTTCATTCTCAACGAGGAATTTATCTCATTTATTTTTTAATAAAACACGGGAGGTTCTATATATGTTAATGCTGGTTTAGGGATTTTTAGCCTCAGTCTTAAATTGGTCTTAATTTTAGTCTTCGGGCTTAAACTGAACCATCGGATTTTATATTTCACCTGATGGCCCCCTCGTGTTCTAATAAGTGGTTCAAAGACTTTGAAAGACTCCTTTTCAGCCTCACCTGTTAAGTAGAAGTATCTTGTCAATAATATATTACATGAATTTCCATGTCTCTGGACATTTTATACCTTCCCATTCTCCTTAGACTGCTGACCAGGTTGAAGTTCCCTACATCTTACCCCCGGATTATGACAGGTGCTTTCTGAACATTACTATGTCTGAGGTAGTAACCAAGCTAATATCCAGTTGCTGTTCTTTTTCAAATGTCCAGATAACTATCCGACGTCAGTCTCATCCAGACTCACTTTTAGACATCTCACTTCTCCTACAAATCTTATATGGATGGATCCCTGAGGTATTGTTGTGTTTACTCTTGCACACATTCATTACATGTCTGAGATTGCAATGTGTCCAACAGAGCAGGGCAGAACCTCTCAGCTTGGAGGTTCTCTGGAGGGTAACTGGGGAGTTGTGGATTTCTTATCTTTACATGTCTGAGCATCTCGATGTTCAGTCTCCTCTCACAATTCCTGCCTTGGTCAGAAGGGGTTTTTACCACAGCACTGTGGTCCCTGGTGGGAAGAGGCCCAGGTGCAGAAGGCGGAATAGGCATTCTTCTGATTTCCTTTCGAAATGTTGGAGTTCTGTAATTTTGTTCTATTCAGACTAACCATCCTTGTTGCCGACAGGCCAAATACCCCCTATCTCACGTGTTTGATGTAAATATTTTAAAAGTCAAAACCCTATTTTTGGGTTAGGTTTCTGTAGCTAAAATGAAAACCTTTTTCTACAAAACACAACATATACTGTACCTCTTTGAAAAAAGCAAATTTCAGTTTATTGCCACTGTGGCCTCTCGACACGTTCAGCTAAATAGCATTTTGTGCAGCTTTTGACAACAGTAGCAACCAAGAAAAACTGTATCCTCAACGAAATACAGTCATCTCTTATTTTGATTCCCACGTTTGACTTTTACGTAATAAAATCAGGTTCTTACTACCGTAACACCTGCTGTGCAATGATGTTGTGATCTCCCCTACATCACTTTCCACCTTCCTCACAAGTCCAGCTCAGTACCCTTGTTCCGTTTTTCCAAAAATAGATGCAAAATTACTTGTTGCTCAAGGTTAAATTTCAAGATACTCAGAAATATTTAAATCCATTTACAATATAATTGGAGGTTACAGTTAGTTAAGGTTTTGGCAAATGTTAGTTTTTGATTTAATTTCATGATTTAATTAGAAGAAATATTCCAGAGTCAAATGTGGTTTCATTTCTCTACTAATATTGCTATCATTGTTCTGTCACATCGAAATGTCACTCAGTGTGTATGGTTGGTTGCTCACTTTTTCACGGCTCGTACATCAACCATTAGACCCTCAATTCAGGCTGAACAAGAGCAGAATGATATTGAGCAACAAGCTTTTACTTACCGTTGTGCTCTAACTGCATCTATTTCAGGCAAGTATGGAACATCCAGTTCTTAAACCCCTCTAAGTGTCCAGGCATAAATGGTTTGTGACGATGAATGTGGAGATAATGTTGTGACTCAGCAGACATAATTGTGTGTGAGAGTGTGCAGCTCTCAAGGGACTGACTATTTATGGTTCCACACTCAGCACAGACAGCATTTCTCCTTGAGTTGCTTCTGTGGGATCGGAGGCCAACACAACCGTGTTCTCCCTTTGCTTTCATGGACTGTTGCTACTCACTTGAGCAAAGGTTCTTAATTTATACATAAGGATGCCAGAAACTTGTGTTTCGCGTGTTAAGTAAAGTGTGATAGTGGGGTAAACGATTAACCTGCTAGTTCACTGAGCCACTCTGCTCCTGGTAAAAGAGTTCAAGTATGTTAAGGTCTTGTTCACGAATGATGGAGGAAAGGAGCAAGAAACTGACACGTGGATTGATTCAGTGTCAGCACTTCTGCAGCAGCTGTACTGGTCTGTGGAGGTGAAGCAGAAGCTGAGTTTTTGGACAAAGCTCTCAGTTTACTGCTCAATTTACGTTCTCATCCTCACGTACGGTCATGACCTGTAGGGTAATGACTGAAAGGACCAGACTGTTGATACACGCAGTTGAAACAAGGTTTCTATGTCAGACTGCTAGGCTCACCATCTGGGACAGGATAAGAAGCTCAGCGGTTTGAAAGAAACTCAGAGTAGAGCTGCTGCTCCTCCAGATCAAGAGGGGCGAGTTGAGAGGGTTTGGGCAAGGATGCCCATTGGCCAACTGCCTTGGAAGTTATACCAAGCACCTGAGGCAGACCCAGGATTGGTATATCTATGATTATATCTCTTGGCTGCCATGGGAACATTTGGGGATCCCTCAGGAGGAGCTGGAGACCTTTGAGGGGAACAGGAGGGTCTGGCCCTGCCTTTTCAGCTACTGCCACCATGACCCTCATCAGTACAAATGGGCAGGAAACTTAACCTGAACTGAACTGAACAACAGACGGAACTTGGCAAACCAAATTTTTGAATGAGATAGCTACATCGGCCAGAAATTTCCAGATGATTCATGGCATTGCATTCAGTGTGGCAGAAAAAAGTTGAGGGGAATAAATCACGAAAAACACTTCTGTCAAAGAACTTGAAACAATTTTGGCCCAAATGTGGTGGAATGAATTCCCTCCAAAATCATCTCTTTCAGACAGATTTCCCTCATAAGCTGCTAAAACCTTTCCAATTTAGGCTTTCACCACCTGGTATTCTTTATCTACCTATTTCCCTGTCCATATGTCACTTCTTTAGGCAGCTACTGAAATATGTGATATGTGACAATAGTGGTTTTGAAAAAATAATCTGTGCTTCTTTGAGTCTACCGAAAAACATTATCTGTTGGTACGCTTTCATTTGCTCTGAACTGTACACTGCTTTGACGAAAATCATCTGCCAAATACATAAATGTAAATACAGGTAAACCCTGTTGTACGCTTCTGAATTGTTCCTGAAAATGCTAAGCAAATGAAAATTGCATATACCTGAATGCTGTTTAACCCTATATTTAGGGTCTGTTCTCAGCCCATCCAAACTGCCCCTCCAAACCAACTTTCCCAAATATTACTAACCCTAACCCTAACTGTAAAACACTTTGTGGAACATGCAACAGCATGCACACACTCTGATCATGTCACTTTTTAAAAATGTTACTCTGTAAGATTAAAATGGAGACAGTCCACAAATATGCAGAAACATGCAAACAGGAGACATAAAACTGTAAGGATGTTAGCAAAGTATGTTCCTTACAGCTTGCGGTATTCACTATTACGTCACAAGGCAGTGTGGTGCAGAAACAAGATTCTCCTGCAAAATGTGAACACTTTGAATCTCTTGATTTCTTGCAGATGGACTTCTGGCACTGTGGTGTGGGTCTGTGTTATAGCGGGACGTCTGCTGCACAAACCAGGAGCTGGCATTAAAAGTTTAGCTACGTTAGAGCAAAATTACATATACAGGAGCTGTGTATACCAGGTTTTACCGGTAATTAAAATTTAACTCACTTTTCCTTAAAATAAAATTAGATCGTATAATATTCTGTCTCGATTTTCTTGATAGAAATTTCTGCACTCAGTTGTCATGGACGAGTTGTAACCAAAGTTTTTTGTGCCTGTTAGGCTGCCCCAAGTGTGTGAGTGTTTTTACAGGGAGATCCTGGATCAGACCATTAACTTACTAAACATTACTTTGTTTTTCAAGAGGACACAGGAATGGATACATGTGCAGGATTGCTGACGTATTGCCGTTGACCTTTTGCTCGTCCTTGTTTGGCTTGGGGTTTAATAGGAAGGCTCCCATCTCCTGGTGGTCGGTCCTCTTGCGGCTGCATGGCCGGTGAAGACCCACAGCAGGTCTGCATGGCTGTGGTCCATATGTTCAGGTGTGCATCGCTGTGGTCCACATGTTCAACAAATCCTGCTGCAACCTTTGTCCAGGTTTTACCCGCTGTTTCATTTTTTCCATTTTCACGAGAGTGAGTAACTAAATAACTTGACATTTTGGACACAGTAACCAGCTGGGACCCAGTGTAAACACCCGCTGATATGATGGCTATTTCTTGGAAAACCCTCAAATGTCAACAGAGGACTTTGAGAACTTAAACATTCACTTCTACCCCCCTCTTGTCAGAGCTCCCACCCCGTCCGCAGCTTCCGCCAAACACTCACTGCTTGTTTCATCTATTACACCGTCGAAATCTGTCAGTGTCTGCTGGAATTAGGAGGATCAAAGAACCAGAACGAGAGGCTTAATTCAAATTAATTGTACAAATGGTATTGTTTTAACCTTTGCGCAGCCTCTGCAGGCTGAATGTTTGTCAGGGCCAGTCCGACCACGTCGCGGGCACTGCTTCAGGGTTTGGGGTCTGCTAGTCTGTGCTTGGCTTGACCCTTTGAGGGCTCCCGTTGGGCCTGCCCCCTTCCCATCATGCCAAGTAATACGAAGCACAGCCATTTGCGTCCAAAACCGGTCGCTGGCTCTGATGAGCGGTGCGGGTGGGTGGGGCCAGAGAAGCCCTTGATTCTGTCTGAGCCGTCTGGGCCTGTGGCCCTCTGTCAGGCGCTGTCTGAAAAGCAGGGTGGGAAACGGGGCCGACTCTGGTTTAAATCATCTTCTCCAGCTCCGCAGGTTGGAAAAGGGTCCCCAGTGTCTGGGGTCTGGTGTCTACAGACACACGGGCGAGGATAAGAATCCTGAAAGATCGCTGGGAGACGTTCAGGAGGCATCTTAGACGTTTTCACTCTGCTGGTGGTGCCTTTCAGTGTCGGAGGTGTAGGATCTGTTACACTTTGCAGCAGATTTTTCTAAATACCTATTTATATAGTCAATTTGTACAGTACAGTCAATTTTTACTGCATCAATTGAGGGAAAGCTGTGAACTGAAAATGCAGGATGCTGTCTGCACAGCCACGACCCTGAGCAGGATAAAGTGGTTAATGATCACAGATGGACAGAATTCGGGTAGGTTCCTTGCTCAAAGGTCCTGCAGCAGGAGGTGGGTTTGAATCTGGGACCCTTGAGTGAAAACGGCAGCAGCTTTGACCGTTGTGCCACTGCTGCCGTCAAGAAGAATAAATTCATTATTACTACTCACAATTATTACGGTGGAGTGATGACGAGAGTATTAAAAAGTTGCTGTAAGGACGTTGTCAGAATAGTCAGTTTTGACCTCAAAGTCCGAGTTTAATGCCGTTACACATATTGAATCCCTCTGTTTTCCCCGCTCTGATCTCACTCCAAGTTCCTGTCTTGTTAATCTGTGTTTCTTTCATACAGCTGTTGCTCTGTTTGGGTCAGACTAGTAAAAAGTGAGTAATTATTCAAAATGTAGGACAGTTTATTGAAAAAAAGGAAGGGAAAAACACTGGAGGTTTCCACATTGTCCTGCTTTGGTCCTTCGCACAACTGTGCAGTGTCTGGAGACGTGGGCAGGAACCTGCAGGCCTGCATTAGGACACTTCCATGTGTCTGTGCAACCACAGCCCTATATGCACGTATACCTGCAGCAGCAGGTGATGTAGTGTTTACAGCTGACTCCTGAAGCTCCTGAACTGGGGTTCAAATCCCACTCCTGCTGATCAAAGTACCTGCCAGTAAGAGCTGCACAGCTGTGTAACCTGGTAAACCCGAGTAAGTGTGAAACCTTTGTCTTAGCAATGTGTTTGGATCAGTGTCACATTAAGTAATAAATAGCAATAATTTGGTCGCGATGCTTACCTTTTTGTGGTTCGATTAGTTGTTTGGAACCGTTTGGAAATAGCTCCCATCTACATTAGAAAATCGGAATGGAGGAGCAGAGCTGTAACACTGGGCTTGAGAAACAGAAAATATGAAAAAATGTCGACAGAGTGAAAGTGCCACTAAAAGGGGATGTCCTTGCTATTGAAACATGCATTTTTAACCAAATGCTGGTGATTCTGAGAGCAAAAGGGCAGCTGATGTCATGACGCTTAACATCAGTCGAGTTCGGGGGCCCTGCTGTTGTACCCTTAAGCGGGGCACTTAACCTGAATTGCTTCAGTAAATACAGGGCTAGAAATGCTGTTTGAGCCACTTAGAGGGAAAGCTTCTCTTTCCTGCGGCAGGAGGGACGAGTTAGTCCAGAGCGACGAGGTTGCTGGGGTTCGACTGGTGCGGCCCCTGGTTTAACTGCACCGAAAAGGCCCACAAACAATGCATCAAAAAAGGAAAAAAAACTTTTTTGCCTCATTAGTCCCAAGTGAAACCAGATTGGAAGGAAAAAGGCTGAAAGCGTCAAAGGAGAGAGAAGGCGGCAAGGAGAGGAAAGTAAAGGAAGGAAACATTAAGTAAAACCCAGAGAAGAATAATTTCTTCAACATGGAAGAGAGAGCAAGTGAACAAGAGAGGGGGGATGAGAATGAACGCCATAAAAGCGACAGGCACGTCCAGTGTGGTGTGGAAACAGAGGGAAAAACGTCCGAAAGAGGATCCGCGCCTCTGTGTGGAGGACCCAGGGCCGCGAGGAGATGGGCCGCATCGTCCTCAGTCAGTCGGCATCAGGACCCCCTGCTTTTATTCATCAATTAGACAGAAATTTTTTATGAAACCCAGAAGACTAATGTCAAAATAGTCACTTCCTAGGCAGCGCAGTTTAACTGTAACTGTTTCCACACGGTGCTTCCTGGCAGAATAAAGACAGTTCTCTTGCCTTCAGACCTGCAAACATTAACCAGACAGCGAGGGTTTGGAGCTAAGTCCCCGAAAAGACGCTGTTTTCATAGCCACACAGTGTATCCTTTATCCTCTATTTATCTTCCATGACAAAGGAAATGAAGAGATTAGCTTTCCGATGTTGTTTTTTATTGGATACGTTTATACGCCGCAAAGTCTTAAACATCTTCAGCATTTATTTGTTTTGTATGTATATCCATACTTGCTCTTCATGTTTGAGTTTCTTCCAAAAAAAGAAAATATTTGTTCTTTTTGTTTATTCTTGCGTTATGGTTTTTGAGCAGGATGCTCCATTGCAGGGAGGATATGATCTTTGGTTTTTGAATCTATATTAATATTCTGCTTCAGGCCCCTCCAACAGCTTCAACAGTGGTCTTCTTGGCTTTGTCTCTGGAAGCTTCTTTAAGGGATTTCCTCTCTGAAAGCCACCCTAGATTTTCTCTTCCTGCTTCTCTGAAATCGGCCTTCCGACACACAGTGCTAATGTCTCAGGTGTCCATCGTACACCTTTTCTCACCGTTTCTGAACACAGAGGTCCTGTCCTAATGAGAATAGTGGAGCTGTAAATTCTGAACTGTCCAAACATTACATTATAACAAGGCCTCATTTAATGATTTTCATCTGCAACCAGTTTTCCAAGAGCTGCAGTAGATAGATAGATAGATAGATAGATAGATAGATAGATAGATAGATAGATAGATGGATAGATGAGTGTCTATTCCTTGTCAGTGTTCATTCATTGTAGGACAGATAAAGCTGTTGTTGAGGTAGTCTTTGGTAGGACTACAGACCTCGTGTTCTGACCATTGTTGTTTCTGTTGTTGCTGTTCTTGTGCCGTTTATGCCAACTTTTATTGAACTGCATATCTATGCTATAGTGGTTAGATATAGTGGCGACGGTGGTAAGGAGCCGAAAACAGTAGTGGTGATATATGTTGTGATACCAAGTGATAGAAATATCAGGAAGCAGGAACACAAGAAGCTGGAGAAACACCAAGGATTGAGAGAGGAACTGGAGAGAACACTGAAGGTGAAAACCAAGGTAGTCCCATAGTGCGACCCCTGAGCTGGAGGAGTGTTTCCATCAGATCTCAGGTATTACAACACTGGTCTGAGTCCAGACAAGGGCAGTCCTAGGAACAGCAAAAATACTGCACCATGCACTCCAACACTCCTCTGGTAGGAGGTCTGAGTCTAAGAAAAGTTTCCAATTAAAAATCTTATATTTATTTATCTTTAGTTTATCTTATATCTGTATTATCTTTTTATTTATTCTCTACTTTTTGCTCCACTTGTGTCCTCGATGTTGAAATGGGTGTGTCCATTGTCACTGTGGTTGCTGCTCTTCGTCTTCTTCTTCCTCCACCTTTTCCAACCATCACTGTTTCATAATGATGGAATCTAAAGTATGACCAGCTCAGTCTTGTCCCTTGTGCTCTCAGTGAGAATTCAGTCCTGATTTGATCTGATTTGAACGTTTTCCTGGCTGTCTGCTGTGTCCTTACAGTTGTCCTCCTGCACCACAGTTCATGTTCTTCCTACCCTGGTTTTTAAAGTCCAACTTTCACATCCATGTAGCACTATAAAAAATGCTTCAGCAGTTCCAGTGTTCTGGCCTTTAGTTTCTAAGGCCCAATTTCACTTTCACTCATTTTCCTCAGAGGGCCTCAACCAAGTCTGGGTTTTACAGTAACATTTACATTTATTCATTAATCTGGTAAAGTTTGAATTGAAGCATTTACCCATGTATACAGCATCGATAACCGATTTACTTTATACATCAGGGTAATTTTCTAACGTATAATTATAATAAAATTGCACCTGAGTACAGGTACAAGTACTTTAGTCCATTTAGTGAGGCACCCAGGGTGTCGACCGGTTAGTGTGTTAATATACAGTACATGGTGTTTGTCGTCTGCTGGGGGTGTTTCACCTGGCTGTGCAGAAGAGGCTGGTTCATAGTGAACACGGAAATAAGGGAACTGGAGATGCAGTGAGGAGCTATGATGAGGTGCAGGTGGCATCGTGGTTCACCTTATTCTCGGATGACATGTTGTAGGTTCAGATCTCACCACCTGTAGCAGCACCCTTGGTCAAGATGGGTAAACCACTGTATGTAGCTTTATATTCTAAGTTGTTTTGGAGAAAAGAGACAGATAATCAATAATGATGGAGATTGTAGAAGTGTTTGTCTTTATGGGCTTTGGTTAGTTATTTGGGCAGCATCTAGACATCTGGAAGGTTCAAAAACATGCAGAAAGCAACAGAGGCGTGACCCTGTGTTCCCACGGAGATGCACGGCATGCTCTTTGTGGCCACGCGAGAAAAATGACTTTTAGATAGAGTTCATCAATAAAAACATCGGCACGACCATTACTGGCCCTGTGTGTATAGGGGGTGTTGCTGCAATTTTTCAAAAACTCGCCCCGAGGAATTCAGCAAAATTACGAGCGCTGCTTAAAACAATGGCGCACTGTGCAGGAGGGGCGGGAGAGAGGAGCGACAGCGTGTTTCCCGCTACGGCGATGGGTCGACTTGTCGCACGAAGCATGGCGCACAGCGCATGGAGGTCCATCTTTCTTCAATTAACTGTCATAGGAAGCTGGTTCTGATCAGGCTCCTGGCAACCCCAAGGTGATTCCTTTCCTAATGCGAAACACCAGAAGACGTGGGATGCACAACACTGGTTAGCAAAGGATAAACAGCCCCCATGGAGCAGGAATCTTCTACTGATCTCCTGTCTTAAGGAGTTTTCCTTCCATATGGCCTATAGAGCAAACAGCAAACACACCGTGCCAACGTAGCGGACAGTCATCTGAGGTAAAGTGTCCTCACACTAAATCCCCTCTGACTGATTCTCTTCTCTTTGCTTCCCGGTTTCCTTGTATGTGTTTATAATGCAGTTGTGCAGCGAGGGATTTCCTTTTTTCCCCCGCAAGAATAAACATGATTTGTTGTTATGCTTGAGACTGTTGTTCTAGAAATGAACTGCTTCCTGTTGGAGTGCGTGCAGCACACAAACCCCTACTGTAGCTCCATTCATCGACTTATTTATTTGTTTTACCAAGGCAGTATTTCTAATTCCATGACCTCGGGTTGTCACGGGTTCAAATTCCAAATAAGCCGTAATCACACTTGGGATTCTCGGATTGAGGCGATTAGGTTTGCGTTCACGCTTTCTGCGGTGGACACGTCCATTCGGCGTACGTGCTGTCGCAGGGGATGATCTCCGGGCTGTCAGGGGGGTGACCTCACAGGGATGACTCCCTGGCAGTGACTCAGGGGCGCCCCGAGATGTTGGCGCGCGGCTGAGTCGCCGGGAGGCCCGGTGGTGATGACGGCATAGAGACATTCAAACGAACACAATCTGGAGCGGAAAGGGGAAGAAGGAATGTGTCCGTGACATGTGGGGCTGGGATCCATCCGGAGCACTCGGTGAACGACAACCCGCGCTGAGGTTTCCAGCTTCCGCCAATCGAGAACGGCCGCGGTGCGGTGGGGGTGCTCTCAGCGAGGCGTCACTTTTCAGAGTTTATTTCTGCCGAAGCTCCATTGCAGGTTCAGCCGGTCAGCTGGTTCCGATGGAGCACCATGTGGCTTCGAAAGGCACTCCGCGGTGCAGCCGCTTCCCAAACCCCAATGAGCTCGGTTAAAATGTTCCCCACACTGAGGGCTGTTTGGATCCCTAAGGACTGGAAAGGCACTGGAGTGGAGATCCACCCTACTCCATGGGGATGGCCCGCAGGCCCTCTCTTTACACTGACTGCATTTGCAAAAATAATGTATGTATGACTTGGCTGTGCAGCCAAACTGTAAGTAGCCTTATTATTATTATTATTATTATTATTATTAAAGACAACTTAGCTGACCCCGGGTCCTCACCTGTTTACACAGCTCGGCCATTTTGACCAGACGTGTGCAGGGTAAGTACCTTGATCAAGAGAAGTACTATAGTAGGAGATGGGATTCAAAGCGCTAACAAGGTACTTAAACACCGTCCAGGTAATGTTGATCTGAATCAGGTCAAACTGTCCAGCACTGTACTGTGTTCTGACATCCTCTCTGGGGCAGCAGGTGGTGTGGTGGTCAGAACTGGAGCTTTGCCCTTAGAGGACCTGGGTTTGAAACTCACCTTCAGCTGTGGTGCCCTTGATCAAGGTTCTTGCCCTGATCTGGTACAGCAAATGTTACCCTGCTGTACAAATGGGTAAGACAGTGTAGGTCGCAGAAGTGCTTTGGACAAAAGTGTCAGATAAATAAATGTATTCAGACCCTTTGAGAAAATACTGTTTTTATTTTTATAAGATTTTTGACATTTTAGGGGAATGAAGAATGAGAATTTTTAGATATCACTAATAACTAAAACTCTCACAATAAGATAAATGATGCCCTTTCTTTCAGATTTATGTTCCAAGTGACTGCGGCACCAAAACATTTTTCTCCAGTTTCATGCTTGCAGTTTTTTTGTTTTGTTTTGTTTTGTTCTTTGTTGCCTCTCCATCAATACATCATGTATTAGTTTCCTTTTGTCCCTTTCGTTTTCGTTGTACTTATTGCATTCATATATAATGTCTCCTGCAAGTATGTGTTCTATGTGACGGTTTGTCATTTGCTTTTTCTGTAACAGTTTATACAGGTGTCTGTTTTTTGCAGCAGGTTTGTCGATTTCATAAAGCAGTTTATCTAGTAGACATTTCATCTACACTTTATTATGCTGGCAGTTAAAAAAATGTTTCTCAAAGCATCACCTTGTTACTGCATAACAGGCATTATATTCAGGGTTAAACAACATAGGTTACAACAGCTAGTACAGGTTATTTGATGGCCTTTTTTCACGTTTTAGTTTGTTGTCGAAATGGTAAAATATTTCTGATTAATGGGTCCATTGTACTTACTATGACTTTTGCGTTGTTTTCTCTCGTTTTGTTTTTCGTACTAACGGTTAAGGTCACGGATCCTGTGGCACTGGATTCCTCGCAGACGGAGGGGTGAATTGTGCTCGGCGGTAAATTTACCGCGTGTTTTTGTTTGGAACAAAACCAGGAAGTGCTGCTGTCAGGAGCAGAGAGATACGGCGCGACCCGCGGACGAGCGGGAAAACAACGATCGACGGAAGGACGACTTCCTGCGCCGGCCTCGCGCCCCGGCTCAGTCGGCCGGGTGTCAGATGTCGGCGCTGTCCCCGCTCGCGGTTAGCCAGGCTATTCCCAGCGCCAGCATTCCTCCCCGGGTCGATCCCACACGCGAGGGGTACCGAGTTCAGGGCCCGTCTGTTGGCAGCAAGGAAGATGGGGGCCGGGGGCCAGACAGCGGTGGGACGGATCCAAACATCTGTCAGAAGGCTGGCCGTCGCACAGGAGGACAGGGCCCAAACTCGCAGCAGGATATAGGAGAGCGTGAAAGGAAGTCGAGATGCTGAGAAAAGCGAGGCCGAGAGGGAGGGAAACCGACATCGATAGCTATGAACGATTAAAACCGTACTTACATGACCACACATGACCTTAGATGTCCCTGGGAAAAAAATACCATTTTTTGCTACAGTTCATAATTACCTGCAGACCGGCAATAACGTGAATTATGATTTGGGGCATGATCGATGGTTTCCTGATATGCAGACTTTTATTTTTCACTTTCTCTTCTTTCTGTCTTTCTCTCCTACCCGCTCTGTCTCGGCTCGCTGCCGATGAACGAACCTTTCTCTGAGGAATCTCTTCCCCGAAAACGTTTCCCTCCGAAAGACACGGGGCCTTACCAGGTCAGAAAGTCAGCGCTCCTGGTCGCCTTCCGGCACATTCTCGGCAAAACGGTCCTCGTAAACTGTTAACTCTTCACGACAGAATCTGGATGCGCGCTGGTGTTTTTCCTTTCTGTACAAATGCAGATCAGGTGCCCGGGACAAAAGAAGAAATGAACCGAAGGCTATGAAAACGGCTGCATTAAACTTACATGCCGCATATTCGACTGGAAAGTGCCGAAGGTTTCTTTCGCGTTCATCACCGTGTATTTTTATTTCCCTGTGCACAGTACCTTTCGCTCCCAAAACTTTTACCTGTCTCTCTGCCCTTGTATTCCTTTCCTTCATGAAGCAAGCACAGCTAATCCAGCTGCTTTTAATTTCTTGTCAAGAAAGAGACTCAACACTGGGATGAAATGTCAGCGTTTTGCATTATTATTTCATCGATTTTGTCCATTTATTTGTAGCTGAATATTTTAATGGAGCAATTTAAATTCTCAATAATTTAGTTTGTATGCTACTGAAAATGTTACCCAGGTCGCATGTAATTTCCTCGGATGCCCAGCGAAATGCAGTTGTTGTCGCAGGCGTTTGTCAGGGGTCACGCAGCTCGAGAGAACGGGCGGCGTACAGCTTGCGATTCGGTTATCATCATAATTCATATTATGTCCTAATTTTTCAGAAACCTGCTAAGAAACTTGACGTCTCTCTGTGGCTCAAAGTGCAATAAAGCAATTCCTTTCGGCACAGCTGGCGCTTCTCCAAAGAGTTAGTATGTCAACAGCCCACAGATTATAGATTATCATGTTATGAATTATAATGGTGCCTCTATGGAAGAGGAAGCCCCCCCTGTTCATTTTAGGGTTTGCACTCAGAGCAAAACAATAAAGCAACTAAAGAGGAAGTTCTAAGGAAATTTACTATTAGAGTCAGCTATGTAAATTGCTTTTAAAAGTTTCCTTTATTTCCCGCTGAAATAAGTGACAGCTGTTCCCTCCAAACGCATGGATGATGCGGAGAAATAAAGAATTGATGTTCCAAGAGGAGGAAGGCCTCTCAACAGAGGGAGACCGAACGGAAGGACCTGATGAAAAATTCAGAGCGGCTCTGAGAGCAGCCCGGTTTGGGAGCGGGAGCGCGGACCCTGTGCGTGTGGAGCGGCGGAAGTCATTGCCAATTCCGTTTGAAAGTGAAGTGCGAGAAAGGATACTTGCTTGGATTTCAGGAGCGCAAAAACCTAAGGTGACGGAGGGAAAAAGGCCTGCAGAAACTCTTCACGGTTTCCTGAGGTCTCGGGATAAAGGTTCCTTCCTCTTATAACTGGAAAAAACGCACGTCTCCCAGTTTCACTCTCTTTGTGCTGTTTATCATAATATATGTAAGTTCGTTTTTTTCTGTTTGCGGTAAAATGCCTTCTGATTCTTATTCTTCGTTCTAGCCTTTAACAAGTGAATGTTCAGCAGAATTTAACGCCCCACCCCCACCCCCCACAGGTTCCGGGGGCACATTCAGCCTCGCAGTGACAGAAATCATTTCATTTTCTAATAAATGTGCTGAGTGAATGAACAGTTGCCTGTGTTCTTAGGTGGCATTTTTTTTGTGTTTGGATTTACAAAAAACAAAATCGATGTTTTAGCTTTGACTGCTAACTGCATCTCTCCTCACCACGTCCTGGTTCCAACTGATAGGAAGCAGCTCGGGATCTGGTGCCAGCTGACCCAGCGTGGAACCTGAATCCTGCTCTGAGCAGATAGGCCTATCTCCTGTCAGTTCCTGGAACCATAACACTTGCTGAGATGCCCTTGGTTATCAGAAGGGAAAGACGGTGTGAGAGGTTACCCTCGGGATAGAGACAGGGTGGTGGTGAACAGTGATTTATGCCTTCATTTTCCCTTTCAACAAGGTGAGCTGCATTCCACGACAAATACACATAAAAAAGCAAGTGATGTGGATGGTTGTAGCACACAGTCGTTTTTCTTTTCTCACACGTGTAGGAGAATATGGTAAAATATGTGTCGTCCCTTTAGGGTGCAACTCCTGCGCCAGATTCCTGGACCTTTGGAGACCTCACCCTACATTTCTGTTCAAGTTCATTTAAGTCGTTGTTTGACAGGATGGACGAGTTTCTCTTAGATATGTTGGCGGGTCTGAGATCAGGCTCCTTGCTGTCATGGTAATTTCATCACGTATTCAGTCAGCTCATTGTCGTCGGCTCCATTCAGTCTGAATGGGTTTCGTCGCTTCATATGCAAATGATGGACGGATGGATGGAAGTGCCCTCGAGTGGAGTCCAACTCAGTGACCGCTCACGTGGTTTTCAAGGCAAGGGAGGGAACAGGGAGGAACGTGGAGTGTGGTGTGGAGGAGACTTACTGTAAAGTCGCCGTGGACAGTCGGGAAAGCAAGCAGATGGATATCGGCTGAAATCAAGCCAGAACTGTCACTGGAAGCACAAATGGGTGAGACTGGAGTTGTCAGAATTTGGACATTTCACGAGCCAATTAAAGTCTTGCAAAAAGGCAGTGAAAGTAGGAAAAGTTGGAGGGAAAATGAGAAGAGGACGACTAGCAACCAGATGGATGGACTCAGTCGCAGTGAGAGTGGGCACACCCCTTTCAACGTGCAGGGTGGAACGTTCTGGAAGATCTCTATATATGTGGTTACCAAGAGCTGATATCAGCTGGACGGCACTTATCGTAAACAACATTTATCTTTTAAATAGACCGGTAGCCAATAACTCACAGTCATGAACCGTAAAAGCACTTATATTTTTCCACAGAAAAACATTTGAAAAATTTTTTTCGATGTATCTGCTTCTTTTTCCTGATCGTGGTCCTCACAGAAACTCAGTAGGTTTCTTAAACAGTTTTCATCAGTTCCAAACTTTCAAAGTCTAGCCGCCTTGAACCATTGTGGTGTGTTTTTTTTTCCTTTTATTCTTAGCTGTTGAACCAACCAGTTTATCGAACGCAAACAAAATGGGCTTTTCTTGATCGTGCGGCTGGCTGCAGAGACACGCACAGAAGTCCTGCTCTCAAAATGCTAGAAACGATGGAGAAATTTCAAGTCAAGTTTACGGGTAATTCAAAACCAGGAACACAGTGGTAGCACTCGAGCACAGGGGTCATTTCAAAGTGAAATAGAGTTTACTTGTGTTTTTTTTGTGTTACTCTCCTTCGCCGATGTCTCCAGATCATATCATTTACTGTTTATTTACTTTGAAAAATCAAGCGAGGGGAAATCTGATTTAACACTTAATGTCCTTAATTCCCTTTGTAATTGTTGTTTTCCTCTTTTTTGGAAGCCGCCGGACTGAGAGACACGGCCTTTGCTTGTATTTATTTTGAAACGGTACTACCAGGAAAAATACCACAGGGTCAACTTCGACATGCTTGCGGTGTAATGCGCTTTAAGCGCAGGGCTTTGAAAATCCGTAGCCCTGAAATAGATTTGTTCCAGTTGCCTAAAAGAGTAAAAAGCAAAGAAAAAAGAAGAAATCTAAAAACATTTGTGTCTGACTCCAAAAGCTGCCGTTTCTTGTGTGAAACTTCCCCAAGGTGGTACTGCGGAGAATGTGTGCTGGGAAAACATTTGCTGTAAACGTTTCGATGGCATCTGAGGGGGTAACTCGGCCCGGCTGTGTTGTGCCGCGCTGCTGTTTAGTCTGAGGAATGCCGGCGGTGACGCCAGGGGGGCCGTCTTGCCCTCTTTGTGCCCTTCGATCCCCCCGGCTCCATTACGGCAGAGGAATCAATCGGTTTTCAGGCCTCAGCAGCACAGGCCCGCTGGAGCCGTTCTTAGTGACAGATGCGGCAGCTGCTCTCCAGCAGGGATTTTAACCAACATCCTTCTGGTGACAAGCCGGGGCCCGTGACCGCACTCTGCCTGGTTGCCTGCACACGCTTCCCCGGCTCCCCCGCCTGCACTGGGTTAACACGGTCTCAGCCGTGTCCTTCCGCTGCAGGAGGACCGCGTTTCACATGATGCTCGATTACAGAGTGATTTGTTCACATTTTCCGGGGTGAAACGCGCTGCCTTGCTGCCGACTCTCGCAGCCCTGTTATATGTTTTATGGGCATTTTACAAGTGAGCCTATGAATAGGTCTGCCCTCCGAACCGAGATGTGTCATGTGTTCTGTCTCATTTTAAATAACGCATTTAGTAAGGTCTTGTTTGTGTCTACTGATCTTTTAGGAAAAAAACACCGCAGCCGTTTTCCAATAATACCCTGCACTTCTGAGGCTTGTGAAAAAAATGCTGTTTTTTCCCGTCAAAGTGGAGGAACGCTTTCTGTTAGTCTTGAGATTTATTTGGTTTTATTTGATCTTCAAACTCTGATCCGTGACACGAACGCCAAACACTTTCCCCTTTTGCCCACATGCATCCCTTTCTGACGATCACACCCTAACACAATGCACATTTCCCCTTTGTGATGTCATTATTATGAGCAAAAAATGTTCCTGTAAAATCTCTTATTGCTGTTTTAAGCAAAAACAAATCAGTTGTAACCATTTATGACGCTCTTTTAGGTAACCAATACGTCAATCCTTAGTTTTTCGTCAGCAATATTTCCAACAAGGTCCTTTTGGATGCTGTGTATTAACTGCCTTCTTAAGTGGTGCTACGTAAATGACCAGCTGTTAAAAGATCCACATTATTTTGCCTAAAATGTGCTGCTGTTTCATTATTCCATATGAGAAGGATATGAAATTCGAACACACACTAAAGTGTACAAGATGGTATGTCTGGCAACAACAGGAAGAGATGAATTACATCCTGAGTTTCATTACAGAGGTGGATTTTCTGCAGAACCAAGAAAACCCGTTTCTTAGTTTTGGTGAAATCACCCCAGTTTCTCACCTCAGTGCCCACTTGTTTGCTTTCTGCTGACACTGCGAGCACATTTCTGCTATTCGGTGTGGGGCAGAGAGCACGTGTCCCTACGTCCTCGTGTGGAACTTTGCCGAACGCCGGCGGAGGGGTAGTTGAGGCTGGGAGATGCAGGGATGCAGGGACGCTGCCCCCGGGCTCGGGCGATGGCCGAGGCCACGTAGGTCACTGCTTCCTTTCCCCGCTGTCCTGTAGCTGGGCTCTCATGGGGTGGAAAAATTCATCCAACTTTGTAAGTGAATTTGGTTTCACCCTTCTGCGCCCCAGCGCCTCTTTGGGACCGGCCCAGCTGTCATGGCAAACAGCTGAATGGATCTGTTTGGCTCCGTCTGCCGCCGCGCGGCCCCACTCGGCGGGGGAACGAGAGCGGGCAGACGCTTGTGTCCGTTTGACCCGAAGCGGCAGAGATAATGGCCACTGTCCGTCAAGCGGACTTCCTGCAGGTGTCAAATGTGCCAGATGCTCCACGTGCTTCCTTCACATACTACCAGTTTGTGGCAGCAAATGTCACAATCCAGCAGTCTGCCGTAGATGATGCTCGAAATTTTGTCTCTAGATTAGATGACAAAATCATTAAACACGGAATACTGGATATGCTGTGCAAATCTTGGAATTAAGGCACTCTAGCATTTTTTTCTTAATCGTTTGATAGCTTCAAAACTTCTGTCGGAACAGCAAGATTTATTCTTTAGATACTCTGGATATGCACAATATGTAGTCTTACCTACTGACCAAACAGCCTTATTTTGATCTCTTTTCCATCTACTTGGAGTTCAAGATCTGCAGCAGTAAGTTTTGATCCAAGCACACAGAATGTGGCTCCTTGCACGATTCATCACCTTGTGAAAGAACAAGCCACTTGTTCTCCGTTTGCCTTGCCCAGTTTCATAACTGAACGCCCGTTTTATGAATCTCAGTACAACCGCATGCTGGAAACATGAGATTGCGAGAAATTGCACAATGGCTGCTCACTATCTTATTCATACTACGTTTCCCCGAGCTTTGCGTTTTTCCTCCATTGTTCATTCTGCCAGTGCACGCACGAGTGTGTCTGCATCACAAAAGAGGCAGATAGTAAATTTACATGAGTTTATTTGTGAAAAAATTAGGCAACTCATAGTAGAAAATTTCAATGATGCTCCCTAGTAATAAACTGCTCTTACTCATATCTCAAAGTTTAGAGATTTGAAAAGAATCGTAAACAATTTGTCACAGGATCTTGGCTGGATGAGCTAAGTCCTTTGGGATAAGACGACTACAAGCGGAAGATCCTAGTGGATTTCAAAGCCTTTTTTGTTGGATCATTACACTTTTGCAGCAACTGCACATTACTTAGCCGTGACAGTCTGGGAGCTTGAGGAGCAACACTGTGACCCGGGTCTTTTTTGGAACCACTCGACCACGGTAAAATGCGGACCAACGAAACCCACTGGAGCAACGTGTGAGATGCTGCCAACTGGTGCAAGCAAATGGAGAATTATGGAAAATTCTCATTAAAGATGGAAAACAACCATTTTCACACTGTTCCTGCACAAAATAGTCTGGGAGAAGCGCTCCAGTGACCTGTTCGCGTTGAATCTGGGGAATACAGGTTATTCAGGTTATTCAGGTCTGTCGCAAATGCTTTGAGTGACATTCAATTCTGCCAACGGGAAAAGTTATAACATATCAGTAAATGAGCTAAAGCACAGATAGTTGTTAACATTTCTGTTTTGTGTTGCGATCAGATGTGAATGAGGGCCAGCAGCATTATTGATCATAAATGCCTCAACTGGCAGCAGCAGCACTGCAGCTGCTAATAGTCCTAGCACAGCAAATAACACAAAAGACTCTTATAACCCACCCAATAAGTGTCATTCGTTTCAAGTCGCACAGCATTCAACGCATTATTTTGCTGTGTTACCTGTGGAAGGTACAACGTGTCTGAGCGTCAGCTGGAAGTTGGTGAAGCGTCACAGAGAGCTGCACAACTTGAAAACTGAAACCCTGAAAGTCGATCAACTGTTTAAGGGTCAAATGGAGGTCTTTTTGAATGAATCGGTGATTATAGAGCGAAATGACTTGTGAAGCTAGTGATCCATAGATGCTATTCCCTGGGTGAATCGATGAATGGTTCACCTCAGTGTCAGCAAGCGATGGCAGGGCTCAGTGAAACAGGATGGAGGAAATACATTGACTACTATGGATAAACTGGATAACATCCGCTTGGTAGAACTTTAGCAGCCTTTAGCTGCTGTTGTTGTTTTCCAGGGAGGAAAGGTAACTGCTGTACGCCCTGATACGGAGAACTCCTAATATGGTGCCCAAGTCATCTCCAGATCAGCTTGAGTTCATGTTTGCCAAAGTTTTTCTCCCCCACGTTGGCCTACGGGTAGCCGATTGTGTGCAGGGCGGCATCAGATGAACCGCTCTTTCTTTGACACGTACCTCATACATGCGTGCGTGTCTGTCTTCACCCTTCCCCAGTCAGCATGGGCGTCGAGGAGACGTAAGGATTGGGTGACTGACCTCAAAACCAATCGAGAGGTGGAAAAAGTGAAAGGAGGTTAGTTTTGCAGCAGACGCCTGACGAATTCCAAGGTTTCAGTCAGCATGGAAGCCTGAAAGCAGAAAGCAGACCTTAGATAAGGAGGCAGGGAGAAAAAGGAGAAATATGTTATAAAAAGGAGAACCCAAATGTTACCAGCATGCTTTCTCATAGACAATATCAACATCCTGATCTTTGGTTCGAATCGGCACAGACATCAGTAATTTGGCCCTTAATAACCTTTCTTTGCAAAAATGGGCAGATAAGGCATGTGGATGCAGGGCTGAGAAATTGGGAAAAAAAATCCAGTTGCATACGTTCTGTAGAAAATTAACCAAATCCAAGGACTGTGTGGTAGAACCTACTGCCCTTTAGAGTTCACGCTCCCATGGTGAGGACACTTCTCCCTGGAAGTCATTCATAGGAGCAAACACCATTGAGGACTTTTAGCTGTGTCCTTTCCAAGTAGGCCCTCAGTCCAACTTCAAGATGCTGAACACCCTAAATTCCTTTTTGTGGGAATCAAGCTGCACATGGTCACTGAAAACATCTGCAAATGGATGTTCTGGCCATTTGCATACTCGCATAATCGTACCAGCTGAACCCACGGAGTTTGGGTCAGCACTGCGGTCCAAGCGTGGGAATGGACAGAAAGGGGTCCAACTTGATGCAATTCATTCTCTGAAGGCCGTGGCTGCACAGCCGTGCAAATCAGCGTACATGCACATAAACCACAAAATACCTCTAATACTGTTGCGTAATAAAATCAAATTCTTTCAGATCATCCCGCCTTATGCAACAAAGCCCCACTTTTCATGATAAGTGACATTGACCCCATAGAGAAAATTATCTTGGTGAGAAGACACAACTCTGTTCCACGAAGGCTGAATTTTTATTATTTTTTTAAAATCATTTTGGCAAACCAAAACACATTGTGTAAAATGCACTGAGGAATTTAAAAGGACACTTGAATTTACACACTGTTTATCCTCTGCTCCAGCAGGAAGACCGGGGGTGTATTTCAGGCCATACAGTGAAGCCTCTGTCTTAACTCTGTTTGCTCCCGTCTCCCCAAAGCAACAGGTCTTTCCATAAGGCCCATGCGGTGCCAAATTATAGTGCACAGGGTTACATTGTTTTAAAAAGTCAGCGGGGATAAACAGTTTCAGGAACACGTCTCTGTGAGTCCGGCCCGACTGGGCTTGCAGCTTGCCGAAAAACCTCAAAGTGCCAGGTCTGTCCTCTGCAGACGGCGCTTGTCCTCTGTTCTCCGCTCCACTTGTTACATGATACCAAACTTGTTTTCGGAGAGAAAAACAATGAGAGTGTTTAGTCAGATGTCACACAGAGTCGAGTTTGTGTGTTTCGCAACTGGAACCTTTGTTCGCCGGAGCCTCTTTTCCTTTTTTCCTGCCTCCCATGGTAGCTCAGGTCCACCGACTCAGAGCGTGTTTCCAATTATGCAGCCCCATATTGTCCCGTCTTTATTCAGCCCTTCATACCTTGAGGACCTTCACTCCCTTTTGTTGACTTGCACCAATATGAAAAACAACAACAGAAAGGAAAGACGAAGTGGGGGGTATGTGTTACAGCGCGAAGGAACACAGTACGCCCTCGTGCCCGACAGTCCGCTGGTGTTCCCTTCTGTTATTGTGTGTGTTTCGCTCCAGCTCCAGCCGGGTCTCCCCTTGGGAACTCGCGTAGAAGGTGCAGCAGTACTTGTAGCTTGACTCCGTTGCTAAGGAATGTCCTGCGAGGCCTGCTTTACAGAAAAACATTCTTTGTCCCTGTTCGTCATTTTTGCCTAATCTCATGGCTTTACCATCTTTGTTATTCCGCAGCGGGTGTCGGAAGGAGGAGATGCTGCCGGTGTTTTGTGTTTGCAGGCCTCACCGCTAATCAGAAACGTGAACTTTAGTAAACCCTTTGAAATCATGCGGCTCAAGAGGAGTAACAACATGTTTCAAAAACCTTCCTGGAATACGCCGCCTCGGCGGAGCACCGTGTTTATTTGAAAATTGTAGGCTTTGCGATCCATTAAAGTGGCTCTTAGGCAAGACAAGATGTTAAAGAGGTTCCTTCGCACTCATCTGACACAACAATGGCCGGCCTGTGTATCCTCGTCGCCTCAGGATAATTCCGGGGTGCTGTAACTAGAAGGGGTTCCATTGGTCGAAATGGCGTCACATGTGTGACGGTCAGCTGCGAAATCACCCCTTTGCATTGTTCTCCAAGGCCTGAGTCCTACACCTCTAAGCTCTTCTAAGTCCTGACCGATACGAATCTGTAGGATGGTTGTTTTTTTCCCCTGGACTGTTTACCTTAAAGGTTCTCCTATTGACTGTCTCGCAACAAGCATTTTTTCGCACGTTGATTAACATTCCTGAAGCATCATTTCTGAGAGCGGTCGGGGGGTGCTGTGGAGACCTGTGACACAGAGACTCGTTTTTTCCGATTTGGATGTCCGTCGCCGAACCTGCCTGAAGCCCCGCGGGTTTCTTCCTGGCTTGGAGCACCGAGCTGGTCGGTGAGGTCCACTGGCCGTGTCCACAGAGACCACTTCCTTGAGCTCCTCAAAAGACCACCAGATGACTGATGCGGCAGCCATGAAAACAGTGCGACCACACTTGGTATTTGCCGGCCAGACTAAGCCACACTATGAAACTTGCACCGTTGTTTCCCATTCTGAAAAATCCCCTAATGTGAAAAATATTGGTGTTATTTTTTTTCCTTCACTCAATGAAAATTCCAGTGAAAATGGACTAAAGCCAAGGTCCTAAAAGCGCTGAACACTTTAGATCCGAAGGTGATACAACCGAGTCATGGAGCTTTTGGGTCGTGAAGCCTTGTGATTAGTGGTGATACTATCATGTCTAGCGCACAAGTCGTACAGTAAGCATATGACTGTTATGTAGAGGTTAATAGCGCCAAAATTATTTTTCACGGCGTTGAGTGATTCCAAAGTGGGTGAGCGCAAATGCCATTCGTCCTTAGCCTGTGATTTTGAGCACCGTTCAAGTGACTCAGAACAGCTGAAACACCCCTGATAAATCCTAATAATGTGACAGGGGTGCCACCAAACCCAGCATACGTGTAGGGTTCCCTGGACCAGGATTGAGAAACGCCGCTGTGGGAGATGACAGAAAGTCTCTGGTACCGGGGCAAGAGTTGACACGCTTTAATCGGGCTGACAGTCAACACTGCACGTCTTTGCTTAAAGAAAAGTGGCTAAGAAGCCTCGGGTTCTTCCAACATTTGTTCATGCTTATAAATTGCTGGTCATGCCTGTTTAATCAAGCTGTGATAAAGGCCAGGCGGCTGTCATACGCAGAGCAGAGGTTTCCAGATGTTTGTGTTTTTTTTTTTTTTTTTTTTTTTTTGCACAAATCACTTAGTAGCCAGACACATGTGAGAAAGCCGGCCCACTCCGCACAAGATTGCACAGCGGTGAGGGAGTGACAGATGCTTTCCTATCCGCAGCAAACCCCTCCCGGCTCAGCCCACGGCCTGTTCTCGGGGTCCCCGGCTGACATCCCCGTCGGTTCGCTGCTTCCGAGCGTCACCCACATCAAAAAAGTGCACTCTGTAAGTAATATAGTTCTCGCTGTTTATTTTCCAGGAAAGCAATTTGTAATAATCAGTGAATGACAGTGATTCATCCAACCATACGTTTGCATTATGACAAAGGAAAGTTCCTCTTGGTTGCGCCGCATTCAAAAGATGCACGGGCGTCATTTACAAGTCTGATGAAAAAAGTGATGCGGAAAAAGCCCTTTTTATTGTTCTCTGGGGGCATTTGAAGTCATTTCCATACCCACCAGGAGCATTTTACACGTTTGTAAAAGGCGTTAGTCACTGATGGTAATTGCACACAGAAGTTATGAGAGCTAGATAGTTAGTTGCACATTTATTTATTTGTCCTTTGTCAAATATTCCTTACATGTATCAGATTTACTGGAAATGCTTTCTGGCTTGCGCCGTCAAAGCATTTGGGTCCACTTAAAGAAAAATGATATAAAGCCAGATGAAACGAGATTAAAGGAGACTTTGAAAAACAAACTAAACAAAACTTTAAAATACAGATTGCAGCCTGGAGAAGGCAAAGCAGTTGGTGTTTGTTTGGCCGGATAGGCATCCTGTACCTTGACCCGAGCTCAGCAAATGACAACCAAATGTACTCGGTCGTGCCACTGCGAACACATTAAAAGATCTGCGCCTGCGATTATGTCATTGTGCGTTTGGCCTGCAAACTGGCTGTTATCGGCCTCCAAAAGAGAAGGAAATCTAATCTCAGCTCGTCGGTTGAGCAGAACTGGAAGTTATTAAGCGGGAAACCTGACTGAGAGCGTGAGCTGACACCAACACACAGGCCTGCGTGAGGAAAAAGCATCAGTCATAATAAAGTGCAGTTCCTGAAGTGACCGCCGTGTTTTCTTAACCAGCTGACTAGTGGCGAATCGTGATAACTGGATAGCAAGTGACCGCGCCGTGTTGCTCGCTCCTGTTTTGCTTCCCTTGGCGATGGCATCGATTTAATCATTTCCTTTTGTGAAAAACAGCGTGTTCATTATAAGAAAAATATTGTTGTTGTTGTTGTTGCATTTGCCCCTTTTCTGCCTCAGTTGTGACTTCCAGCAGCTGAGAAAAAACAGATCACCGCAGGATGTAACCTTCTTGTGCCCAAACCAACATTCCTCCGGCTACCGCCACTTTTTTTTTTGAAAATTGTGGTTTTGCTGGTACCCAGACACATGCGTTCTGTTAGTTCATGTGGTAAACTGGATATTAATTTCCTTGTCCTCGTGTTCTCTTGTCCCTTTGTGCTCCTGGCATCCCAGCTATGCTTCTTTCGAATCACTGTGACTTTAAATCCAGATGAGTCCTGGTTTTCATATTGTTACTTTTACTGATGATGCTACTAGATCCACTATGATGAATGACAAAACTGCCAACATCTATCTCTATTATCTAAGGAAATAGGGCTCCAATTCTGGCCACAGTTCAAAGACACAGAGTCACAGTTTGTGCTGCTAGCAGGATGGGTCCATTTCAGCAGTGGTGCAGATAATTAAAAAACGGATGTCAAAAATAAGATGGTAACTGGATTATAAATGTGCCCTGAGGTGGTGTTCAGCAGGGTCACCTGTACTGTCACACATCAAGGCTGGGTGGGTAGGTGCGGTCTAAGTGTGTGCTGACAGCCAACAAACATGCGGATGGTGACAGTGACATATGAGCGACATGTATTACAGATATATGGCACGTTCGGGGCTGAAGGACCTCAGGTGTAAAGTGTAGGAGGGAGGGTCTCTAATTGGTTTTTGATGGAAGACGGGCAGGGGGCTCAGCGGTCGCAGTTTGCCGGGGGATGCTTGTTTGTTCAATGGAACTGAGCGGTACAAAATGCTGCTCGTGCCGAATAAGAGCAGAAATAAGTTGACCAAATGGAGAGCAGAGAGGAGCAACAAGGAGCCAAGCAGTCACACGGGAGAGAACAGAAGAATCTGGCCAATCACAGAGAAGAGAGGGGCTGTAAGGAGCCAACCAGATGAAGAGGCAGGGGAGCAGTCAAAAAATGGCCAGTCTGAGAGGAAGGAGCACTGAGGAAGCAACCAACCAGAGTGGAGAGAAGAGGTCTGCTCCACTTAGAATGCCAGCATAAGGTTTCAGAATGAGGGAATGGCATGTTTAGAATGTACCGTGTACGATAATGTTTGTTAAAAAAGCGTCAAACGGGAAAGGCCCTGACTGCTTGGTTAGTATGAGAACGTTGCTGGTCTTGTGTCACGTGTCTCCAAGAGGCCTGGGGTTCTGACCATGCATCTCACTGGGAGATTGTGCAGGGCACAGTGACAGTGGCCCTCGGAAGGATGAGGGGCTGGGAGAGGCCAGGGTCTCACACTGTCAACCAGACTTGCGCAGCATGAGGGGAAGACAAACACGGCCTTCTGCGGTGAACCAGCAACAGGGCGTTGGTTTAAGAGCAGCTGCCACTGTGAGCACTAACATCTCGAGTGTATCAGAGGAAACCCCGAGACCGAACATCAGAGTGGCTCAGAGAGGGCACAGCTACCAGTAACATTTTCTTATTTATGACCTATAAAATTGTAAGTAATTTGGCGGTTTCCTTTAATGGGCAACAAAGACTGCTTTAAGGGTTCATTTTATCGTAACTTTAATCATTTCCATATTAAATGCCTGACTGTCAAAATGAAAATGATGTCATTGTGATGCTCGGCTTCTGTGCGCCACTGTCCGTCCTTTGCCTTCAAACATTTGTGGCTGGCGAAGTTGAAAAATATGTGAATTGCGCTGTGATTTATTTATAGCGTTTTTTTTAACAGCAGGGGGAAAACAAGCCCTTGTGGAAGTTGTGATGATACTTGGAAACACCACAAATTTCATAGCAGCTCTTTGTCCTATGAATCAGTTTTAAGCATCATAAATTATGTGAGTATGTGTGTATATGTCATTCATTACGCTTAGTTTCTTAACAGATGGTTTTACTGAGCCACACAGTGCAATTCAGATTAAGTTCCCCACCTAAGGGTACAGCAGCAGGGCCCCTTGGGTGTGCACCCTCAACGTTTAGTCCTCGCAACCAATTCCTTAACCACTATATACTGCTGTCAGCTCCCTGTGTTATAAAGATCTTTACGTTTAGCACAAAGCAACAACAGTGTCGGGCTTCTGGCTGTTTCACAAAAAATGTCTCGAAACACATCAGAAAAGCAGCAGGATGATGGGAAGGAGAAACTGGTGCTACACTGATGACAAACAAAACAAAAAGGAATAGATTAAACGGAACAGGGAAGGTGATATTTGGTGCACCAGGGTGGCCTGGAAGTCAAGAGCTTGGAATGAATTGATCCACAGATTAAGTTACAGATGTATTCATTACCTTTCTTGTGCTATTATTCAAAAAAATGCACACCGGTGTCCAATTCATCATAAGATGAGGTTTACAGAGTGAATTGAACAGCAGGGGATGCTGGGATGTGCGCTCCCATGATGGCTTTTTACAGTATATATTACATGCATCCTTAAATGCACCTGGAGGCCTCATGATATGCATGACACCTGGATATTTTTTCACGTACACTGAATAGGCTGGGGATTAAAACACTACAAAAATAGTGTTTCTCACAAACAACCTATTGTTCGATTAGGAATTTATTGCTCAAGGAGCCATCGCAGGCCATTCTGAATTGAGACGTTTTCATATTAAATTGTTTTGACCGAGGCAAACATTTTATCTCTTCTTAAATGTAATTTGAAATGTTTAGATACTGACGGGAAAATACTGCTGCTTTCATGACCTGCTACGGTTGACTGGAATATATTAAAACATCTGCCCAATATTTTTAATGTATGAAAAAGGGCAGATTTCATGGATGCTGGGTGGGGCGCTTCTTTAAATATAATCCTGGGAAATCCACCAGTTCATCTGGGGCGGCAACAGAACAGCTGAGAAAATTTTGCGGCGAGGTGCGCCTACAGAAGTTTGTCCCCTGAATAAGGAAACAACAGGCGCTTAATTCTGGCAGCCATTAGTTTTTTTTTTGGGGGGGGGGGGCTTCAATGGGGCAGGGAAGACACAGGAGCTTCTGTATTGCCTAGTGTTTCTAATGTCTTACATCCTCCCAGGGAGGCACCGAGATCCACAGCTTAAGCACTTGATCACTTTTGTGCAGTAGAGCCGGGCCCTGGTGGGTCTCTCCATCGCAACCCCCCCATCCCCTGGGGAGCCGCTGTTTGTAATTACTGGCCAAACACAGTTTGGTCAGATGTCATGGGATGAGGTAACTGTGTCTGCCTTGTGAGAATTACTCTGTCAAATATTCCTAATGAGCCCTGTACATTTGGAAAATAAGGCTTGCTCATGTGCTGGATTGAGGAAAAAACAAAAAAAGACTTGCATCCAGGAGTGGTGGGTGAATATAGTTCCCTAAAAGAACATGTTACAGCGCTTATATTTTTATTTAAAGCATTTTCCAGAGTTCACAGGTTTGCAACACTGCCTTCATTGCCGCACTCAGAACATACTGAATTCAGCTCAGTTCAAATCAGTTGAATCCATTTTATTTTACAGTCTATTCATCTCACACAGCAGCTGAGAGCTCTGAAGAAAATGTCAAGAGACAAGGCAGAAACAAATATGACATGTAAAATATGCCTATAGATAAATGGAGTAACTGTAACAACTGTATTTGGTAGAAAAGCTGTAAAGTAAGTCAGCTGGCAGTTGAAGAGGGGAAAACAGACAGACAGAAAGACTACACAACGGTCTAAGACATTAGTATAGATGTATTTTCACCTTTCTGTTTCCTAGAATGCGTCTGTGTCCTGCCCTCTGTGTCCTGCTGCTTCCGGCTGGGCTCAGAAGTGGGATCGCAAGTAGCAGATTGCTCGTGACGCCCACCTAGACGACATTATGGGTCGGTCTGTGGAAAGCGGCGGTGGTGACGGCCTTCCTCTAGAATCTCACTTTAGCCGTGACTCCCGGTGACCCTGCAGACTGACGGTTTGCAGAATAGAGAGGAAAAAGAGAAGGAAAACAAGTGGGTCATGCAGGGAGGCGGTAGTGCCAGTGAGTCAGTCACTGCAGAGGGGAAAAAGAAGATCTTTATATGGGACATGGTGACCAGTAATGTTGTGGTATGAAATTTTTACAGTATAATCACTGACTTGACAAACACAGTGGTTGTCAACAGTGTCACGGTATAATGTGATCTTAATTAGAGATTCTATTGTTTACATTGTGACCTGCTGATGACTCCCAAACTGCCCTTCGCCTATATATATATATATATATATATATATATATATATATATATATTTACCGGATGTCCAGATTCATGGGGTTCTCAGATGCACAGGGTGTGAGGCAGACTTGGGTTTTTGTCCTGACCTGTACATAAGGCAAAGGGCACAATATATATATATATATATATATATATATATATATATATATATATTTTACAGGATCTATTTCATTTATCCATTATGAATGAATGTCCAGATTCATGGGGTTCTCAGATGCATAAGCTGTGAAGCACGGGAGTCACACAGGCTCACTAAGGGCAAGTTGATGTGACTAATTCACTTGAAGCACACGACTTTGGACTGTGAGAGGAAACCAGAGGAACTACGCAAACACAGGGAGAACATACAAACTCCACACAGACTGAGCTACACTCAAATCCACCTCCGAACCCCCAGCCCAGGAGCTGTCAGGCAGCAGTGTTGCCCGCTGCACTGCCATGCCGCTCATCTTAGGAGAATGAAGGCCTGACCGAACCTTTTTCCAATGTGTGAGAAGATGCAAAGATCTTTCCTCGGTAACAGCTGCACTTCTGTGCAAGACTCACATGCTGGAAAAACATTTCAACTCCATTTGTTTGACCTCAACACATGTGCAGTTTGTTACTTAGCAACCATCGAAAATACAGTAGAAAAATTTTCAATTGGACTTGCAGACATGAGTCTGGTTGTGGAAGCCTGAAGAAAAATTATGCATTAAATTATATTTTATTGTTACTTTAAGCATCAGATAGTGGAAAGACTTTCATGGTTTCATTTAAGGGTAATTTATCTTATTGCAGTAGATGCAGATAAATTTCTCAGTGCTCCTTTTTCCATAATGGGGATATTAAATCAATATTAAATGATAGGTTTCATATAGAACTGGAGATAGCAAACATTTTTTTCGTGATATAGCTTTTTTATTTATGCTTCTTTATTTCAAGAAGACAACTGAAATTTCAAATATGAACACTTACTGACCTCAGTATAAGTTACATAACAAAAAAGGATGCCTTGTATTTCAGCATATTTTTAAAAACTTGTAAAAGCTTAATCTTCAGCTATTTACATTACTTGTGGGAGATGCAAAATTCATTTTCCCTTGTTTTACTGGAAAAAACATATCAGATTTAATAGGGTTTGTGAACTAAATCCATGTCATCCAGTACCGAATGTGCCAATTTGGATTTTTATGGGGGAAGTAATTTTCTCCGTATAAAAGATACTGTATCACTCACCACATTTATCCCATCAGCCAATCTGGGTGGGGAGAGAAGATGATTTTATAAGCACACATTCTTTTTAATATGAAAATCCTTCTGCGTTTGTTATAATATCACGCTACTTACACACTGAAGTTGTTTTCATCCTTTTTAAGATGTACCAGCAAATCTCCATGCAAGGTGAGTTGGGTAAGAAACGGAGCGGTCCTCCAGACTGGGCCATCGTCTCTGGTCTTATTCTGCTCCCTAAGAAATATCTATGAAAATGAAAGTAAACGTTTTCAATGAGCGGAGAAGTGAAATAAAGCAAAGAAGCGCCTGTTCAATATTCAATACACATCTGTGACTGCGAGACAAAAATAATACAATGAATGTTAACTAAACCTAACAGTAACCCATCAGATAAATTTGCTGTGACAGATTTTTCTCAAAAAAACTCAAAAGTGTTGCAATTTCTTGGCAATACATGCAATACAGGCCTGAAATGTCACCAGAAGGTCAGTCTCTGTCATCCGAAGATCAGTCCCCACCCTGTTACAGTTATATTCAGCTGCACTTTCAGTCCCAGGGCCTTCAGCAGGAATGGCTGGAAACGTCCTTTCAACTCTATTTAAAATCAATGATCATGTCCTTGGTTTTCAAATTCAAATGACAAGTGTTTCACTGCGCATAACAGCGAGCACAGCAGCCAAAGCACAACATTAAAGAGCTCAAAAGTATCAATATATACTTATCAGCACATGAAAATGTGCACATTGTTTGACAAATGCTGTCTTCTCATGTCCACTTTAACACCAAACCCCACACTTACAGAAAGTTTGAATAATCACTTCTGCATGTCTCTCCCTTGCTTTTCAGTAACTTACCTTGTCCCTTTCATTTTGAATTAATATCGCAGGTTATTACCAGCCTTAGGCTCAAAAGGGTTTAGAAACGCAGGACCATAGTCTGATGTTGTGGGTTCAGATCCCAAGAAACGCCCTGGGAGAACTGCCAGCTGCTTAAATTACACATGAGATGAAAAACATGGAAGATAAACTAACTGACAATGATGGCATCGAAAACGGGGAAATGATTTCTAACAGTTAATTACAAAATGTAAGAAGAATTTCCGTCGTGGCCCCTCACGTTCGTCCTCCTCCTGAGAGCTGCGCTATACGTCCGAAACAAGCGGAGCCCTAATTCTGTGGAGCTGCTGTAATGCACAAAGCAAAAGGCTGAGGGCATTCTTGGACTGACTAGCAGGCGCAGCTCATCCCACATCTTTTTATATCTGCTCAAATCCCTGATGGAAAAGGAAAAAGAAGAAAACCGAGCCTTTGTTTTTTCCTGATTTTAATTGCCCTTAAATTGGTGCATGAAGAGCTGCGTTATAAATACCTACTGTGGCGGTTTCCCTATTTTGCAGCAGCTAAATCTGTTGACGGCTGTGACCACATCTTCACTTGGGACTTTATATTAAAACGCACAACTTAAAGGCTTCGGGATGTTCCAGGTATATTTCAATCTGTAGTGTTGTGAGTTCTCTTTATTTTAGTTCGGGATGCAAAGGCACACGTGCGAGGTGGCTCCACCCACATCGATGACATCATTATTTCCCCGATGAGCCACGTGACTTTTGTCAGCCGTGTACTGAACTCTTGGTCTGGGCCCTTCGTGGTCAAACAGCTGTGTGTGCACGAGGCCGCTAGCTCAAGGGCAAAGTTTTTTGCACTGTTCTCTCAGAATCGTGTTCCTCATGACAGAACATACCTTCGACTGACCGTCAATAGCATCGGGAGAAGCGCATGAATGACCTGACTTAGCAAAACCTCTCTGCTGGACATTGCTGGACAGCAAACGATAGGTCCTCAGTGGCCACATGTCATACATGTGAAACCTTCTGGACCTTGCAGGGGTGCACAGTTCTAAAGTAGTAGGAAGGATGGGAGGGGCTTAATAAATATTATAGCCTCGCCTCCTCCAAGTAAATACCAAAATCTGCCTTATTTCTTTCAGAACTTTCCATGCAGAAAAGACAAACTGTTACATATCAGTTAAAATTTCATGCTTTGTTCCTAAAGTCAGAAATCAGCAAACATGCTTGAGATTTATTTCTCACTCAAATTCTTATTGACTTAGGATAGGATAGGATTTTATTGTTCCCTGCAGCAAAATTTACCAATATAGCAGCTGGACACAGAGGACGCATATCAAGAGTAAACAATAAATACTAATAAATGATAGATAGATAGATAGATAGATAGATAGATAGATAGATAGATAGATAGATAGATAGACAGGGCAAACAAAGAAACAAATAAATAGTAAATATCAGAAGACTGAGTCTAATAGTTGACGGGTCCTTGTGAGGCATTATGGAGGCAGGTGGCTATTTGTAAGAAGGACCCAGAAGCACCTTTCACTGTACTTCAATCAAATAACCTGCTGGCTTAAAGAGCTCATGCTCATCACTTCATTTAGGAGATATGAGCCAATGTCCATGATGGACCGCAGCTTCCTCCTCTGTTATTTGTCCACACCTGAATGTTAAATCATTTTCTTGCTGCTGTTTGATGATAAAGAACACCTGAAAAGCAGGTGACATGTAAATGTGCACTTTCTAAGTAAACCACTTCAGTGACCAGAGTGGTGTGTGCTTGGCGCTCAGGAGAATATGCAGAATGAGATCCTGGAACAGTGGCATGTTTTCATTGTCAAGCTGATCTTTGGACTTCTGGGAACTAAACATTGAGTAATTGTGTAGAAACTGGACGCAATTTGAAATTTCCCTCTAAACAGACTATAATTCTAAAAATAATTGCAAAATTGAGGAGGAGTCAAAGCCAACCTCCTCTCTGGCCAGTGGTGTTCGTGGGTGCAATATAGGATGGGTTTACAATATGTAAGAAATGACGGCAGTTTTTACTTCTCCAAGTCCTGACCTCCTTGTGAGTTCCCAGCATTAAAATGAATCCTCTTCAAAGAACCGGTCTATTGCTGCACGGACAGCGTATTTACTTGTGCGATCATTAGAACAGCAGCCGGGAAACACGTTCCTCATGTTTCTGCTCTGTGTGCCTTCGGCTCATTTTACCGTGCGGTCTGTGCTCTTTTTCGGTTCTGTCTTAGTGTTTCTCCAACGTCATGTAGACACTGAGTAACTGTGTCACGAGGCTGGAGGGGAAATATATTACCGTGGTGAATCGAGGCTCACAGCCTGCCATCCTGCTGAAGGGCCACTGTGAGCATGACTGGCTTTAGCCATAAATACCTCCAAATTGCACCGTTCTCACAAATGGTCCAGTTGCTATCATGTGCTGGGAATTAACGCACAAAAACAACACTTTGGTGTCCTATTTGATAATAAGCATGTCAGGGTGTACAATAAAGATTGATCTTCTTTCTAGGTATCCCCGATTGGACTGTTTGATGCAGTTTTAAACTGATTGTATATTTTATTATTAATATTATTATTATTATTATTATTATTATTATTATTCACCATTATTTAACTGATGCATTTGTCCAAGATCATTTAGAAAGTTATGTTTGTATACTGTTTTTATACTATGTTTGTTTATACTGTTTACTGTTTTTGTTCAACACTCTTCTGCAAAATGGTGCAAGATGCTTGCAGTGATTTACCCAGGTATAAAGCAGGACAATTTTATCGCTATTATGCTGATCAAGGGTCCAACAGCAGGAGGAGGGAGTTGATCCCAGGTTGTTGGATCATCAGGCTACTACATGTCCCACTGCCCCATTCTAGCTTACTTCATGGCATAGTGATGTTCCATTATTTATGTGCTTTGAATATCTGAGTTAAGATGCAAAACGCTGCTTGATCCATATGACAAGAACAAAACTGTGAGGGAGCGTGAGATCCAGTGAGGAGAGCTGGCCAGCAGACTGCTATTAAATGGAAATTTGAACTTCTGAGTGATAGAAAGGAGATGTTGCAAACCCACGTCCAACTCAGAGTGTGATTTCATAATGCTTTCTGAGAGCCAGTGTTTGAACTGGGCATCTTATCTCAGAGTTAAAGAATTACCAACACAGCCTGCCAGATTTCTGCTCATCAATACGGCCTGTGAACAGGAAAAAAAGCCCTCAAACGGGGTGGGTTCGAAGAGTCCAGGTAAATATTTACAAACGTTGGCCAGCTTTCTGTGAACAAACGGGGGGTGAAGATGGCAGGTTGAAGTACCGCAGTGTCGGGTGGACTTGAAGATGTGACACTGTCCTCCCGGCTGTTGGCCACACACCGTCTTGCAAATTACATAACCGACATAAGCCCCACTGGAGCTCGGCCACATTCTCAGTATCACACAAGATAAAGCATCTATCTTAGTTCATTTGATTTTCAAAGGCTGCTTTAGGAGGACAGTGACTTCCTCCACAGCAATCTGTAGTGCACATCTCTTCATTTGGCGCAGTATGAAAATGACCTGTTTGAAAGGCGTATCCTGTTGACGGATGTCCCACCCAGGGACAAAACAGTGCCGGGGTGTGGGAAGGGGAAAAAGGCCGTCCCTCCTGCCATCTGAGCTGAACGTATCAGAACGATGTTCTTGTGTCTTCCGCCATGCATGACTGGTCTCCCCAGGGTTGGCGCCCTCCAGAGGCTGGGTGGGACCGCAGACGTCCCAACTTAAATCGGCCACTCCCAGACGCCAGTGGCACGGCGGCCTATGGGTTGAAAAGGAGGTTCGCCGGGACCTTGTGGAGACACCATTCAGCACCGCGGACAGCGCCAGGGCTGCCGCTGACTGCTGAAGGACAGCCTGCGGTTGACTGTCAGGAGAGGACGGCTTCCCCAGGAGATGCAGGGAGCCCCCCAGCCAGCCACTGCTCCCCGGTCCACGTTCTAGTTAGGGCCACAACGCAGAAGTACAGCAGGGAAGCAGGAGCTCCATGTCACTTGACAGACATATGACTTCAAGATTGCTTCTTCAAATGTCAGAAATGGAAGGTGCTTAAATTAAATTGCAAAATGGTAATAAGTAATACCATACATGGATAAATTTTGCTGTTATTCTGATAACTTCTCAAGAAGAAACCTAATTATAGGGATGCATATATAGATTACATGCATTATGCATGGGTAATACGCCTATATTTAATTTTTTTCTCTGGAAAACCTGATTTCCACCCCATTTTCATTGACTTCACTAAACCAACACAAAAAAGTGGTGTTAACAATGAGATGCCTCCAGAATTGTGCTGGACATTACTGGGGGGGGGGGGGGGGGGG
>UFQX01000759.1:168683-197877 GCA_900497675.1 Arapaima gigas | reverse complement strand
AAAAAAAAAAAAGGGGGGGGGGGGGGGGGGGGGGGGGGGGGGGGGGGGGGGGGGTGAGGCCTGGAGATTTAAATAGAGCACATAGATATGTGAGTTAAAGCTACATGCGGGGTTGTTGATAACACACTGGAGATAAACCTTGACCTCACATGACTTATGAGAATACCAGCTATCATTGCAGGCCCAGGAATCCTGAGCTTTTAGTCTCAAAGGACCTTTTTCAGGGGTGAGTCAGTGGTCTCAAAGCAGATACCAATATATGTGACTTATGGCCTCTTTGCTTTATCTGATGGTGAATCCTTAGCTGATGGGGCCATTTCCATATGATGCCTGTATGACTGAGACTTTCATGTGAAACAGGGCATTAATTACTCGACACAAGTATTAAACTCTATTTACTTCATTTACAGTGTTTATAGCAGTGCCAAGTTTTTTTTTCCACTTTTCTGTCACAAGCTGTTAGTTTTGTTAAACTCCTTACTTATACTTCATAAATCTGCATCCATCTGTGGACACTTGATGATCCCACTCAAGAGGGATTCAAAGGGGTGACTGTTGTCAGTTTTGTGGTGGAATGAGTTCCCTCTGTCCCTCAGAGCTGCTAAATCCCACCCAGCACTCAAGAAGGGTCTTAAACCCATCTCTTTGGTATTTGCTTCTCTCCTGACCTCCTGACAGTTGCATAAAAGAGTCCAGCACCATCTCCTATGAATATCATGTATTTGCTGTTTGAAGATCACTTCTATAGCCAGCTACTTGATGGTATCAGACAAGCATCCTAGTTCTGTATCTAAAGCTCTTCAACTTTTGTTCTGGCACTTTCATGCAATCACACCCCATGGTTAAAATGACATCTTTCTCCAACATTAATTTTAATATAATAAAAAGTTTTTGTGGGGGGATTTTGATACATCTCTACAAAAAGACACCTTTAGGGACCCGTGCTTCTGTGGAGGTTTTATTTACTCAATGAAATTGTTTCTCCAGCTGTGATCTTCGCTCTCAACCAAGGACAGAGCAGTAGAAATCATAGGCTGTGTTGGTCACAGTGTTGCACATAAGCCACAGATTGTAATGAAATGATATAACGTCTGAACTTAATACCGTTTGGCCTTCCGCCTCAAAACCATAAAAGCGTATTTACGTGGTCATCGATATGATCATCCTTTTAACCATTCATTAAGAAGAAAAGCAGTCTTTCAACATTATGTCATGTGGTTTTGCAGCTGAGTCGCTCGACAATGCACAGCTTGAAGGTCTGTAGAGAAAGAAAGAGAGAGTCATACGGGTCGTTTACCGCTCGCTCTTTGAAGACTAACAATTGTGTTTTTGTTTGTGCCGAAAACCACACAAACTCATTTTTTGTTGCATAACTTGGCTTGTCCTTTTCAGTTTTAAACTCACATCGAGGCTTGTTGAAATCCGAATCCAAACGGAGAAGTGAAACCATTTTGCTTGTTTATGAGAGCTGAGTGTGTGGTGCCTGTTTGCCCAATTCAGTCCGGAAGTGTAACATCAGCAAACCTCAAGCCCTGCCAATTCCTGAAATAACACTTTCCTCCCCTATTTTTCCTCTTTGTGCTTTTTTAAAAATCTGATCATAGTGCAGGTCTATAAACTGCTTGTTTGTGCTCTGCTCAGTATGATAAAGAAGATACTTTCACAGCTGTATGCTATGATAAAATGACACAATCGGAACCTCATCATCTCCTCTCCACACCAGGTCATCTTCACTCCATCTCCTCACCATACCAGGTCATCTTTGCACCATCTCCTCACCACACCAGGTCATCTTCACTCCATCTCCTCACCATACCAGGTCATCTTCACTCCATCTCCTCACCATACCAGGTCATCTTCACTCCATCTCCTCACCACACCAGGTCATCTTCACTCCATCTCCTCACCATACCAGGTCATCTTCACTCCATCTCCTCACCATACCAGGTCATCTTCACACCAGCTCCTCACCACACCAGGTCATTATTCCATAAATTATAATCAAAAGTTTTTTTTTTTAACATTTACAAAATAACTCACAGTCTTGACAACAGGAGCTGATAGGAAATAATGCCTCTGAACATGAAATATCAGCAAGTCAAAGGTGTCATTTTAATGAATATCATAATGAATTATTGTTACCTAATTGGTGTCGATTGTATGTTTATATTTGGGAATTAAACGAAAATAACATGCAATACAGATATGTGGTTGCAACAAGTCAACTTTGAACACCCTCCCCCACCCTCACTGTGCCATTTGCTCTGCACGGTTGGGAAATATTGGGAAGATGAGGGAGGTGAGGCCATGGCGCCCTGTGGACATTTGCTCAATGTGGCCCTTGTGTGTCACTTGTCATGGTTTGCCCCAGGGACACAGGTTTACCCCCCAACACCCCTATCCACCCCTGGTCTCCCTGTCATTCACTACTGGGGATTTGATAGGTGGCCTCCCAGCAGAGATCATCACTGAGCCCCCTCTCCACCTCCACCACAGGTGACTGTCCTTCAGTAGGTCTCAGGGACCAGCACACAGTGCACACCTGCTGGGCGTCACTTGGAGATCTGTTCACACTTTCCACTCAAACCCCAACTGGAGAGCTCCCAAATTAAAGAGGAGTAAAACCCAGAACATTTTTCTCTTTTTTTTCCTTTTCTGACATTGCTGCTCTGGTAATTTGCTTTATTAATCCTGCAGTGCATGAGAGATTAGAGGTACAGTATATAAGTAGCAGTGAACATGTGTAGCAAACAAGCTTCTGAGGGATGAATTGAGCCTCTGTTGTGCACCACGGGACACGTGGGTATGGTCTTCTACTGCACTCGAAGGTCACAGTTGCACGGTTTTGGGACACAGCCTGATGACAGGTCTGACTGAGGGCTCACGTACCATCCCGTAAGTCCAGGCCTCAATAGGCTGAGCCGCAAACGTGGGTTGCCTGCTTGATGACCCCGAGCCCCTGTTGTGGACCCCTGCACCGCTGGGCCCCCCCCACCAATCCCCGGCCCCCCTACCTCAGAGACCGGCGAGAGTGAACTGGGCAGCAGATCACACACATTCTCCACTCCTGAGCAATGAAAACAGACGGCGTGGCGCTGGAGTCCAAGTCTAATCTCGCTGGCACCCACCGCAGGGACTGGCCCACCAGATGAAAAACACACGCTCTCCAGGGCAGGAGCCCCAGACAGCTACGCTAAATTCCTTGCGTGGAGGTAACGGTGTAAATATTTGTGTGCAACTTTGCCATTTTTTGTTGAATCATGCAGAAAGGATGTCGAAAAGGGGCGGGCCACACAAACACGGGCCTATAGGTCCTATTTGATCTCACAAGCTAAGCCCTGGGTGTTTGTTTATCTGCTGGAAAACAGAACTGAGGCTGACAAATTCACCTGAAACCGAACTGTGCCAAAACCGCAGAGGCTAGAATGTGGAATGAAGGAACGCGATCCATCTATAAAGACCTCCTGCATGCTTTATCGCATCCTCCGGAGCCTCTGACAGGCCTCCCGTGAAGCAGTGTCAGCAGGACACCCCCAGAGATTCCTTTTTTTTTCAGGCAACAAAAAACCAACAAACACTTCGGTCGTCCTCGTGGCTGCAGCTGAAGTGGGTTAGCAGACTCGGAAAAGTGATGTAATTTTTGAAAATGAGGGTAGTTACATGTGCTGCGAGATGTTTAATGATCTGACCACGCATGTCTTGTCAGACTTCGGAACCTGGGAAGGAAAACATCGCAGCCGGGGGGATAGGCGGGTTCAAACACTTCATAAAGTTGAACAAACAAGCAGTAAAACGTTACAGAAAACACCTGCTTCCGCAAAGAGCTGTAAACATCTTTTACATAAGTCAGCTTTGGACCGGACTTAGGAGTAGTTTTACTGGAACGCCGGCTCGAGGCTCGATCCCAGAGATGCCGCGGATGCCGGGACGTCCAGGCGAGGCTTTCCTTTTTGTGTGCCGCCGTGGCGAATGAAGTCATCCTCCATAAACAGCCCCGAGCGGTCCACTCCCTCTCTTCCCCCGAATGAGCTGTTAGTGGCCGACGCGATGCCTCGCTTTCTTCCGGATCCCCAAACCTTCAGGAAATGGCAAGCGCATGCCGACAAAGGCCCAGAATGCCGTGCGAGCGCCACTCGCTTCCCCTCCTCCATCTCCTCTGTACATTTTCTTTGAATAATTAATGCCACCGCTCCATTGACATGAAAGAATGTGACATCCAAACCAGGCCGCTGCCTGCTCAGGAGGCTCTGAGGTTCAATGGAAGGCCTGCAGAAAGAGACCAAAGGGGGGATTAATTAGTCTTTCTTCCACACTTCTGTTCTCACGTTTTCTGTTTTTCTTCTCCCCGCCCCTTTTCTCTTTTTTTCAGCTGGCTCGTGAATAGGCAAAGGTGAAAGGTCACTTATTGAGGAAACTCAAATCGGGAGAAGTCTTCAAAGCATGCCACCCGCACTTAGGGAGAAAAGCCCGGTGATTTAGTGGGTCTAACTCAGAGCGGTCCGGACGAAACAGAGGGGTAATGTCATAGGTCGCATTCCTGGGCGGCGCGAGACCGGTGCCCCGTGCCCCTCCTGATTGCTGACTAATCAAAGGTCTGAAAGGGGAAGCGGCGTGGGGGCCAGAGCCCTGCTGGGGTGGGTGCGGGTGCTTGCCCCGTCCCTCAGCCCTTATTTCCCCCATCATTGTCAGGGACCGCCGCTCCCCCATCGGTGCTCTTTCGCTGCTGTCCTCCCTGCTCTGCGCCGTCCCACCCAGGAAACCGGCTGAGCCACGAGTCGGAAGCGGTCGGGAGAGCCACACGTTGCCGGGCTGTTGGCACATTGAGAAAATTGCTGGCCTCAAGTGCAGGAGGGTCATGAGACCACCATTTGTTCACCCATCTCGCTCTTTCCTCCATGGTGACTTACACAGGTTTGTGCACTGGACTGCTTATTAAGGTCTTGCACTGATTTACCCATTCATACACAGAGAATACAGATACGCATGAATAATAATAGCTCATTTTGAGGTGGTTTTGTGCTATGGGTCTAAACATAAGTTTTTATATAAAAATATGTATATTTTTATATTGCCTATATTTCAATATAATTGTGAATATTTGAGTATATTTCTGGATTAGTGGAATCAACAAACTCGTATGAAAAGAATGGTTCCATCGCGGGTCAGAGCCCTGATTGTGGAGGCCACGGCAGAGGCCGGGATGAGGAGAAAGCTGGGTTTCATCATAGACGTTGGCTCACATCCCCTAAATAAAGTGATCAGCATGAGCTCTTTTAGCCACCAGGCTATTCGAATAAGGTGCAGTGGGTCCTTCTTGCCAACAACCATCTGAGCCCATAATGCCTCACAAGGACCTGTCAACTATTAGACTCTGCTATTAGACTACTAGTCTTCTGATATTTGTTTGTTTGTTTGTTATGCTTCTGTTGTTTATTTATTGTCATTTGTTGTTTTTTACTGTTGTTATGCGTCTTACACGCGTCTTATGTTGTGTGTCCTCTGTGTCTGGCTGCTGTACAGGTTAATTTCCCCGTGGGGATCAATAAAGTTCTATCTTATCCTGTTCTACTCGAAATTTACATTTAGCTGCAAATGTGCTTATCAGTGAAGAGGTGCTCAAGCCGGGCAAATGTGTCACAAGACATTAACAATGGTTATAAATTCATATCCATTTCATTTTTAGTGGAAAATGCAAGTCAGGCAATTCATTGTAGCAAATCACAGCTTCTCCTTTATTGTTCTTCCAGTTGCTGAAATATTGTCATGCTGAAGATTTCACTGACAGAAGGAATGACCAATATTCACCATCACACACAGCAGGTAAGTTTCAAACAAACGCAGGTCACAGCCGTGAAACGTACTTGCAGAGAAATGGCACTAAATGGAAGAGGTTTGTGCAATGTTTTTGAGACGTGACTGGGACAGAGACCCGTTACAACACTTGCGCGCTCGGGCGTCCAAGTTTTTCAGTTTTGTTTGGCACCTGCTCTGTGGAACACCCACGTCACCAGCGAACCACATGCTCTCCGTCAAAACGGCACAACAGCATTCTCCTCATTCTTCTCCTAATACTTTTGTTTTTCACAGTTGTGTCCCTTCAACTCTCGGGCTTCCTTTAATCGTCCGTGGCGGCCATGGGCAGTGACGACAGGCCGGACTTGAAATCAGCGATGTGTCAGCCATATTGGAGCCCCTGGAGCTCACGCCTCATTGAGGAAGCGCCGGGTGCCCGATGTAGAAACCCTTAGATAAATGGACATGTGGTTTCCCGCACAAGCCTCCAGCTTCTGGTAAAGCGAAGTTCAAACAAGGAGGCATTCTGGGAACAGCTGACTTGACAAATGTTATGCGTTTGCTCTCCCTCTCACAAAAAAAGCAGTTTTTTTCCTATTTTTTTCATTGTCTTGTTTTCTGGCTGCCTCCCCGGTGAGCTCTGTATTTGCACACGTGTTGTGTTTACGCATTTTTCCCGTCCTTCGCTCCAAAGCTCCTCTCTGGCCGCTTGTGTGTGGGACACAACGTGGGGTTGCTGGTGAATAGTGACAGATTTGCGTAGAGAGTGCAAATCGGTCGCCCACGGAGCTGAGAAGACCCGGTCCGGCCTGTTTATCACTTCGGTTAGCAGATGGGTTCGCTGGCACGGGGCAGGTCTGTGTCACTCCGCCTCTGACTAAAAAACCTGCTTATTTCTCCCCAGGCCTGCATGCTTGTGTATGCCGGGTGTCCCTCCTCGGACCCGTGGTTGCCGAGCCCTAACGCTCACCGTCGCCTGCAGCGACTGGCGGGAACGGACATTCACAGCTCCACTGCCGCTCCTCCTATAGATTCTTTCTGGAAACATCTGACAGGTCCGGCTGCAACATGAGGGACTCCAGGGATCACTGCAGCAGTGGCCTGCAATAGGGCCCCTTTTCCAGCGTTGGAATGGGGGTGACACTGATCTTGTCACCTTTCCCCATCAAAGCCATTTTTGCCACAAAAATGGCAGGTGTCCTACCATCCCGGATGTAGCCAGCTGAGGGAGCACAGGCTTCGAGAGCCAGGCCATCGTACGGATGTTCCCAGACTACGGTGCCTCCCCTCCCGTTCGCTTAATTGTAGATCTCGTGTGCGAGTAGACGGGTAAACGTCCCTTCCCGTCAGAAATTACACGCTTGTCGCGTGCTGTGCGCACAATCTGTCTGCCGAGCAGGAGATAATGTCTGTTTACCTGCAGGAAACCCATTACATTAAAGAGCGATCGGCTCACGAGTGTAACTGCCACCCTGGATGTAGAAAGCGCTCAGCGATGCAAACACCTGCATGCCGGACTGAGGAGCGAAGAAGAAAATGGCAGCAATTACTGGTGTCATTTGCGGAAAAAACGGTTATTGTTCCAGTGATGGCGGCACCTTGACTCGATGACTGAGCACCGACTTGAATGCGGCGCTCAGCACGATCCGGGAGCCAACAGAAGAGATATAGTATCCTTTGTGCGGGGAGGCGTTTGGCCTCCTTAATTGAACATAAACCCTCTGCCTCATTCAATTACAGAACCCACTTATCCCACTTATGTAAAATTGGCAGGTTACCGTGTAACACGGTTCACAGGAATGCTACGGTTTACCTTGTTTGCTTTTCCTTGCAAGGTATCTTGGCTCTGCGTTCCTTCTTGCAGCGTGTGTGATTTTTTTTTTTCTTTTTTTGAGGAGTTCTATCACAAGAACGGAGTGACTTGAAGGTCCTAGACGTACGGGGAGATAGAAGGTCTGGCAAGGAGATAAATGGGGTGACGCTTACAACCAAACACCGAACCGGCCGAAATCCCTTTAAAGCTGGTATGAGATAATAGCAGCTCCATTACGGGTTAGATCAGGTCTCCCCCTTCCTGGTTTCTGAGGACCATTTGCTTGTGAAGAGCTGAAGTCCTAATGTAAGCAGGAAGCAGCAGAGGTCAGGGATGCTGATCAGCACAAAACCAGACCCACACCACTGCATCATGATAACCACGATGGGCGTCATTACCAAGTGAGAGTGCCAAGGGCGTGCCAGGATTACTCAGCAGCTAGCTTGTCTTCCTCTTCCTTGGGAATAACCGCACCCAGCTCCCTGCCCAGCCCTGAATGGCAACAAGCGCAGGTTTAGATAGATTAGCCTCAGGCTCAAAGGACCAGACATCTTGATGGCACCATGAGAGAGGGTGTGATTAGATCTGGTTTGGGGATTAAAAGAACTGGCCTTCTTGTAGGCCACTGACCTTCACATGTGATCCCAAGGGAGAGGTGACACTTACCCCAGCGTGCGTCAGCAGCGCGTCCTCTTTGCACCCCTGTGCTCTTCTGCCTCACTGTCAGCACACTGTTATGCCTTGTCCTTTTTCTTTTTTTTTGCTTCTTCAATTTGTTTTACTTTGTTTAGTCTTTTACGGCTAAATTATTATCCTATCTCTGTTCTGTTTCTAGAAAGGAAAAAACTGGAAATTCTTTGGATTAAAGGTCTTTCATTTAATGAGATTTTTTGATTATTTTGCTTTCCGAGCAGATTTAGGTTTCAGAGTTAATATTTCCCAGGTACGAGATCTGAAGAAGTTACCGGGGCTCTTCTTTGATGCCTAACAACTATATGTTTTTGCGGCGGTTTGCTTTGCAAAGTGAGCCGCATCAACCCATCGACGCCAAGTCCGTGTGTCAATCCTGTCTGCTGTTTCATACTTACACTTCCCTACCTCTCACTGGTGTCCCATTTCCTTCTCTGTTCTCTTTCCAGAAGTTTCTCTCTATTTAAGGCCATGTGCCTCAAGGTATCGCAGGCACAGTCCCTTGCTGTGGTCCTTTTTACTGTCTGCGAAAGATGTGCCCATACAAAATCTCATTATCATTCCAGTCTTTACGTCCTTTATGTCATATTCCAGTATGTCAAGGAATATGACTGATTTACTCCCAGAAGTCTGAAAAACCTGCAGACATGCGAGGGTACGATGTCATGCATCTTGTTTAGAGGCATGAAAATAAATGTTGTGGACTTCTCTTAGATCCAAACTGTCCGTAACCCCCCGTAACCCTGCCACGATACTCCACGGCGAAATCCCTGGCTGCTTAATGTTGGCGGGGAATAACAAGGACCCTCTCGCCGCTGCCCGTCGCAACAGCACACGTACTGAGTCAACGTGCAACTGCTGACCTTGATCACACGCCAAGGGGACGAAAGGAATGTAGGACGGCAGGCGGATGCTAAGTGGAAAAAGTGGAAGCTCTTGACACTGCCCTTAAAGAAATTGTAACAAAGTCCCGAGCACAACAAAAGACGTGGATGAAGTTTGCGTCATTGTTGAAGAGCTCATTTTTCAGGCCGGGACACGGTGTAGGCCTGAAAGAGGGCTGTGGTACGAACAATATGAGCACGCCAAGAATGGCACTGAATAGGCCTTGTGTGGACGTGTGGACCGCGGGGGTGGACGTGAGTCAAAATGGTTCCAGCACATTGGAATACGCAGTGACACACGCTTCGTGTTCATCACACTGTGTAACTGGTTAAGCCATGACAGAAATTAGTCATTCGAAAAGACAGAAGGGGCAGCGGCAGGAGGGGGGCGGGGTCCCCGCAGTAAACAAACAAACAAACTAACTAACAAACAAACAAAGCAGTTTAAATTAGCAAAGAATATTCTTTTACTGCCTTGTGGGTGATAAAGCTGCATTCAACCACAGCACTGCGCTTCCACAGAGGGCCAGGGCTGTAATCGCAATGGCTGCCGCCCCAGGCCAGTAGATGCTTGTTGTTTCGGTGGTTCGGCTGAACAGCAGCAGGCAGGACTGCCCTTGTTGGTGGGCTCCCTGTCAAGAACACAGAGCATTTTTGGCCACGCTAATAACTGCGGTCTCCCTGGGGCGAGTGCCTGGCAGGGCTGCGCGTCGTCAACCACAAGACCCAGCATCCACGCCGGAGCAGAAGAGACATCTGTGGAGATCTTCCCAGGAATGCTCTCCTGCACATTCTTGAAGCGTTAGTGTGGAGATGACAGCGCTCACGAAGGGGCAGAGAGCGGAGACGGACCCAGCCTGGACAGTTTCCTCCAATTGGCTGGAGCAGCAGGGTTCCGGCGCAGCTCAGAGTCCAAATGGCACGCTTTAAAACGTCCTTTTCCAGCGATTTCCCCACAAGTATTTGCACTGAGCTTGGTGCAATTTATATGGTGCTTCGCTTCTGTTGTTGGCCCGCCCTCTCCCAGCGAGCGCGTGACTACCTGCAACACGTGTCCCTCATTTGGTGCTGCCCGAATTTGGCGGAGAACGTCTTAGTTCCACGTATCTTTTTTCTTTAAATAATCAGGTGGGAAAACATTCCGGCGGTGCTCATTCTGTAGAAACAAACTGGTTCCTTTCTTCCCTTGACTGTCTGGATTGTATCACAGCAAAAATGTGTCGTTGCATTTAGTAAACAGGTTATTGTTTTGGATTAGAGCTTAACTGAGGACAATTTCTATGACAGTAACATTTAAAATGGAAACGACTGTATAAAACCTGGCCTCGCGTCATAACCATCCCGAAAGGTTTAGGGGTATATTTTTTAAAGTATTTTATCCTAGAAAATGTAAAAGTTCCGGTTCGGAAGGTGGATGTTGGAACCCCCGGATACTGACGCTGGACGGAGGGAAATAGCCTCTTCAACAGTTTTTATTTAGGAAAAGCCGTACGCTGTGCGCCCCTCAGCCGAGACAAAGGAGAAACCCGCAACTGCCTTCCTCCTTCGCCTGTTTTCATCAACCAGGGACAACAGTCTCTAAATCTGCAGATGATAAACTGAGTGGTAAACTGCCTACTTTTAAACTCATTGCTGACATATTATTATCAGTTAACCAACCCATTAATTCAGGAGTTTTAAAACACAAGTTTGATTGCATAACCGTAACACACACGAAAATAAAGGATTACAGTACAGTCACCAGTCAAACGCTATGAAATGTATTTGAATCCAGAGAAGTTTTTCCTGGCATCAGAAGAAATGTATTTGGATTTGAATTCAATACTTGGTGTTGTTTTGATAAATCGATGATGTCCAACCGAACGCGAGACGCTTGAGCAATTTTGGGAGCTAAATAAGCTCTGGATTCCCACATTAGTCACAGAGGTGGTCTGCCGTGAATGACGGGGTGCTGCGGTGACTTGGTTGTGGTCTTGTGGACGTCGGGGAGGAAAAACAGTACCAAAAAAAAAGTGGAAGTGATGTGTCTCGGTACCACCTTTGTGTCAGGCGGTGGAAACTGGGGCACCATCTCTCACTCCCTTGTCTGGCTTTGACCACTTCCTCATATACCAAACATGGGAAATGAATCAAATCCCACAGTCTACCCACAGTCCAGATGACCACAGGTCAAGAGGTCATAGGCAAGACTGACGCATCATCATCTTCCTTGTCAGTCTGTTTGCAACCAGTCTCTTTGCCTGTGATAGACCAGGTCAACAATGGTTGGTGGCTTGAGGAGACTAGCTGTGAGGATTCAGATAGGCTGATGTCTACAAAGTCTCAGGTGGAGATGACACCAGAAACACAGTGAGCTCCAGGGACGAAGCAGCTCCAACTCCAGTAGCCGGGTCAAAAGAGGCAAAGTGAAGCCAGATTATTGTACAATTCTACACTAGCAAAGTGTTGCTCTTTCTGCCTTTCCTTCGGAACCATCCAGCAGCGCTTGCATAACAGCTCTCGACCTCGTCCTGCTTGTGCAGCAATTGCTTCACCGGACAGGGATGTGAAAGTTGTGACCTGGTTGTCCTGTTTGCCAGATCTGAGCCTGGCCGGACATCTGTGAGACGATGTAAGGAGGTCGGTAATATCTCATCGTGCAGCAACATCGCCTCCCCCGGAGATGTTCTTTGCCGAGGTGGCTGCCGGTGGTGGACACAAACCACTACTGAGCCATGACGTTCACCATGAGCAGCTCAGTGAACTCTTTGTCAAGCAGAATGTGGCGGGAACGGCCAGGAATGACTTGTTGTTCACACATAGTAAGTTGTTTTGCATGCAAGTGATGCATTTCTCCTGTTTAATATGCATTAATGCCAGAAAAAAAAAAACCTCTCCCAGATGTGTGCCACACATCTAACCTGTAACAAATGCTTGCTGCATATGTAACTAATAGGGAACAAAAGAGGAAGGACTGACTGGCTTCAGTCATTAGTCATTACTCTCAGGTCAGAGGAGTAAACAAGATGGTAATTTTTACAGTGTTGTGAGGCTGATCACACAGCCACATTTGCCTTCTTTCCACGTTTGATCTCGTAGCGTTTTGCAGAAATCTCAAACTCCGATCCCTGGGAGAAAATGTTGGATGCGAGTGGCGTCCGCCTTGTGCCGAGCCGCACACGGTGACACGTGAGGGTCTGTGATCTACGGCCAAACGTGACCTCAGGTTCACTGTCCCGGGATCCCTGACACGCTCCCTCTTTAAAAAATTCCACTGCTGTATCATCACAGAAGCGCCAGCTACACATTCTAGACATACCACGGTGTATCACCGCTGGTCTGTGGCTGAGGTACCTGCCCGTGTTCCTAAACCAGACTGCGGCCACAGCTGTTGCTTGCTGCTCGTGGGATTCAGTAGGCGAGCCAAAGGTTGACATTTTCTCCAGTCGGAAACAACAGGAAATGAAACCATGCAGAAATGGCATTACAAAGAAACCCCTGAGAGTAGTCATGGCCCTTGCGTGAGGTCTTGTGCAAGAAGCTGGCTTCTGAAGGCAAGCACAAATGCCAGAGGTTAGTTGCGTACAGATTCTCTCTCCTGCCCACTTTGTGCCTGTCACACACACGTTGTGTGTAAGTCTATATCTTTTTGAATCTCTACATTTCATTTTTGAATGATTAATAATTCAAAGTTTCTGAATGCTAAAGCTGCACAGTGTGGGATTCATTTTTGTTTCTTTGGTGCTGTTAAGTCGCTGGTTTTGGTGATGATGATTTGAGACACAGCCAATACAAAATGTGCTGCCAGCATGTGTGTGTTTGACCCTGTCAGTGAGAGAGAGAGGGAGAGAGAGAGAGAGAGAGTGTGTGTGTGTGTGTGTGTGTGTGTAAGAACAATTTTCCCTTTGCATAGGAGTTCTCATGTTTTGTGTCTGTAGGGTTGGGTACCTGTGAGAATCATCTGCAGGAGTGTGTTTGAGGTTCTAAGTTCAAGATCAACTTTGACATTCATTCTGAACTTCTGTAGATGTAGAGAAGAGAAGCAGTTTCTCTCATGCTAAACAGATAACACAACAAAACAAAACAGGAGGAACATGGAGGGGGCAGAACAAATTACGGAGGTTCCTAAAACTGTGTGCTTTTGAAGGGGGGGGGGGCATATCCTCTATTTTGCAGGTTCCATTTTCCAGGAGGATCTGCAGAGACTGCCCTTGTCGTATCTGAGGGGTGAAAGACACAACGTCTACTGAACCTGCCGTTGTCGTTTTTGAGAACCATACCCAGGTGAGTGTCTCAGAGCTGTACAGAACAGGTATGAAGTTATGGGGCTGACAAGACTGATGGCAGCGGTGTGGCCGACCAAGGGTTTCACCAGAAACCCATCTCCTCATCATGACTATCGTCAATTTGGTGGATTTTTAGTGCATGAGACTCACGTGAAATATCAGAAATCCCACAATTTTCCAGCACGTGCGTTTCTGTCCTTCAGTGGCCTGGTGCCTTCTTTTTTCCCCTTCCAGACCCGGTAACTGTAAGGAGCTGTGATTTATTACAGTGCTGTTCTTTATACTATGATGAATTAATGAAACGTTCAAAACCTGCCAGTGGAAATAACAAGGCTGTTTCTTCAGAAATGCAAAGCAGATGGTACCCACTTAGAGCAGTGTCAGCCGTGAACTATTTGAATAGCTTTCAGTGCTTTCTGCAAAACTCGGTTATTAAATGTGCACCAAAGATGTCAGACGTACCTTTCCTCAGAACGCTGTGGTGTGTGAAAATTCAGCTAAACAATTACCAGGTGTAACTGGATGGGTGTTTCACAAAACTGGAAGGAGAAACAAGCTGAAGACCTTCGGTGTGCAGAAAGCCACGGAACATTAGCGTTTCTTACCCTATGGTTAAGAGGGCTCTCATGTTCCCACATAAAGGGCTTATTTTGTAATTGATTTATAATTGTGTTCTGGCAGTAATATAACCGCGGAAAGTGGAATACTTTTGTTTAGGTAACTATGGCAACAAAAAAGAACAAAAATATGAACTGATTTTGGAGAACCCATTTTTCATGTAATATGTATTCATTTTTATTTTTTTTTCAAGCACTTCCATCTCTGTTTAATAAAATATTTGTTGTCTGAAAACATTTTATTTGGTATCTACTGCAGTGACCTTGGTGCTTTGGATAAAAGTTTCAGGTTAAGTGATAAAATAGCAAATCGGTAAGAAAAGACATCTTGAACTAAGCAGTTCTGCAGTTTTCTTAATATCCGAGACCCTTCGCCCTTCACGTCTCATCACTGCTGTCAAACTTGTCTCAGTTGAATGCATCTGATCAATAGGAACAAAAATATAGAAGTTATTCCTTGCAAACATGGCATAAACTTTTTAAGTGACAACAGGACGGCTCTGTTGAGCCAGGAGGCGAGAACCAGTCATCACTTTGCTACAACGGAATTAAGAAAACTGGTCTGAGGTGGTAGTTGCCTTTAGCAGCCCACCAAAAGGACACTCGAGGCCGCGCACTTTAGCCAAAATTGTACTTGATAGTTTGCATTTTTGTGAGCGTGAAACGTAAGGTGAGCTCAGACTGCCTCGGAGCCAGAGCCTGAATATTCATGCGGTAATGGCAGCGTGAGTCACGACGCTGTACTTCATCACTGCTGAGTTACCACACTGCTCTCATAGGTGCACTATTCATTGAGTCATATGGGCTCCCAGCTTGTTATTGCTGTGAACGGGCCTTCTTTTGTTTAGTCTTTGAAATCCTGCAAACCAGAAACAGATGGTTAAAAAGGGGTCAAACGGCAGGGCGAACCTTGCTCTCTGGATTTCATTTCGCAGCCGCTGGAGTCGACTCCAAAGCGCCGAGCCCCCGGTCAGCCCGCCGACGGCCGTCCCCCTCGCCGCCGTTTCGCCAGGACGCATTGCTGTCTGCCCTCGCACGCACGCCAGGTGGCACATCGCACGCTCGGTCGCACCCTTCCTGACAATATGCAAAATCACAAGCACAGGCCGTCTGTGGGACTTGTCGCCGGTGTCTGCATGTCGCACCTTTTCATCCATTAATCATCGCTGTTAATTCCACTCAAGTCACTTCAGCCGCCCTGCAAGTTACAAACACCAACCCTTCCACACTCACAGAACAGCACATCTAGTAACCTGCTCTTTTTTATTTAGTTGTTCATTTCAAAACAATTTGCCGTGCTGGTTTATTCTATCTAGTCAGGCCGGGACCTTTACTGAGGGAAGTGGCGCGGCGAGCTGGGTCCTGCAATTGCAAGGCACCGGTGCAAACCTCAACGCCACCTGTGCCCCCGTGAAAACTTTGTGTGGACAAGGAAAATAGGTTTATATATATATATAATATATAGGATTATATATGTCATTTTGCGCAACTCTTAAGCTGCTGCGTTTGAAATAAAAAAGCTGCCAGAAAATATTACAAGCGGGTCCCCCGGCCTGATGGGTATGATCAAGCAGGTCAAAAGCAGGTAGCTGTGACCGGTCAGAAGACGTGCAGCTAGTGGCCAGCAGCGCCGAATCTAGGCTGGCGACAGCTGACGGAAGCAGGCAGAAGAAAAAGATGCCTGCCCGCTTGTGGGCTCCGACATGGTTAAATATGATGGCAGGGAGGCCATATGAATGGGCTCCAGTTGGGACAAAATGTTTTTGAGTTCACAAATCGGAATGTCTTTTGCTACCTCTTCATTCAAACTGCGAGCGAACACATTCGTCTCTTAAACAGCCCGATTTCATAATGAAATCAGTTTCACTCCACATCACCGCCTGTGTCGCGTTTGTTAGCGGAGGCACAAAATAAAGCTGAGATTGTATTTCTTCACCGCTCCAAAAAGCGATCTAATTGTCAGTTCCTAATCAACCAGGAGCTGCAAGGAAGCTTTCCTAATTATGTAACCATGGTTTCTGACTTGTAAACAATAGCAGAGAATGTTTGCTTAAATATTTTTTTCCTCCAGCTTGCGTGTTGGGATAGAATTGTGCGTGTAAGGGAAAAGATTGTGAGAAGGAAATGGCGCATTGGATTGTTCTGCTCATTTATTGGCGTTCGGAGTTGCGGGATCGAGACAGCAGAGTGTCCTCTACTTTACGTCTATTCTTGTATGTCTTTGGTCCATGACATTTGGTTGGGTTTGGAATTACAATTATAAATAGCTGCATGAGTGGTTGTGTTTTTATTGGGCCGGCAAGGCAGAATGGCTTCAGAAGCGGGCTTCTGACCAGAATGTTACAGGTTCGAGTCCCACATATCTCTATTGTTGAGCAAGGAAACTTATCCATTCTGGTGGACAGTTTTAATCCAGACCGCAGTGAGTGCCAGATAACACCACACCTTAAGTAAGCAAATTTTTCTTTGTGAGATTAGTTGCTGTACATCTTGTTCGGTGTGACTGCGCTACATGTGACTACAGTAAACGTGTGCAGATACACTAAGTGAATGTGTGGTGAATATTCACAGGAATGACACCGGGGGTATTTCAGGGTATCAGACATTCTTGTGCATTTAGGACGGGCTTTTGTGTTTTAACTGCTCATCCTTTTGGAAACCAAACAGCTAAACCAGACTAAGTCTTAACAGAGAAACACCGGGCTTTTCAGAGGACCCCGGCGGTTTTCGCAAAACAGTAAAAACTAGCAAAGTCAATAACATCCCTTGATATGTTTTGATGGCACTAATACTAAGCCAGGCTTAAAGATTTATTAATAACCGATACTTACCTGGTGACTATTACAAATGACTAGTTATAGGCAGATTGCTGAGGTGCATCAGTCCTGGTCCAGACACGATTGATTTTAGGTTCTGGTTTATCAGTAAATTCATGCTGACATCATGGACACATCTGGACAAAGGCTGCTGTGATCTGAAGCTGCGTTAAAGAGCATTCAGTTATGTCTGGAGGAGATGCAGATGTGTAGTGTGCAACTCCCCCTTGTCATTTCCAGACTGCGCTTCCTGGTCTTTGGTACAGTCACTTTGTAAGAGTCCCGCCGCATTCTTACCAGGTCACGGCCCTCGTGCCAAACAAAGGAAGTTCCAGCATTAGTAGAATCCCAGTTTTCTGTGAGATTCTCTCTGAGCTGTGGGTAGATGCTTGGGGAAACGCCTCGGGGATACTCTGGGTTCAGGCTCTATGCTCACAGTAAACATGTATCATATTATAGGCCATTCATACAAAGCTAGCGCTTTCCCACGAAGACACACCACACCTGTTGGTGACGGAGACACAAGGTATTTGTCCCATCAGAGAGCAGGAAGGAAAGAATTGCAACAGCAACTGATTAAATACGAGCCCCTCCTTTTTGGTATAAAACAATTTCCAGTAATAAAACATGTTCCAACTAGCATCAAACCAACATCAATGCAGCGGTGCTCCTGAGGGTTTAATAACAAATTCCATCCAGACAGAATTGACAGGACTTAATTTCAATATAAATTCTCATGACCTTTCATTTATGAACAGGTAACACAGGCACAGCGATTATTCCAATTCTATCTGTAATAACTACCGGCGTGAGCTGAAGAGCAGGTGTTCCTCAACTGTGCGATATTTTGTCACAGGAACGCAGCTCAGATGTCACGTGTCCATCATCACACTGTGAGATCTGTGGGAAAACAGTGCTCGCTTCAAAGCCGTGCTCAGCAGCTTCATCTCCAGGCCGCACTGGCCTACTGAGCCCGTTTCAAAAGGCAGGGACAGAGAAATATTTAGAAACCACAGGTGCAAATGCTGAACCACCTCAGTGTGCCACCTGTTTTCATTTTGTCACGACACCACTGTCCAGTAGAACATGGTGAAAGCACTAGAGCCAGCATCTCTGCACAAAACGTGCAGGAGGTCCGTGGAAGCCAAACGGAAGCGCATAGAACTTGTGTTGTCCCTGTTTAATAACTATTAATTATCTATTGTTGTTTAGCTTGAGAGAAACCTGAGAGTGACTTATAGTTATCAACTGGTTTACAATGATGTGGCAAAAGAGCAAAAGGAAATTCTGATGTTTAGTGCAGTGATTCCTGCGGCTTGATGTCACCATTGGATGATATAATGGATTTGATCCTATTTACCTACACCGCCTGCCACCTAAGCAACACGCGACCTTTTGTAATTTGGTTTCTTCTGCTCACCACCTTCCTCAGCTCAGCTGGGAAGTGAATGAACAACGTCGTGCTTGCATTCTCCACCATATTTGACAACTTTTGATGCATAGAGCCCAGAATATTGTTAACTTCTAAATCCAAAAGTCAGACGATTTTCTTCTTTTTTCTGTTCCGATTCTGCTTGGGTCAAACTTTCCCTGGGGGGCACCTGCAAACCTTCGTCACCAGCAGGAACCACTTTCACTCAGTTCATTGCTTACGCTGCTCAGTGCGCTGAGGATCAGCAGCTCACCTGGCTTTCAGCATAACCAGCAGGACACCATTAAACCTGACCAACAATGTTAATACTTTTTCCACCCAACTGCACATGTCTTGAAGGTTTTAGGTTCTGCTTGCTGTGGGATGTCAACGGATGTCCTTTGCAAAAAATGAGGAATTATTATTCATTTGTAGGATAATATTTGGAGTTCCATTAATTCAAAAGCAGGCCAGCATCCATTGCCCAGGTGGTTTTGGGTCGAAGGTTGAATGGACCTGCTAATATTATCCATCTCTGTCACATTGGCAGAGTCTCCTTTGAGTCTGTTTACATCCCTGGAATCAGCAAAACGTTTTATCCAAACTGACTGGTCGACTCTAAGCCAGATTGCCAAGTGTGTGTGAGGATTTCACCACGACATCAAACCGTTGTGCCCTTCCAAAAAAACGATCCTTTTTCTGATGGTATGTGCTGAGCAAACGGGGGCAGGTTTTGCAAGAACCGGTCTGGCTTTTTAATTTTGTCTTCCCTCTGTTCTGCACCATTCAGCTCCAGCAGAGATGACTGCCGCTCCGGGTGGAGGTAGGTAAACTCGTTCAGGGAGTCTCAGAAGTCCACCTCCGAAAGCTGTGTGCTGCGGTCAGATGACCTGATCTGAAAAAATGGTTTCAGCACAGAGACTGCTGGGAGTCTTTGACAGAAGACCTAACTGTCCCCCCTTGCCATTGGCTCTGCTGCTAGTGGTAGCACAGGCCTCAGCAGCGAGCCTGACGTTCTGTTTTGTCTCCAACCTCGGTGAAGGCTTATATAAACAGCTTTAGGGCCGAAACAAAGTCTAATCACCATCTGGCACCGAGACCTGCCGGCGGAATCAGAACGGAAGCAACCTGTATAAGCAGGTTTACCCGTTTGCCTGTTTGTGTGTCCCGTGTTTTTTACCATACCGACGATGTGAGCTTAACAACTGGGCCGTCGTCGCTGCCAAGTAGAAGCAGAGACTCTCCGAGATCCTGTGCCATTGGCTGGAAAATATCCATATTGCATTTTGCATAGCTAACAAGCTGTCTGTCCTGCTCAGATTTTCAACAATGTTTTTTTTTTCTTTTTTGTAGATATCAAAACCGTGCTTCTTTTTGTTTGTTTTCTTTGCAAGATTTTGTCATGCCCTCTCAGACGCTCAGAACCATATGTCAAAATGTGTGCGGAGGGAGTGCGGTCCATGTGTGTCCGCCTCATATAAATGATGTCCACATGTCCGCTGCCTGCAGAAAAGAAAGTGGCCATGCTCTTGGGTAGATAGAGAGGGTCACCGTGAGGGCAGTCTCCTGGAAGGGTGACCGGTGGATTTCCTCTGGTTGGAATGCTTCTCTGACTACGGGCTCCATCATTCTCCACAGACAGGCGAGGACTCGAGATTTGGTGTTTGGGAGTTCTTGAGAGGAGTTTCTGGTATGATAAATGTGACAGAAAAATGTGAGGAGCAAAAGGGAACAGAGCCAGAGGAACGCAGTCACCTTCTAACACAATTTAACACACAAAAACATGGCACGCGTGGAAGAACGCCAGGATTCCCCACTTCAGTTAAGGAAATGCTGCGGCTCTGTACATATTAGTTTGTTAACGTTTAACACTTTGCACAGTCGACTCTGACTGGGGCTTCAAAGACAAAACCACATCACAGAAAGAGCAAGTGAGAGCAAACTTGTTCGTTTTTCTTGCCTTTCTGAGGTGAACCCGGAGTATTAACAACATTGTTTGACTCCAGAATGTACTTATGATCACTTGCACTGTAAACACCTGGTTTGCTAGTGATGTTCCACATGTGCACATGCATGCAAGCTGGTGTTTTCCTCCATCCTGATCTTAGGTGCTGTCCACCACCATCCTCCTCATTCGTTTCACTTTCACGTCTGAGGTATTTGCGGTATATGTCCCTGGAAAGGAAAAAAGAGCCATGGAATTGGCTGCGGTTGGAGAGAGTTATGCCTCAGGTGCCATATGGCTGAGATGCTTAACCTGTAGTGGGAACCACAAGTTTGCATTGCATTTAAATGACTTCATATTCACATTTGCACAAGTTTAATCACAGTTTGGCCACTTTTGAAAAACTTTTTCATGTTACTAGCCTTGTGTATGTCCTTGGTTATTTCATTCAGCTGCAGGGGAGCCAAAACTAGGAAGCTGGGGATATAACTGGGAATAAAAACTGGGAATCTAAAAAACATGCCTGTAGTGTGACCAGTGGGGAGTGCAGTGCTGTCATGCAATCCCCGAAGCCAGGTTTGAATCTACACTCCTGCTGCAGTTCCCTTGATCAAAGTACTTAGCCTGAATAGATACAGTAAAAATTACCCCGCTGTGTAAATAGGTAAATAACTGCAAGTAGTTTAGTGTACAAATCTAGCCGCATGAGTCACCCTAGATAAAGGATAAGACTTGTGTGAAACAAAGTAGAGACACAACAGCCCAGGGACATTTGATAAACTGTTTTTATTGATATTACAAATGAAAGTACATGAGTTGTGCATTTCAGATGTTCTGGCGTGGGCTAGTGGGCTACGGACATAAATCACTGCCATTGATAGGGATCCCTTCATACTCAACAACCACAAGTGGTTTTTCTTCTATGCCATGCGATGAACAATGTAATAAGATATGCAGTCCTAGCAGGAGGAAAAAATTAAAATATAAACCCATTTGATAAGCCATATGTGAAGTCACTGGAAAAAAATATCTGGAAACACCAAATAAAATAATATAATATAGTATAATAGTAATAGTAATTGCACTGGTTTGTGTCACAACTGAAAACCAACATTCAGACATACACATAGAACAGTCCAGTGTGTGTGTGCAGACACATGAGGACTCGTTTGACGTGACCGGACCCCGTATCGCAGGTGCCACACAGCCGCAGCAGCCCATGCTCTACAAGTAAACGCTGTCACAAGCGCGCGCACGCACACACGCACACACACACACACGCACACACACACACACACACACACACACACACACACACACACGCACACGCACGCACACACACACGCACACTCGCGCACGCACACTCACGCACGCGCTCGGTCACACGCATGCACACGCGGGGAGACAGAGTGTTGGGGGGGAACAGGGGCAGTCAGAGAACTTGACCTCTGCCCCCTCTTTCGCCACCCACCCCTCCCCTTTGCAGGGGCACGGAGGGGGTCCAGAGGATATTGGCTGAATGGCTCGTTTCACCTCTGTCCCAGGTTGTCCTGGGAGGCTGAGCAAGGTCCATTTCACGTGGCAAGTGGAAATGGGGAAAGACGAAAAAAGGGATATGTCTGGCACAAGTCCCGCGGTCGCATCTGCCAATACGGGAGCAGCAAGTTCTCTCCAGGAAAGTTCTGTCTGTGATCATGCTCACCGGGCGGCCGCAGTTGCTCTCTCCGTGCGGCTCTGTCACTAGCCAAATTGTCCTGAGTATTTAACCGTGCACGGTAGCCCTTCAGACACTTGATGAAAACAGGTCGGGGGGCAAACGAACGGTGGCGGTCCTCAGGGCATCGCGTTCACACCAGCTCCCTAGGACCTGCATACGAGGAGCCAAAACGGACATTGTGCCCCGCCCCCTTCCTTGCCGTCACACAGCAGACCGGCTCGGAGGGACGGGGCCCGCGGCAAGGTGAGCTGTCAATCAAACGTCAAGGTTTCATTCTCCAACCCCGGCTGCCATGTGGCATCGCCCGGCATGACCATAACAACATATGAACCTAGGGCTCTGTATGTTCCTTCACACACACATGTGCACACGCGTGACACATATTCCACCGACATTTAATACTAAAGTGGCTTACAACGTAGTGGGTAGAGTACAATCATATCTGAACGTGTATCTCCTGATACCGTATCAGTATTGCTGCTCATGTGTCTTCTGCTCTCTTTCCATACTGAACATGGCTTCCTAGAGGCCTGGAAAGCCATTCCAAAGCGGCTATTTGGAATATGTGCCTACTTTTGTGACATAATACGGCTAAGTAATCCAGGCTACTGTGTGTTTTTTTCTTTTTTAAATACTAATGACATAACTTGGGCGGAAAAAGTACATGAAAAGAACGGAAATATTTTTGGTACAAAGCAGCTACAAAAAAGCATTACAAGTCAAAAGAGAAGAACATATACAATATTTCTGCCAGTTGCGCATCAGTGCTAAGTATATCATTTGGACCAATTTTCATATATATTTTTATAACAAAATAAATAATGCCTTTATACAGTGCCATTATTTGTATTTAAACAAAAACAAAAGCTTGCCGGCTCAATATGCAAGATACAGCTCTGACTAAGAGAAAATAACATGATGTCCCTGGAAACTAATTATACATATTCAAGTATTTGTTTTCAAGCAAAAGCACGTGAATACTACTGATACACAACAGAAAATAAAGGTTAGTTGACATTATTGCTGTTTTTTCCCTTTGACTTGAAATTTGTGCCTCTCTTTAGAAATGTAGAATGACGTTACGATAACAACAATAAAAAAACAACCAAAAAAAGGCTATCTTGCAAACAGGAATGTCATGGTACCAGATGCTGACAGGACTTTTTTTTTCTGCAAAGTATCTTTGAAAAACAAATGACCAGAAGCATCACTCTCACTCGGCGTCCATCATGTTTTCATCCCTCAGGTATGAGTCAGTGTTCCCACAGAGCCCGGCAGGGAATGAGCCCATGTTTCAGGGGTACAATGTCATCCCTTTTGTTCCTCCCCTAAAGTTCTCCCACTCTGAGCGCCACGGCGACCGCCTCGCACGTCGTGACACGTCTTCTTGCTGTTTTTGTGTCACCGTCACTGGCCTGGTGGCCTGCCCGCACACAGTGACATCCCCGTTTCGCACGCTGCCCGAACCAAGCAATTTTTTTTTTCCCTCTTTTTATCTCAAAAGTCACATTTTCCATAAAACGGAAAGTTTAATTATTATTCAAAGAAAAAAAAAACGTGCGTTAGCCACCTCCTCTTCTTTGAGTCCATTCCCAAAGCTAGCACCATGACATTTTTTTAAGCTACACTTTCATTGTTCGTAAAAAAATAGTGCCTTTTTTTCCTTTACTTAAAAACAAGAACTTTGACGTAATCCGTGGCAATGTGCAAGTTGCAGACTCTGCTGCTTTTTTTGTTTGTGATTAAAAGGTGCTGGAACAGGAATCTAATTAAAAAAAAAAAAATTCCTTACAGTGTGGATATTCCTCTTTATCGTTTACAGGTGCAAACTAATCAGAAAATGAACTAAAAAGAGATGTTCTTGATCAGGAAACTGGCGTGGAATGGAGTCTTTTGCGCTTGCTGTCACTCGGCGTTTGTTGTCTTCCTCAGCGAGAATCGTTCTGCAGTGTCCTCTTGCCAAGCCTTAAGTCCTTTATTTTTTCCGCTTTTGTTCATTTTTAGGATTCACCTGCGTTTCACTCAGTCTGTCAGCTCGCTGTACAATTTGTGTCTTTTGCTTGTGTGTGAAAGTGAGAGAGTGTCTCTGTGTGTGAGTGTGTGTGAGTGTGTGTGTGTGTGTGTGTGTGTGTGTGTGTGTGTGTGTGTGCTGAGATGGGAGAGTGTGTGAACGCATGATGGGAAGGGAGGGTTTCAGAGGACCGCCACAGTACTGACGTCAGAAACAAAGCTATAATCCCCTAGTTGATGTTGTTTTTTTTTCAACTCTTGTCTGTGCAAACAATCCTGAATTCATTTGTAGTTTTCTGCGGGCGGTAGGGATGGTGGCAGCTTGCTGGGCAGGGTGATCAGGGGCCTGTGGAAGACGGCTTGCTCCTGGGCCTGGATCTTGTCAGCCCGCTTTCGGAAGTTCCTGGCTCTCAGGATGGCGGGCACCCCCCGTCGCAGCCTCTGTGCCGCCTTCCGTTGCCACACTTCGTATTTGGAGTACTTGACAGCCACGTGCTTTCTGGAGCCCTCCTGCGATGCGAGACACAAAATCAAGACCAGGTGTCAGATTCACTTTTATCGACTTTATTGGTGACGGGAGTTTACAGAATGGACCCCCCCCCGCCACCCCGCCACCCCCACCCCGTGAAGTGGACTTGGAACTGCAGCAGAGGTCCCACTCTGAAGTTTTGGGCCTGGTTTTGAGGTGGGCCACATTGCTGGCTGCACCGTGGCCGTGTTAAAGCGTAAAACGCCAAGCCGTCAGTGGATGTAGGAGAGACCGGTCATTGTTCTCAGGCTGATCCCTGTCTCTGCGCCTCTTGCCCACACAGTAAACACATTCCAGCTCAAACCACTATTCTTGGCAAACACATCCTTAAAGTTGTGAGTCTGGACCTGAAAGGTCACTTGAGGCACAGGCAAAGAACCAGGGTTTACTCTGCAGCAGAAGCGGCACAAACGCTTGTTTCCGCCCTTTTCCCAAACGGCAGCTGCAGTGTTGTTCTCCCGTGGATGTCCGCCCTTATCTCTGTTGCTTTTTGCTTCACAAAAGAGGCTGTTCGAGGCCCCGGCGTCTGGGACACGGAGCTGCCAGAGCTGGACGCGGGAACGGGGGCTGCTGTCACTTTAACGAAACATGGCTTGCTGCTCATTTTACAGCTTTCGATACAGCAGTGACATCATTTAAAGGACATTTTTAACACAGCCGTTTGGAGTGTGTCAGGGCCGTGGGTGTCGGGCGCGCTACACAACTCAAAACCGCCCTCGCCCTCAAAACCGGCAGCTCCCCTCTGCCTCTTTGCAGGCTAAGAGCTAACTGCCTGTTATAGTTCGCTCCGAATTAAGCCACCAAAGTGCTTCTTCGTGGATCTCTGGCCAGACGCTCTCAGCCCCTGTCGCTTTCAGAGTCGCGTCTCTCTGCCTTCCTTCAGGCACCTACAGCCAAGCCCCTGTTCCAGCACACGCGTGGCTGTCATTCTCTCCATGTCCGCGTCCGGCACCGGTTATTCTGCAACTTATTCAGAGCATCATCGTCACTCACGCAGCCGGATCCGTGAGGACGAACAGACAGAACCCAACCACCAGGGGCCATTTGCCATCACGACTCGGCACGTACCTTGCTGAGCACTGGTAACACCGGAACGGCCTGGTAGGAGGTCGCCGAGACGTCTCTCTCCGACTTCGCCGGTTTGGCGCAGTACTGCTCGAGAAGCTGCAGGTCGCAGCTCTGGAAGCAGCACTCCTCCACTATTCCCTTCTGAGAGCGTCGGCTGTTGGACCTGCTGGTTGGCCTACCTGAGAAGGTGGAAATAAGAGAAATCAAAGCTCCGTTTTTCACCATGGCTTTGGAGTCTTGTGTGCATCCGGTCACTTTTTTGCCCAGTATGTAAACACCTAAGATCTTGTTTGATAAAATGAGATTGTGCACATGTCCTCAGCCCAGCACTGTTGAGGTGAAGGATACGGGTCAGCGAATGCAGACAGGTTGACAACGGCCAGTCAACGTGGTGCTAAATACGAGTTTGTCAAGTGAGAAGACTGATGTGAAATAGCACGTGTGCTCTGGTGGCACAGCCCAAAAAACCTTGGCTCTTTTCGGTGAGTAAATAAAATAAATATGGGCTATCCTTTGACATTGCCCCCTGCCAACTCAGCAAAAGATAAAGAGACACAATGAGACACGGGAGGGAGGAGGGAGTCCACCAGTGTCAACAGGGGGGTGAGGGGCTGAAAGATGGGGGGGAGGGCCTGACACAGAGAGGACTGAGCATTAGACACATGCGGTAAAGTCCTCACTGGACAAACACCCTGACGCGGCACATCTCACGAGAGAGAGCGAGGCCACACATCAGATGGCAGGAAGGACAGCAAGGGGTAAAAAGACAGAAAAATGAACGAGAAAGCCCATGTATGTCAGCCCAAATTGGATAATGATCTCTTTGGGTAGCGAGGCCTGCAAAGCCTGCAGAGTACAAAGGCTCTGTCTGTTTGTCAGTTCCAGGGGGAGAGAGATGACAAATATTTAAAAAGTTATTTTGCTGGACTTTTGTTTGTACTGGGGAGGGCCGGGTTCACACATGGAATAAGCAACCCCCCCCCCCACCCACCCCCCCGCGTCACTTGGATGTATCAGAGACAGCTGGAAAGCACTTCATCAAACCCACAACCCCATGTGTGACTAAAGATTTCATTCATTGAATTGTTAGTCTTTTTCAGAGAGATAACGCCACGGCAGCACACACGTCTCTGGAGTCGGGCAGAACATGAATTGAGCTTGAATTGGCACTTTCAAAAATTATTTTCTCCCTCTGTGCTAAATAGCTTGGGAACATTTTTGAAGCGATCGGCTGAATGTTACTCGGGGCTCCATCGCTTCCCCAGAATGTCCGAGTAAACAAGCGGGCCATTGTGGGACCACTTTGCGGCTCGACTCAGCTTTGTGTGTCTCTTTCACACGCGCCGAACGCAGAGGGAGGGAAGGAGCGCCGGTTAGCGCCGCGGCCGAGCAGGAGCCTTCAGAAATTAAGCTGGTCATTTGCAAGTGTGTACTTGAATACCCACATTCCAGCTCACAACAGTACTCTGAACCTCCCGCCCCCCATCCCCCAACAGATGACCCACAAACACTGGAAAGGGGTGGGGAGGAAGGTGGTGGTGGTGGGGAGGTGTTTACCATGCAAAGGGATGATTTATTTTACTTCTGAAGTTTACCTGATAGACAGTTTACACGAAGTGCAGCACAGGGGACAAATGAAGTGGGAAATTGGAGTAAACCTGACAGCTCCTGTGTTGGCAACAAATACTGAGGACAAAATAAAGGATCGCTCCACTGCTGGACCAAAACCAACAGAGAGGGACATTTGGAGGGGTGTGAGTGAAAGAGTGTACGTACTGAAGTAAAACCCTCTGTCTTCACAGACGAACTGCAGCGCGTCCACCAGCTCCCCTCCGCACAGCGTCTCCGCCGAAGCGCCCTGGGCGACGCACAGCATCGCGAGCCCCAGAGCCACGGCCACCCTCAGCAGGGGGCTCCAGGTGCCCTCCTTTCTCACCTGGGGGCACAACACAGCGCTGGTTAGGAAGGGACCCCACACCCGCCCGGTTCGAGTGCTCAGGAGCGTACAGACACGTCGGAGGAATCAGTGCACCGCAACACCCACACCACTGAGACCCGGCGTGTCGGCGCTCGACAGACCACCGCCGAGGGATCATGAATGTAAATACAAGGAGAACAACATAAATCCGTCGCCAAAGTGTGCTGTCGCAGTGCGTTTCTGAGCTGGACGGTACAGATCAGCCCGCCTTGCGCGCCTCCAGCGCTGCGCGTCTGACGCTGTCCGCCGTGCGCTGCGTCCCACTGCGGGAACCGCCGCTTTATCTCCGCAAACTCTTGCACAAACTCCGTCCACTCGCGGGACACACACTGCCAGCTCAGCAGGCAGCTTTCTGGGATTAAACGCTCGACGTATTTACGAGGTTCCCCCTTCGCCGCCCGCGCGCCATAAAGTGCAGTTGCGTCGCCCCCTGGTGCCGGACGCACACGCCCCGTGTCCGGCGGTGGTCCCAGCAGTTTGTCCCGGGAGTTTGTCCCGGTTTAGCCCCGAGTTCACTTCCCAACTTCCAACGCACACTTTTGCCGACCCCCCCTCCCCCTCCTCCCCCACGCGCGCCGAGTCCAATATACAGATAAACATTTGAAACATTTGAGATAAAATCCCACAGAAACGCGGCTGCAGCTGTTTTAGCTGCACTTTTTAATGCCTAAAAACTGGACACCAGCCGAGCGCCGCTCTGTCAAACGCAACCGAGTCTGTAGATCCGACCCCCCCCCCCCCGCGCTCGAAAAAACGGCTCACTTTCCGTGCAAACCTGTAGTAAAATGACGGACCCCGCACTTTTACCTTCATTCTCCCGTTTTCTGTCCTCCTGCAGGTGTGACACGTCGAGTGGCCGCCGTGCGTCCGCTGCTCCTCCATGGCTGTCGGCTGTATTTGGTGACTGCGTGTCGCGTAAAAAGATCTTAAAAAAAGGAGGTTTCCCAAGTTGCCTGGGTCCGGAGAGGTGGTGTGCGAGGCTGTCCCAAAGCTCAGGCGACAGGCAAAAGTTGTGGGTGTGAAGTATTTTATAGCGCGACCCGCCCCTCGCCGCCCCCTGACGCACGCCCCCTTCACGCGTCCATATGCCTTTCCCTGCTGCTCATCTGCTCGGCTTTCTGCGCCGCTTTCGCTCACATTTCCTCCCCGTCTGCAACCCGCTGATGATGAACTACAGTCCCGCGGCTTCTCCTCTTGTAAAACCAAGAGACCCCCAAAGCTGCATGGATCAGTACCTCTCAAAATAAAAAAAAGGCTAAATGCGCACACTTTTGAGTGTGGAAGGCAAAGCTGCGCCAAAAGACTAGCAGAAGTAAAAATGTTTTGCTGCTAAAATGTGTCACCATTGTAGTTTGGAGGAAGGAAAGAGAAGAGGAAGAGAAGTTCTCTTGTGAGGAACTGGCTTGGACAGAGCCAGCCGAGGGAGAAGCTTGTTATTTTAAAGTTTTCTCACTGTAAGGTGTCATCATTTGCAGGGTCAGAGTCTGAAGGAGCAGCCAAGGAGGGAGAAGTTGTGAGAAGTTGTCCTGGACAGTGACCCTTGTGAGAGGGGGGGGTAGTGGTTTCTTTGAATGACAAAGAGGGGGGACCCAAGGGGGTGGTCGTCTGTCCAGCCGGGTGAGTGGGGGGGGGGGGGGGAAGGGCCAGGACTTCCCTTA